>OX451402.1:10032760-10410475 GCA_949629135.1 Eremobia ochroleuca | reverse complement strand
CTATTTTTTGTTCTGATTTTTTAAAATATTTGTATGTCACTTATCGTGGCAGGACACAGTGTTACGTACTTTATAATGATGTAATACCATATAAGTGCACCAATGAAAATATTTTTTTTATTTGCTTTGAAGAGGTGTTTTGCAGAACATTTCAGAAGTTCTATTTTAAGCCCCATGTAATCGGCAGCGAGCCTATTGCCTACGTGGTAAATATCCAAGCTTTTACTGAAATATTCTTGACGCAAGAGACGAAAAATCGGCCGTCTTAGGTTCCGAACCTTTGACCCTATGCTCAGTAGTCGCAATGGGGCCACTGGACCAAGGAGGCAGTCAAACATTGCTAATTTCCACACATACATACCGAGACCCCTCCGTGCCTCGGAAAGCACGTTAAGTCGTTGGTCCCGGCTGTCATTCGTAGATCTTTGACAGTCGTTACGGGTGTCAGAAGCCCGAAAATCAGACAACCAGTCTTACCTAGGGGTATCGTATTACCCAGTAACTGGGCTGTGGAGGTCAGATAGGCAGTCGCTCCATGTAAAATACTGGTATTTAGCTGCATCCGGTTAGACTGGAAGCCGACCCCAACATAGTTGGGAAAAAGCTAGGCAGGTGATGATGACACATACATAAACTCACGCCTTCATCCCGTGGGGGACGTGGTAGACGGAAACGACAGAGCACCACCTGCTACGATCCTTACTTACTCCTTTTCCATACACGCACACCGTTGCGAGTACTTTGTTTTTACTTTTTGAAGAACATTACCAATAAAGTCACTACATGTCCTTCTCAGGCGTCTCCTCCCGGCGTTTCGGCATTGCTCATTCACAATACTTATTCTTCTTCGTGTCCGTGGCACGACTGTATTTTTGATCTATACCTAAAAATATCTGTTATCCGATGGTACCTAGTCTATTCCGGTAGCTTCACATATTTTCGCAAGAATATTTAAAAAGATGACATTGTTTCGTAAATGACATCACTTACACAATGATACGAGTACACTCGAGAGTAGAATTAGGGTCCCATAAAGATACCTGAAAGTCTCGGAAACTAAGAATGCTAGCTTAATGAAATAAATTATGTCCTCCACTCCACAAAGATTGAGGAGATCGTGGAGTACCTGCGTGTGAAGACCAACTGGACTTTGAGGGTCGAGAAGTTGGAACCGCGTCACAACACGAACATCAAGTCGTTCGTGGTTCGTGTTCCGACACATCATTTCGAGAAGTTCCTCAAGGAAGAGTTCTGGCCGAAGGATGTTGTGTTTCACCGGTTTTGTGGCCGGCTACATGACACCAGTCAGCGAACACCACGCCGACACTTCGTGTGCAGTGTTTTTGTTTGTTATGTTGTATGTATTAATAGTATTTTTAAGTTATATTATTATTTTAGTATTGTATTGTGATATTTTTTATGTATTAGTTTATAAGTATTCTTATGTTTGTAGTAGTATGTATTGTATTTTCTATGGGCCCTAGTTGCCTGAAATAAAAGAATAAATAAAGAAAGGCTCGTCGAACTCCTATGGGTAACATGCGACTTTAACATAACTGGTGAAATGCAGAGGCAGGCACTATTGATGCACCTCCGTCTAACCTTTAAGGAAGTACAGACGCCAGCACATCAAACTACTTCAATCTGTCAACTTTCTTTATTAGGGTTTCAACTTTATCGCTAAAGCTTACGGTTCAAGGTTGATTGTGAAAATTTGACAGTTTCGGGTGGCTTGGTGTGCTGGCGTCTGTACCTACAGTCATAAGTCAGTCGTATTAGTTGTCTTAAAGTAGACATAACACTTTTTCGTTTTTTTCTCACGTTACTTGATGAGTTTTGCACAAAAGAACAATGCTTAAAAGCGTCAGAAAATGCAATAAAATGTAGAACGGAAGAAAAGCCTCGGTGAAATATTGCAACGTGTCATGAACTCGTTGCAAAGAATTGGAAAGTGCGGAATGGCGTTTGTAAAGCTTTATAAAGTGAACGAGGCCCAACAGTAGTAGCTCGGGGTTTGGAGTTGTGCCAAACAAAGGTCAGTGGGAAACAGACCTCCAAATTCTGAAGGTTAATTGATGTTGTTTTTGTCAAACAATTAATAGAGCCAACTCTAGATTCAAATCACTGGTAAAACGGTTGATATTGAAAACAACAGTCTTACATATCCGAGCAATCAGGCTTCCAGAATTAGGTGTGCACACCATAACTAGCCAAAAATATATAAAGAATGGAGTAGTGGTAAACATTCCTTTGTTGAAATAGGCACAACAATACTCGTAACAAATGAGCCGGGTGTCTCACCCTCAAGTCTACGCCGACTCATTAGTAAAACGGTCCATCCGAAATGAGCAATTTATTAATCGAGCCTCATATTAAAATTGTTAGGAAAAGGTAGAGTGCTGTGACAAGGGCCAATATATCACTCGGACGCGCTCGCGCCGCCCGGCCACGTCCGAAGTTTTGACGTATGAGTAATTTATTGGCTAAAAAAATAAATTACCGGATTGCCCACACATTTGTTGAGCCCAAGGTGGTTGATTCGGGTGCACCCGCAAAAAATGATCAACGCCTGAGGCGCGATATTAACTCGCTACTTGCTCGCCTAAAACAGCTCATAAAACGAGTATGTTCTCATGTCTACACGAGGCATGAGATGAGAGCTTTGAACCAAATCGCTATTGTTAATTTATAGTTGTTGTTTATTATTTTGTTATACAACTACCTTACATACCGTAAGTAATTAAAAAAGCATCACTTTACATTGACAATGTCATTCATATCGCCAGATAACTATTACGCAATAAACTGTTTACTTGTACTTAATAAAAAATAATCATTATTCCGTGGGGTATTTTTCTTATGCAGTTTCCACATTATAATAATTAGAAGGATGAGATCTTATCTTATTATTTTTGGTACAGACGCCAGCACATCAAGATACTACAATCTGTCAAATTTCTTTCATAGATTTTCAACTTTACCACTAAAGCATATGGTTCAAAGATGATTTGACAGTTTCGGGTAGCTTGATGAGCTGGCGTCTGTACCTACTCCAATGAATTAATGACTTTCCTAAGAAATAAGAGATTAAAAAGTAGGTACTACATCTCGTCAAAAGCCAAAATAAGAAAAAAACCTTTGTACCTATTTTTTGTTCTGCTTTTTTCTTGTCTGTTTATATATGTGTGTAAGTAAATGGTAAAATAAATATATAAAAATATTTTCACAAAACAAAACATAAATAATAAAAAAATACTTTCACAGATCTTTTTATACCTTTAGAATTAAGCGCCTTCATCACAAAGAAAATGCTACAACATTATTTTATTGCTTGCAGGAAGTCACGTAGACAGTAGAAACAATACCTAGTGGAGTAAAATACTTCACTGAAACTATACTCGTATTATACTTCCACAAATGAATTCCTGAAATATGCATCAACGACGAAATGAATGTTACAAATTGCGACAGCAGCTACCAAAATTCCATTTTCCTGTCGGCTACACGTTCTGCGAGTTCCTCACTTGCAGCGCGGACTAAAATATGCACTGACATTGTACAAGTGGAATATTTGCGAGCGCTTGCAAGTACACCTGTGAAGAGTTAGCATTCCGCCAAATGGAGCATAAAATCACTATGCAGTTTCCCAAGAAATGGCAACTAATAAAGAGAATATAAAAGTAGGAGAACATTTTCCTTTTGATTTTCAATACAGGAAAGCTTTACCTCGCATTTTGTTTATTTTTCAGAGAATTATGTACCTTTGTAAAAAGATAAAAAGATATCAAGGACTAATTAATTGCTTCAACCATCGTTTTATCTTCTAGTATCTCTATTATTAGAATTAGGAAACCTATTCGATCCTATCAAGAGCGCGGTCTAGTTCTAACGGCATCCTAAGTATGCTGATAGAGAAGCACGACGCACCTTGGTTGTCGCAAGCTGTGGAGGTGCTGGTCAGAAAACCCCGCCGCTGACCTTAGCGTAAAATCTTTTTTTTGTTTTTGTTTCTGTGTTTGTTTACTAACAATAGTTTTTAAGAACAATGTTACTAACAATTGGGCCTAGTTGCTATAAATAAACAAAATATTTATTATTATTATTATTATTAATTTTGCATAGGCTACCTATTTATTTGATTCCAACTTGACTTGGAAGTGACCAAAACATTTAAACATTCTAGTCAATAGGTATATTAATATCGAAAAACTAATACATTCCTCACATAAGGACAACAGTATCTCGACATGGAGATATATTGTCTCATTTAATATTCATATATTTGTTTTCGACGCCGTTTCGCCCTGACACTTTACCGATGGCTAAGTATTAATTATTCCATGCATGAGCACGCATTTATTGAACCCTGCACTCGTCACTGTCTTTGTAAATAACGAGAGTCTTGTTCTTTCATGTCTTATTATTTATTATAAGTTACAAGAACGTAGCGGATAGGTTCAGACGCCAGCACATCAAGCTACCCGAAACTGTCATTTTTTCCCAATCAACTTTGAACCAAACCATAACTTTGAACCAACTATGCTTTAGTGGTAAAGTTGAAAATCTATTAAAAAAAATTGACAGATTGTAGTAACTTGATGTGAATAGATAAATGATTTTATTTTTGTAAGTAGGTCATCATATGTTAAAAACTAGATGAGGTCGGCGTTTCCTATCTGACAACTCTGAGAAGAAAGGCCGACAAACTGAAAGGTCACAGTCTCTTTTAAAGTCCAGACATAATTTTGGTCAGATCATGTGAAGACCAGGTGACCTGAAATGGTATTTTTAGGATTGAGACCTGACCAGTCAGTGCACGTAAGTACACCCGCATTTGGCCAGTTATTTGGAAGTCCCATATAATAAGGGGCGAGCCTATCGCATTCAAGCGAGCACAAATCCAGACTCCGTGCAGCTACTGAAAAGTTCGACACAGAAAAACCCAATAACACTTTGCTCAACCTGGGAATCGAACCCAGGACCTCATGCACAGCAGTAGTGCTTGCGACCACTCGACCAACGACGCAGTCAATAGAGGAATGAATGGCAATTTAATAGGCTTGCTTAATGAGACTTAAACTGAACTTAAACACAACAGCCGTGCGATTCTGTAACCATCTCACCGTGAAAGCTTGAATGAAGTGAGCGTGGAGTGAGCTGTCATTCGCTAGGGACTAACACTATTAAGTGCTCACTTCACTTATGATTTCGCGGTGAGATTTTTACAGAATCGACCGGCAGGTCAGGTAGGTGGTTATGTGTTTAGTCATAGAATGCCAATTGTCTTAACTCCACCGCTGATTAGGATTACAATAACCACATAAATTTCCTTAAGTGTCGTCATAAAACATGAATAAAAGTAGGTATTATCTGGGAATGGAGACCGCTCTCTGGAGTTATAGAGAAGATTATGAGTCTATAAACTAATCGAACAAAAATAATACAATATTTAATCCTTTAATCCCTATCGTTAAGAAGATATTTGCATATTTTTAGCATAAGTCATAATTTATATTAAAATTAATGAGTAGACTACATATTTTGATGCCAAAAGAATAATATTGCAGAGACGGTCCAAATAAAATATAATTATGTATTGGTAATGTAAAAGACGAAGTACATAATAAAAGTCCGTTTATAGTTGTTTATGCAACTGTTGTAGGGGTATTAAAACACGAATGAGGGTGATAATAGTATCACATGAGTGTTTTAATACCTAATTATGTTCAGTGTATACAAGACTTTATCACTCATGATATGAATCCTCTGTAAAAAGTTCTGAAACCATAGGGTGTTGCTGTTGTAAGAACTCATTTTCATTCCTGAGTATCTAATACAAACAATGTACTAAATTTTTGCAATATTAATATCGAACAAAAATGGCGGGATACGACGTGAATTCGAATAACCAATAAGTTTTTTTTTTTTTTAATTACGGCACTGTGGTAGTGAAACGCGCGTGCATGAAAATGTTCTTTTTTTAATTCATAAAGATACCACGACTTGAGTAATGAGAATGTGGCTGTTTGATGAGTAAGGAAGGGATCGAAAAAGCAAAGGAGTTACATAATGAAATTTAGTACAACATTATAACACTCGTTTGGATGATATTATGGTTCCTATGACATTGGTTATTTTAATGTTGGCAACTAACTGTTTCAGAAACTTTTATAGAGGATTTATAGCATGGATGTAGATAAAATACATTATTGTGTTTATTTTCTTGTTAAAAGCCAATGATAATTGAATGGGTTATGTTATTATAGTTTATTTAAAAAAGGGGTGGAGAAGGAGAGAGGGAAGGATCGTAGCAGATAGCGTTCTGTAATTTCTGCCTACCCCACGAAAAGAAGGCGTGAGTTTCGTGTACATATGTATGGTTATTTAAAAAAAAAGTGAATTATTAATAACTTCTTAATACTCTTTACATATCTCCAGTAATATTGTTTGCCAAGCCTCAAAGATGACCGAAATATTGAAACCGTGAAGAGGATCAAACGGTCCTTTACAAAAGACCCAATATTTCGTAGAACTGCAAACTCTCACTAACATTTCTATAACAGAATCCTTCATTGGAGATTTTGAGTACTGTCAACAATATACGAAACAATGTTTAATCCCTTATGAAGAAGTAAAAGGTTAGTTGACAACAAACAGGAATATCTGCAAAATATTTTGCCAATTTTGTGTCACAATTGGTGGTCTTATCATCCCTATATCGTTATAGTCATTGTTAACACTTTCTTTTTCTATGGATATCTCATTTTACCACCTTAAAGTGAAAATTAGAATGTCAACATGACGCTTTTAAGTCGGATTATCCTGTTAGCGTCACAATACATGTTGTTTTCACGGGTTTTGCTTTCACTCGAGTGGTCCAGAGTAGGATTTGTGATTTCGCTTGTTTTTTTTTTTGTCGATCATGTTCCGGTACAGCGCGCAAATCTTAAGAGATGTTACGTAAAAAATAGGCTTGGTTGTTTTTTTTTTTTTTATTTAGCATCGTTCTTGGTTGATAGGTCTGTTTATATTTTTTTATAAGTATAACTTTAATTAGGTAGGATACATAAATAGACACGCTTGAGACAGATAAAGAAGCTTGTGACTAAGTAATCACAGCCATACGGGTCTATCATCAAGGTTAAGCAACGCTTGCCGAGGTCGACCCGTAGATGGGTGACCATCTTGACATATCAAGACCCCTGCTTGATTCGGAAAGCATGGTCCCGGCCGTCATTCGTGGATGGTGGTAGTGGCAGTCGTTATGGGTCGTCAGAAGCCCGAAAGTCAGACATCCAGTTTTACCAAAGCGTATCATACTATCCAGTAACTGTATGTAAAACACTAGGATTCGGCTGCATCCAGGTAGAGGGAAAACCGACCTCAACATAGTTGGAAAAAGGATAGGCAGATGAAGACGTAAATAGGCACGCAAGCAAATACTAACAGCAGTCCAAGCTACCGGCGGTCAGGGCTCCAGAGAGAGGAACCTCCTGACAATGCGAGCCGTGTCCAGAAATACCGCTTTCTGAATCAAGCCCTTCATCCAGCTGCCTAACGAGAGCCTCCTCAGGTGTTGGTCGAGGTTTTTGGCTATTAACCCATTGGCTGTCACGACTATCGGCACAATGATCGCTGAATCCATATCCCCTATGTCGACAACCTGGCGAGCCAAGTCAAGATACTATTATTATTATTATTTATTTATTTCGGAATCAAAAAATATTCCATATATTGTTAGTAAATCATACTTATAACTATGTTAGTATATTATTATTGAATGTCATTATTGAATGTCAACATTATTATTATTATTATTATTAAATATTTTTAGGTTTTACTGTAACAATCTATCATTCTCTCTCTCTCTTCGTGTTAAACACAGAAACGTGATATGACTGTGTTTAACTCCAAGAGACTATTCTTTAACTTCAAGTTAATTAGTTTTAGTACTTGGTAGTTTTTAGAACTTTAATTATCGTTTACAAATAAACCCCGTAGTATTCTTAGCTATATTAAACTGGAAATTTGTGTGTAAACCAACTTTGATTACTCAATTCTTACAAAATAACCCGTAACTTATTTCTGAAATATCCTCAAACATCTTAAGGAACATTAATTTATAATTTTAAGTGTTTTCTTCACACTAGATCCTTAGATGTTAGATAACGTTGAGAATTCTATTAACACATAAATTGTTCCAAAACCCAGTCGTGTCGACCACACATTAAGGTTTCCCATTAAATTAACGGGAACCATTCCGAACGACTCAGAACGATGGAACGCCACAAAGTTCGTATTTCGTGCTATATGACCATAACAATCGAACCTCGTTTATTACTCGAATTAAATAATTAAGTGAAGAATCGCATCTCACAATTATCTAGAAATAATAAAATAATAACAGTTCTTTTATCGCCCTTCGCGGTCACCTCTAGTTCAGTTATCTATGTTTAAAGAATAAAAGGTCCCAGAGTGATATGATAAGAAATAGGTATTAAAAATAACAATTCGTTTACGTATCAGCTTAACTACAGCAAAATAATGCTCGGCATTATAATTATCTGACCCGCGTGAACCTTATTGGGTTGGTTGCACCTTGCTTTGGTTAACTTTAGTTTAACTGGCAAATTTTCGTCATCCCTTATTTTAACATTAGATGAAATAATTTTATTTATTTATTTATTTATTTATTTATTCCTTTATTTCAGGCAACTAAGGCCCATAGAAAAAACAATACATACTACTACAAACATACTTATAAACTAATACATACAAAAGTATCACAAATACAATACATGTGTGTGTGTGTGTGTGTACTTTGACAGATAATTAACAAAAAAAGAACAAATTGTTGACATGAGTTCGGAGCTTTATAGCATGTTATGCAAGATAATAGGTAGCTACAGCAAAAAAAGCAAGTGGTCATAGTTCATGACGCACCGAATTCGCATCTAAGGTCTAAAGCTAATAAGCAACTTTAGCTGGTAACTTGCTGTTTTAGTTTAAGCAACTAATATTATAAGCAACTATAACTGTTAACTTGCTGTTTTAGTTTAAGCAAAGTATAATATTCGAATACACACTTTCAGCGATTCGCTCGTAAACTTAAGTTTAGATCAATAATATTGTAAAGTTAACCATCTCAAGTAAATAGGATTTTCCTAACCTGACTTCTAATATCGCATACAGCATTATCATCGTCTTCCTGCCCTTATCCCATGTTATTAGGACTCGACGCAACACGTTTTCCTCCTCCATTCTCCCCTGTCAACCGTCACGCTATCATTCACTCCAATATACATACAACATCAACCTCCCAATTAAAATTGACGATTAATTAACTGACCACAGTCGCCACTTTGGTGCTATCAGCCTTCGGTCAGCGGGACCGCATCGGCCGCGCATCACACCTGTGCTGTCGGCATCAAACGCACCGCCCCCTCCACCCGCGCTCCCCCCACTCTGTATCATACGAGCCGCCTCGCATATTATACTCCCATGAGAACTAAAAAAAAAGCGACCGATGTTTTGTATAAGCTTACTAGATGAGGTTTGAGCGTGCTTGGTGTGACTTTTGACCTGGATTCAGGAACGACTAAGATAGCTATAGATCTGAGATTCTGTACTTATTTGTTTGTATCAGATGAAAATGTCTTATCGTAAATAGGTCGTGGCATACAATTATTTTGTAATTACGCTACCCACCTACGTTAAAAATCACTAACCTCTGAATAAACTCCACACGTCAAGGTAGCTTGTTCATAATCCCAGAAATAAATAGGTACTTCTAATTTAAAAGCTATCTTCAACCGAAAGCATTTTTAAAAACACAGTGTATAGCCGCTTCCAGCACTTGTACATCGCTATGAATTACCAACCAATATTATGGCCTTTTCTGATTTTATTGATTTGAAATACCTAATCCGCTGATTGATTTCTTTATTGCCCACCGATACTTCGCCGGTATTATGTTGATCCTACTAACGCTTGTCTAGGCATTAATTGAGTTAATTGCCCATTAATTGACGCCGTTTACGCGTGTCCGGGTTTTGGCACCTAATTAAGTCCTGTGGGAATACAATAGTCTGTTACGTAAGTTCGTGAGAAAAAATATTGATATTTAATAACTAGTGTATAATAGGCATTACTTGTCTTAAACTTTTTGTCTTTTATTATTGTGTTAATCATCGTGTTATCTGTGGATGTAGTTGCAGAGTAAATGGAAAATGTTAAAAAGAACTCTAAGCTCTCTGCCAGCGTCTATGTTCCCTTCGACATATAACCCGTCTGCCTTCAAAGTAAGAGTGAACAGGCATCTTCTGAGCACGTATGTTCCATCATAGACATTATCCATCATATCCTATGTGTGATCGAGATCAGGTTCTGGCCCATTCAGCAATAAAAATAAAAAAAAAAACTAAGGCTAATACAAACAAGTTTTTCTTTTAGTTACACACAAAATAACTACTTAGTTAACATAATAATTCCAAGCTGCACAGACAAGCAATACGTCATCCTCGGCCTAGCCTTTCCCCAACTAGGTTGGGGTCGCCTTTCTATCTAACCGGATGCAGCTGAATACAAATATTTTATATGCATCCCCTTTGGTAAGACCAACGGCTTAACGTGCTTTCCGAGGCACGGAGGGTGTCTTGGTATGTAAAGATAGTCACCAATCCACGGACCAAACGCGGCAAGCGTAGCTTAACCTGATCGATCGACCCGTGCGACTGTTATTACTTAGCTACAAGCCCTTTTATAACGGGAGGAGAAGAAAACCCTTCTACGTCACGGGAGACTTCACTTCTTAAATTCCTACGTCAAAGCTTCTAACGATCAGTAGGTAATTTATAGGAACGCGCTATGAACAATGAAATGATTTCAATATCCTATTGCCTTTGGGATCAAACAAGTCTTTGACAAAAGGTTGTGCACCTTTAAGAACTGGAAAACTCAAACTCAAAGCAACGTACGTGCTTAAACCCAGTAAAGCTTGATTTTCTAAGGAACATGCGAAGCGTACTGAATGTCAAGGATACTAGATAACTAAGGACGACCTTCTTTAGGAAGCTTATTTTCAGCACTGAATATGCATACCTATAGAACAGACTGTGAAGGCACAGACGCCAGCACATCAAGCTACTACAATCTGTCAGATTTCTTTAATAGATTTTCAACTTTATCGCTAAAGCATAAGGTTCAAAGTTGATTGGGAAAATCTGACAGTTTCGGGTAGCTTGGTGTGCTGGCGTCTGTACCTATTCGAACCACACTTGTCAAAATTTTGTTCCAGTGCGGTTAGTGGAACAGCATATGTGCCATTTCGGTCAAGTGCTGTTGAAATCAGTGCTCTGAGTGAATACCCCGACTGTGTATGGCTGATTTTAAGCGTTCAAGAAAGTTTATGTGTAATTGTATGTTTTGGTATTTTTGGACTTTTATCTAGATATTATTACCTACCCTACCTCTACGCACTCTGGTAAGAAAACACACCAGAGATCAACATGACAAACTTTGGACTGAACAAGGCGAGTGCAGGCAGGCTAAGGAAGCACTTCCCGCAATGGATGGCCGCCTCACGAAACAGGTTCTCCGTCTAACTAAACAAAAGCTGCGTACGGTGACTGCAGCTTTGACTGGCCACGGGTCATTTAATAAACACCTCTTTGTCATAGGAGTAACAGACAGTCCGCTGTGCAGGGCCTGCATGGAGGATGACGAGACAGCGGCACATGTGCTTCTAAGCTGCCCGGTGGTCGCCACTTACAGGGCAAAATACTTCGGTAACCCTACCTGGGTTACCGAAGTATTTTCCCTGAAGTGGGTCCCTACGTGAGATGGTCAGTAACATCAAGGCGTTGTTGGCCTTCCTTGAGGAGCTGGGGTGGATCGAATGATCGATTTTCCCACCCGTACGCATAATACGCGCATTGACGTGGAGTTGCGGACACCAGCCCGTATTACCTATTACCTACCTACCCTACCCTATAACTTACCTACATCGTGCAAAAATAATAACACGTATTTAAATTACGATAAAGTTTGAAATTTGCCACCAGCTTCTGAAATAACACAATTTAAAGGAACTAATTACCTTTCATATTACTCCGAATTTAGGGGCTCACTTAGTTATTTCACGACACTTAGCATAAATTGCTCAAGGCATGACTGCGTTTACGCACCACCCTAGCTACCACCGTTTATATGTATGATACAAAGTTATATTACTTGTACATAAATATTATAATTGACTATCGATTTAAATGTTTGACAACATTTTGACTGCATTCAAAAATTGTCTTGCTGATACCTACTTGCAATAATGAAGATACAGTCGGAGAAATTAATTACTACGCAAATTCCCTTTGTAAATTATCCGCTTTATAGCTAATTCAAAAACGTTAAGCGTGTTAAACGATGCGCTTCTCTTCGGCACAGAACAGATACCAGCACCCACGGCATGTTGAGAGCATTGAGTGACCGGTGGGACTGCCCGATGCTTGGTCGATGTTCTTGCGATCTTTATTACTATTATGTTATTATTATTCTGCCTATTTTGTGATTTTTATGTGTGTGTATCGTGTTATTTTTATGTGTCAATGTCAATTAATTTAATTCTATGGACTTCAAAGTCTGCAAATAAATGATTATTATTATTATTAATTCATACAACTGTCAAATAATGACAAGTCATGATTTGAATATAAGGACTATTTAAGTAGGTAGTCAATTTGCTAAACAATTACTTTTCCTGACTCTACTAATGCAATCAGCCTCGGTATCACCTTGCTGGCTGTTTTCTTCAATATGTGTTCGTTACGAAAGAAAACACAAACATCACCCATCAACGAGTTCGTAGGTAGGTACTTGAATGTGAACCTAGCCGTGGAGTTTCTTGCCGGCTCTTCTCCATAGGAAACGACCAATTGGAACCGTGCATCTAGCTTCTGACGTTTCATAAGTGCCCATGTAGGTTTATGTGAAATAAAATATTTTGATTTTGAACACTGTTTAAAATCATCAAATACAAAATAGAATGTAAAATTTCGAAATGAAAGTTTGATTAAAACTTACATTAGTCGTAAAATAAGTAGAAAAAAAAAATAACAAAGTACACAAACTGCTACAATTTACAACCTTATCAGAGACAAAGTATATTAGGTATTAAAACCTATCTCACCTATATAGAGTGCTGTAAAGATTAAGACAAAGGTAGGAAAGGGGTAGTAGTATTTTTTGCAGTATCCGGAAAACAGGATGCTTGTGTGAATATATATATTTAAACACGTACACTACTATACGGGATCCTGCGAAAAACCGTACCTGCAAGAAACGGGATCTTGCCGTGGGAAAGGGCCCTTACCTTTGTAGTGGCATTCACACCATCGCATGCGAACTACGCATCATACTGACGTCACGCAAATCCTGCATCGCAAGCAGAGTTTACAGCGCAACTGGCATATACATATACAACGTCCCTACATCAATCCTCATATTATATAATCCCTTTTGGGAATACAGACGTTGCTGAAGTTGTAAAAATTCCCCACTAGTGAGCCAAATTCTGGAGGCTACTCTATCTAAATAAATAGAGAGTGTATTAAAATTTATTTGAACGCTTGGTATGGTATCCCCAAAGCGCCCATATATTTAGCCAATGAATATGCAATCCGATAAGGGACCGATGGATCCTACAGCAATTTAACACATAGCGCTCTTTATTTTTAGACCAGCAGTTAGTTTATGTAACAAAGTTAGATTTCTATAAAACGTGTGTCACCCACAAATAAGTAGGTAAAGAAAGTTCAGAAGAAAGAAACAAACAAAACTATAATCAGCCTGTAATGTTCCCACTGCTGGGACACAGGCCTCCTCTCTGTGAGAGGGAGTGGGCCGTAATCCACCACACGGGCCCAGTGCGGGTTATCAGATGTCACATGATGATGTCTTCGAATTTTTTGGTTCTAGGAAGAAAGAAACTTCGTGGTGGAATATCACAGGCTATACAAAAAAAAAACTCGAAAAATCGGCTAGAAAACGAAACATAGACTGCTTTATTACAAAACAAGGTTTAGCTGCAGATCCAGGCTTAATTATGAATTTCAAATTTTATTTCCAAAAAACTAAAGATCCAAAGATACAAAAACTGACGTTAAAACCGACTCTAAGCTGTGAATTTTGTACTTAGAACTTAACTTCGCTCGGAATAAAGTTCAAAATAATAGTCGATAGTTAGGACTACTGTAATGACATAGATTGGGTTGTGAAAGGTTAGACATTTGCCTAGCCATGGAAAAGCGTATATTTAAAAGAAAGAATAAGAAAATTAAAATATCTCTTTTCCTTTGCAGATTATTTTTTATTGCTCGTTAAGGCTTTGGATAATGAAACTGTTGGTAATGATCTCCAAAGTTTCGCAAACTATGTAATTATCTTACCATCATAATGAAACAAGAAGGGTAACGATCGCACGCGCAGCATTTTAATGATGTGTGTGATGTCTTTATTACGATAATGGGATAAAAAATATAAACACCACTATAATCGATCTCGGCTCGTTTATGTTGTTACCGCATTATAAAACCCTTTAGCTTTGCATGGAGTTTAAGAATAGTGTTAACAACGAGTTAATAAGATGAACAGGTTGTTGACTGCCTCGTTGTCTAGTGCTGGCTTGACGTCCTGGGTTCTGCTCCCAGGTGGGGCAAAGTGTGTTTTCGTTTTTTTCATCAGGAATTTCTCAGTAGCATCCCGGGCCCGGTTGTGCCTGGTTCGTGGCAATAGACGCACCCCCTATTATGTAGGGCTTATACGATTTCTCTGCTTAACCTTTTGAAGGAAACAGGCGTGATGTTATGTAAGATGAAAGGTTTGCTTTGTTGGTGTAGCAGACTCGAGCGTGACTGCTGAGCGTTTGATGAAGTGTGTCCGTCAACATGTTATTGAGTATTACTGACTGTCAATCAATCAACTCAATCTATCGCAGTCCACTGCTGGACATAGGCCTCTCCCAGACTGCGCCACAACACCCTGACCGCTGGAGACCGCGTATCGGCAAGCCTAGTGTGGGAAGTTCCCCCACCTAGATGGACGGATGACCTAAAGAAGGTAGCTGAGGTAGACTAGATGCCGAAGGTGGAGGACAGGGTGTTACTTACTGTCACAACTCTCAATACAAGCCTGAAGTCTAAAGTTGCACCCGGTTAATTTCAAGTTTCTGTTCATATTCATATTCATTTATTGATCAAATATAAGCTAACAGTTTACACCAAATCGCTTATATCTATGCTAATTCTACAAAATTACAGTACAATTTTAATTAAAACTTCTTAGACTACAAAAAATAAACGGAGTAACATAAAATTTGAACACAAAACAACCTTAAACTTAAAATTAGAAACTAAACAATTATTTTTTCCACAACATGGAACTTATAAAACAACATTAAATGGCGTGTAAATCACACGCATTGGCGTTTAACTCGGCAGGCACCTTTGTATATAATGCCACAATTCCGAATTAATGACCTATAATAATCATGAATTTCACCCAACGATTAATTACCACAAAAACACATCAAACAGCGCTTATCCGAAAACTAGACGTTTTCCCTGCTAATCCATAACATGTGAAATAAGATACATAGACTCATTATCGTATATTTCATTTATTTATTTATTCAAAATTACGTGAATAACACCTTAACAGCTATAAAGCCAATGCGATGTTACTACCACAAAGATATACCTACATATGTAGATCTAACTCATATTGAAACTAAAAAATAAAATAAAAAATACAAGAAAAAAAATACAACCTCAAAAACAATTAAAATACAAACAAGTAATATACAATTACAAATACCATCAAAAATACAATTCAGCATTTTTCTCCACGTTTTCAATCCACTTCAATGCTACTCCTGTAAACTTCATCAGGCTGCAGTGAAATATATCTACCTCATTTGAAATAATATTCAACATTCTTATGGCGCGTGACAAGGGGCAAACTTGTTCAGGTTAGTCCTAGAGGATGGCTCTCGTAGCGTTGTCATGGGGCGGCGCGCGCCCCCGTAGCCGGGCGGCACGCGCAACCCCAGCTCGGCTAACAAATCGGGGTGGTGAAGTCAGCCAGCCAGGTTTGTTACCATGCCACCTACTGTTTTGTTCAGGCTGCTGGAAATATAACATTCCCACTTCTGAGACTCAAGGCATTACCTATCGAAACCGACGCGTTGGTGGCTGTCACATATATTTAATTAATTCCTCACAATGTTCCCTTCACTGCTTATTTTTATACAACGTGTAACGTTAAATGAGCAAAACCTCAGACATCCCAACTGATTTTTAATTCAATTAAAAAAATTGGAAAGGTTTTATATGCTGTTTTAGTTTTAGTGGCAATTCTGATCGTTTTTTGCGTCTGCGACGACGCTTTATCGAGGGAGGAATCGTCACCGGTCCGCTGCGCCGCGATAACATTGGCTTGCTTGACCTATTAATAAAGAGACACGGCAACGTTTTTAGTGAAGATTTTATGAAAAATGTGACCTATATTAAAAAGTTCAATTAATTCTGCTCGTTATTCTGATCAAACTATTTTCAGGTTTTGCGCATTTAACGTTACACGTTGTATTGATTTATTTAAACTTTTCGCACACAAAAAGGTGCAAAGTTACAAAGGCGGACTTAATCTCGCAGTTCAACTTATGAGGTTGTCGACTGCTTAACCGGGCTTGCCTGTGGATGCCTCAATAAATTAAGGCCTCCAGCCAGGGCTTAAAAACCTTAAAAACTAAGCGACTACACGCTAAGGGCACCCCCTGTGGGGTACGGACCTAGGCTTAGGGCGTCGCTGGGAGAGGGCAGCAAGGGACAGGCTGGATCGGAATTATTTAGAGACGAATTTAGAACTACAGGCTCAGCGGTGCGGGCTGGCTCGAGCAAGGGTCGGGACGGTTCCCTTCACTGTTTTGAGAGCACTGTTAATGAGTAACACTAGCACTGCTATGAGTGAGTTAGATAGGTAACGCAAAATAGTGCCTAACTGGTTTCAACCCCACGACCTACAATACTGCCGGGGCCGTTACCAGTGAGCCACCACCGCTCTCAAAAGATGTCTTCTTATAAAAGTCACTTTATGTAACAAGGTAGGTAAAATAATGACTGAAGAAACGAGCCGTGCGCTTGCAACCTCTTTGGTACTTATTTTAAGCCTTCCATAATAGGTTCGAAAAAGGTAGGATGAAATAGAATTTTGTATTTATTTTATCTTTGAAAGCTTTCTCGCTCGTTTTTCTTATTTCTTCGACGTTTACTGTAGACAATGAAATTTTTAAGTCATAATTATGTTTGTTATAGTTTTTTTTTAGTTTTTATACTTCCAAGCTTCTGTAATACTGGAAATTTTCCTCAACTTTATAAAATACTACTTTGATATCATAATACCTATCTATTTCAGTTCACGGGGAAGATCTTACGGTTCTTTGACAAAGGGAGATAAGCTTCTTACTGGAACATGTGTTACCTACTTATTTACAGGGGCGTTTGTTGCAAAGACGTAGGTAGTAATGATATTATTTATTCTATGATATTATGAAGACTGCAAGCATACCTACCTGCCTACTTGCTTTAAATAAGCCAGAACGTTATAGGTATTGTTCTGATACACAGATTGTTAACACACTTTTGAATTAAACAACATAAATAACTACCAACATCACTTATTTGTCAACGATCATAATAGTAACACTATACAATTCACAATGAGATTCCTTGACGCTAGTTGCCATTATTACCTGTAAACATGTATACACCTACTCGTAACTTCGACACTTCCCAAGTTCGACCTTTGTACGAATCGTTTGAACCAGAACAATGTAAGTCGCGAGTAGTCAGCAGTCCTTCGGCAGACCATAAAACGTTCGCGAACCTGAACAAAGACATCAATCGGTTCACATTTCATCTCAAATTACACGTGTTTACTCATAACGTTCGCTGAAGTTCCAGCAACAGACGGACATTCACAGCCGAGTAAGCAATACCAGGATTTAGTATTCTCCGAACTTCGCTTTAGGCAATCAATAAAATATATCTCAAAAAGTCAAAATATGTTTCTCATAAAATCCACCAGAATATTCCGTTGTTCTGTCCGTGGATGACTTAATAACCTCACGATAATTTACCTTTAAAATGATTAAAAAGTGGCAAATACTTTCTTTTTGCATGAAAGTATGATAGATGGCGGGCGGGGAAAACGTAATTTTTTTCCTCACGACTTCCCCACGGATGTTAACACCTGATCCCTGATGTCGGAGCTGCGGATTCACCACTAGCCGTCCGTAGACAACCAATTATTCAAGCATTTCGCTGAGGTCGACCAACAAGTTGGTGGTTTACCGTTTTCCTTCAGATACTCAGTGCAGATTTCTTAAAAAACTAGAGGTGTTACTAATGAGGTACCTGCCTAGGTACAGTTTAATCGGATAGCTTTTGTACGCTTTTTAACAAAATTTCAGTTTAAAAATTCACTTCGCTGATTTTTTTTTAAATTCGCAACTTTAAAAAACTTTTTCATTTAGCTTATATTACATTATATCTTTACAGTTTGACGATGCTGAAACTACTAGGTAATTGATAACGTTTATTGTTATCATTCTGTGGAAATTCGGAATCAATTTGCCATTTTAATTTATTGGATCTCTTTAAAAGGTAATCGATAACCGATCTATAATAGGCTGTTATTGAATGAGTTCAAGAATAGATATATTCGAACTATTTGTAAAGAAGTTAAATCGTTCAGCGTACTTTCCCCTTCCGTCTATTGCAGTTTTTGCTTCCGTTTTTATTTTCACCTCAATATTGATTTGTCAACGCTAAATTGCAATTTGGAGTTTGATTGTTCGTTAATGCAGTTTGTTACTTTAAACATACCTTATCTTGTATGGTCTATAGAACAATCTTTAACTCTTGCAAAAAGTGCTTGTACAAATAATTTATATTAACACTAGTTTGACAGATTAACATCAAATTTTGTTAATTTAAACTTTCGCAATTTGATTTCCAATCAATGCTGCAATTTCCTTATTGATTTCATTTCGTCAAATAGAGTCAAGAATTAGTGACCTAAACGATAAACGTGTGACAAAATCATTTGTGTCGATTCGCAACAGGTACGCTAATCTGTTTCTGGTTTACGTAAAGACTCTAAGAAGCAGATGTAAGAGCTGCTGACTTTTTTATCGAAGTTAAACAACGCTAAGCACCGTATCTAACAGATTGAACACAAAACAACAAGTGTATTGAGTAGCAACACAAAAGAATAAACATGAAAGGTATTATACACCTCAGGCTACACGCCAAAGTATGTCCGGACCTGTTAACGTGAAAGGCGCGGCTATTAATCACTATGAATTAACAGAACTGTAACACAATCAGTAATTAATAGTCCATATTTATTGGGCTCAACATAAATACCGTGTTCTCTATCGTATCAAGACAACAACTCAAAATAAAATACCCTTGAGAGCGGCAGACCTCCAGGTGTGAGTGCATAAATATAATACACAGGCGACCCGCTGGCACGCTCATGCCCGCTGTCATATTAACTGTTACATTAAATTACGGCCACGAAACCGATCGACCTTTCGTACTTATTATCTCCACAGCCCACAAATCAAATTCATCCGTAATTTCTAAAGCATAAAGCTTAAATTCAAAACACAATTCCAGCAAATATATGACGTTTGAGGCTCGATAATTGAGATCCAGCAATGTAGCAGAGCTCGCACATTGATTTCGGCTCTTTCGAAAAGCTATCTTTTTTGTTCATTTGTTTGTTTTAATAATATTTTATCCGATGTGATGGAACGGACACATTTGTCAGGTCTGTGAAATATATCTACGTCCTCAGCGGAGCCAGGACTGGCCAATTAATTAGGTGGAATGTTACCTACATGCAAGCTTGCAAGCTAATGAAGGTACGTCACTGATGAGCTTGGTTGATACAACTGTGTCTTAATTGATTATGTACACATGCATCTTGTATATAATTTATTTAGGTAACGACTGCGAAGGTGTATTCTGGCGCTTGATGCTGGAAATCTGAGTATCATAAGCATAATCAACGCCATATGTCCCCACTACTGGGACACAGGCCTCCTGTCTGTAACAAGGAGTAGGTCATAATCCACCACGCGGGCCCATTGCGGGTTGGTGGAAACCTGAGGACCAAAAAGAAGGTAATTTGACAGAAAAAATACGGGATAGTTTTGACAAAATGTAGGGGGATGTTATTAAATACGAGTAACCACTGAAAAACAGCGCTGTGCTGTGTCCCCCCATATCACAGCATCATGCTAAGTGGAAGCCTTCTTGTCACAGTCATGACGTGCAGCCGTCGACTATCTCTGCTTTGTGCTCGTGAATATAGATATATTTTATTTTTATTTTTCCTGTTATCAGAATTAATTATCTTTTTATTTGCACGTGTTTTTGTGACAAACAAACCTATTTTTCTTTCTTTCTTCCTTTCTAAATATGTGCTGAGTTGAAGACAAAAATAAAGTTATTGTAGATTCGAGTAATCCAACGTTTCCAGCCTGCAACACATGGTTGCTCATGGCGGTGCCACATGATACCCACAGTTCTGATATTATGATAATGATTATAGCACATTTTACATTCAGAACTTCTAAATAACTATTTCCGTAAGTATCACACTAATATTATAAAGTCGAAAGTTTGTATGTGTATGTTTGTTACTTCTTCACGCTCAAACGGCTGGACCAATTTTGATGAAATTTGGCACACAGATAGTTTATAACCAGGATTAACACATAGAAACTTTTTATCCCGATATTCCTACGGGATCGAGACTTATGCGGGTGAAACAGCGGGGCGCAGCTAGTATTGAATACGACTTAAAGTACCAACAAAAACTACTGTTAAGAATGGCGAAGCGAAAAGCGAACCAATCGAAGGGGACTATCAATATTTATTATTACCAAACATCTTACATTTCTAAAAAGGAATAATGTTACAAAGGAATCGGTAAAGTATAGAAGCTTGTGGAAATAGGCTTAAATTAAAACTCTCGATGTCCTAATTGACCTCCAATAGATATACCAACCTGTGTCTCCGTACTATTATATTGTTTTTTTCGGTTCCGTACCTCAAAAGGAAAAACCGGAACCCATATAGGATTATTTCGTTGCCCGTCCGTCCGTCCATCTGTCTGACTGTCTGTCAATACCCCTTTTCTTAGGAACGCCAGGAGGTATCAAGTTGAAATTAATATCTAATACGTAGGTCCCTCAAAAACATCAAGCTTCTAAGTTGACGGCACGGTTGCGCAGTGGTTAAGCCATTTACTGCTGCGCTGCGTGTCGCGGGTTCGATTTTCGCACGGAACAAATATTTGTATGACCTACAAGTAGTTGTTCCGGGTCTGGCTGTTTGTGTATGTGAGTTTAAATGTTTGTAAACACACCCACAATACAGGAGAAATTCCTAGTGTGAGGCAACGTTTTTGAAAAAATAAAAGTTAACGCAATAAAAAAATACGGCCATTTATGCGACATTTTTTGATACTTTGATACTCGCAAATAAATCCAAAACCTATACTTACTTGGGCACTTCCCGTTGACTTAGAATCATGAAATAAGAAGCATGTTCTCACAGCACAAGTAAAGGAAGGGTAGGCAGTAATAAAAGCTCGGAAAAAAATAAATAAAATATGAGCATACTCAAAATATGAAATTTACTGCTTCATATACTAATTTCCCGACAACTTATTAAAGAAACGACAGTATAAAATACTGAAAATTCTGAAAAACCAATACAGCATTTGCTGACGTAATATTTTTGTACCAACTTAAATTGCGTTTTACCGAAAATTACAAGTTAACTCACCTAATTATAAATTTAAAATTACACATTTTACACATTTTATAAACTGTTGCGCTTGATACACTTTTGTGACATTATAAAAATACTTTTCTAAGTGATTCCATAGATACTATGATATATTAAAAGGTGCTTGTTATCAATATCATTCTACTTATACCTAAGTACCTGCCACTCTAATCAATTAATAATAATTACCTAGGTAAAGGTATTAGTATTCTCATTCGCTCGCTCTTGCATCCTATGTCGACGGAGCCCGGGTTCCTATTTCTGTTTAAGGGTTTAAAGTAACCCTAAACAAACCTAACCTCAGGGCGCCCTTCGCTCGCTCTTGCATCCTACGTTTCCTATCGCTCTGCACTCGAACGCAGCCGATGTCACCCGAAGTGCGCACGAAGCGCCCGCGCGGGCCGACCAGTAGGTAGATATTTTCATTAAAATTGAGAGTTAAAAAGTTATTCTATAAACAGTAGTAGAAATTAAGCTGTTTTCTGTAGAGATTAAGAAAACGATTATTTTAGCAGAACATATGTTTTGGGAAGTTTTGTTTTTTTTTTTGGAAATTTTGTATTTGAAAGTTCAGATTATTTTTCGTAGAATTGTAATTTGAATAAGCTCGTGTTTGCTTGTCAAATACACCATTTTTTGTCGGTTAATTTTGAATTAATTTTTCGGTATGTAATTCATTTTAACACTGCTTAGTTTGTATTACAGCCAACCACAGATCCTTGGAAGTTAATTGGTTTTTCAGAAGCTTTATTATTTCCCATAAAGGAAAAAGTCTGAAAATCGTTAATTTGTAGTTTTATCACATTTTTTTTCTATTACAAACTTACGTTTGCAGTTAGAGAAATGACCGTGACGTATATTGATGTATTGAGAGAATATGTTTAACTAAAAAGTTAAGTTCGTTCTTGGAATAAATTCAACCCATCTACGAAACACTTCATTGTGCATGGTCCGACACGCACTTGGCCGGATTTCTTTGAATTGAAGAATTGTGGTTGTATATTTATACGACAGTTACAAGAGTTACTTAATTAATTAATCAACACATTTCGATAAAAAACTATCCCTGATGATCTCTTATCTCTGAACCTTTAAAGACCTAGAAGTGAAAAGTCATAATTCAATTCGCGATAACTGCAAAAGATGGCGTTAGTAGCACAGTTAACGAAGTTGGTAACTACGTCTGTTGAACTGTATTTGTCTTTGCATATGGGTGCGGATACAAGTGGGAAGATGTAACTCCAACTTGGGTAAAGTGGAGTTACCTCGATGGAACGGAAGTATCAGCGTGTAGATGTGGAGCTATGTCGCAAAATATGCTCCACCTCCTGCCTGTCAACCTGCCCCTCTGTGTCCATTAAAGAAAACATTCAATCAAAGTGTCCAAGTTTTTAACCAACCAAGATTATCTCCGGGCTTTAAAAGAGACTGTGATCTCTGTGTTTATTTTGGCTTTTCTTCTCAGAGTAGTCAGACAGGAAACGCCGACCGCGTCTAGGTTATTATTTTTATTTTTTACAGTATGTCGTGTAAAAGTGATTCCGATATCATAATTGCAGAATAAATAATTTCATTTTATTTCAGTGATCCCTGTGCTGCCACCGACGACCCCATGGTGGTGGTAAAGTTTTGGGTCAACAAGATCTGAAACACAGTCGTGCCAGCGACACGAAGAAGAAGAAGATAAGGGTACGGTGTGAACACTGGAATCAAATGTTAAAAATATCCAAGTTCAATAGGTAAGCACGTCAGTGATAACAAAAGCAGTAGGTATAAGCTGGCACACAGTGCGATTCTGTAACCATCTCACCCTGAAAAGTTGGCTCGAGTGAGTGTGGAGTGGGCTGTCAAATGTTTGCTTACACGGAGAGAAAATTCTTAGAAAAATTACTGTGCTCGCCACTGTAAACTGAGTGCAAGTGACATCTACAGAAAATTTTCTGAGTGAGATTGGGAAAAATTCACTATTTGTCCAATAAATATTACTGTACAGCATAACAATTTTTACTGTGCTAGCATGGTAATTTTTCCATTACCACTCAAATGCACTCAGATTATGAGACAGCACAATAATTTTCCTAAGATTTTTCTCTCCGTGTAGTCAATCCCTAGCATCAGTGGGATGACACTGACAGCTCACTCCACGCAAGTTTTCACGGTGAGATTTTTACAGAATCGACATGGTGTTATTCCATTGAAACTTTGCACTACGCCAGGCCAGTTTATGGACAAAGTATTGCAACATTGACGAGCGCCCTACTTTACCTCTACTCTTTATTAAATATCACTCTTATATTTGGAAAATTCGGGCATGAAAGTAATTTTCCCACTTCAGAAAATATCAAACGTTTTAACTAAACGGCATCGTTAGCATAAAGTTTCATTCAATTTCATCAGAATTAGCCAAAATTATCGGAAATATCATAATTTTTTCCCAACCGTTTTTTTTGTCGTTAAATATAATTTTATGTATCAGATATATCACCCACTTATCCCTAACCCACGTCTATTGAAACACGTTCGCAACCCATTACATACGATTCGAGGTTTGGCTTGTAATACCACCTATGTCATAATATTGCAATTCAAACATCGAATCACATATCGGTATGGTGCAGTGGTGGTTGACGGTCTGATGGCGCTAATTAAGTAAGCGACAACGGAAGTATTTAAAAAATAACTTTATTCCGACAGAGTTACAGCTAAACAGTTCTTGTCATCTAATAAAATATTGATCTTATATACTAACTTTATTGCTAACGTAGTACATGCATGGCGTGATCAGATATGACGCACGTCCTAGATTATTCTGGATGCTGATCAAGCAATGGAATATTTGGAAATAATATGTCTAATAAATACTTATTGGCTGACAAAGCTAATATTGGTAGGTTGGGGTTCCTTAACTCGCTCGTGTCTGAAATGTACTAACCTACATCATATTGAGCACGTAATGAAGAATTATTTGCTTGAATCTGACACAAAAATTAGAAGAGACACCTAATTCATAGCGCCTTGATAAAAAAAACTGCGCCAATACCCCATTCCTCCAATATGCAGAGACAAGAGGTCTAATAATATCTTCATTTTTTTCGGAAACTGATTTAGTTGTTCTCCCGAAAAATTGCAAATTCTGACTTACGCTTCGTCCTAAGCTCACCGATTATCGCTAATGGTCCAAACGTTTGACGTCACAGCAGAGGTCCCGTAAACGCAGCGTGGCGAATACGTTTCGGCGTCGGTTCGTTATGTGTCGTTTGCCTAACAACTTGTAATGGGCGACTGTCATTAACTATATTAACCCTAGTTCGTAATTCTAATGGCAAATATCGCAAGTCATTCGGCGGGCTTTGTCACAATCGCCCTTATGATACCACTTCCCGATTATGAGATAGAGGCGTCGGCATGATATCTTTTTTATTATCTCTTTATTAATCTTGCCTTATATTATTTGGGAAGAGTATCTTAAAGATATGACAACAGTAATCAAGTTACGAAGTAAAACTAATAACTAAATCACAAAAATCATAATAATTAATCTAATAGTTATATAATTCATTAGAGCCGCATGTTTAATATTGATAGCAATTTTATTAAAAAAATATTATGGTTCTAGGACATAACTTATTTCTCTGACAATTAAAATAGTAGGATAGTGGATCATTGAAGGTTTCGCACCGTAAACAAAAAAAAAGGATAGTGGATCATTAAGTTATAGAGACAGCTAAAGACCATGAGTCTCTAGTAGTCACACAAACGTATCAGCATCCAACTATGTATAGGTAAAATACTTAATA
The DNA here is from genome assembly GCA_949629135.1 of Eremobia ochroleuca. Taxonomy (NCBI): domain Eukaryota; kingdom Metazoa; phylum Arthropoda; class Insecta; order Lepidoptera; family Noctuidae; genus Eremobia; species Eremobia ochroleuca. The sequence goes on along the minus strand of OX451402.1, from coordinate 10,384,761 downwards.
GAAATTTAATTCGCAAAATACTCTGAAAATGACGACATTCTAAGCTTTACCCGTAACGTTGCAGTAAGATAGAAAACCCACGACTATAATGACGAGTAAACCTTGGTAAGCTGATGCGAAATTTTCATGTAACGTTTCCTGCAATAATACAATGCAATCCATGTCCACAGAATTGCTATTTTAATCCTTTGTGGCGCTTTTTCTTTTGGACATTGACAGGTAATGTTTACATTTCACTTGAATAACATAACTAATATTTTAATTTAAAAGAGTGTCCGTGGAGTTTCTTGCCCGTTCTTCTCCACAGGAACCTATTACGCTTTAGAATGGGCAAACAGCTTCAATTACTGACTGACCGACTTCTTGACAATTCAAAAGTCCCTAATGCTTCGAATTTGAGTTTAATCTTGAAATGATTATCGATCATTCATTATCATCCCTAGCTTCAAATTTCCGATTTTAAGAGGATTTCCAACTCGTTTTCCAATTTTCTTCTTCATCACTACAAAAAAGTACCTATAGCTGAAAAAAGTAATTTCATTCCAATAATCTTCTTACCATTTCTCTGTATTTACTAAGCCCATCACTAGTCAATACATTATGAGGACATTTTTATAATTAAATTCACTCGAAGGGCGCTTACTATAAATGAAAGGCGAAGGATGTACCTTGACCCACTTGTGGAGCGAGGCCTCAGAGCGTCGAATGACAAGCGACAGACAGTGAAGCAATCATTTTTACCGAGGATGTACCGAGGATGCATCGGGAAATGTTGAGGTCAGAGAAAATTAGTCATGAGAGAGACTCCGTATTCCTAATATGTGTGTAGTGTGTATTCGAGATTTTAATTGAGTTCTGGTTCTTTCTGATTGTCCTTTTTCTATCTCGTATTTATGTTATGATATTCGTACCTATTGCTATGTTATTTATCGATCGTGTCATGTGGTGACGTAGCTTAGTGTGGCTGCTCAGTCTAGAAGGTATCTTTACTTAGTGAGCAGATTAATAAGGAGTTATTGCTTAGTTATACAATATTTTTTTAAATATCTTCTTAAGGCCGCGTTCACACCAAGCGTGTATTAAAAAAATTATGAAAAGGACAGTCGGCAGCAGAAGTTGTTTTTAACCGACTTCCAAAAGGAGGTTATATGTTCGACTTTATGAATGTTTTTTTTTATGTATTTCCACCGATTTCTCTTCGCCGATTTTTTTTTTTTTAAACGGTATTCTCTCGAGATGGTCCCATTGTCACTAAGTCGGAATATGATGGAATCCTATGGAAATCGGGGGAAGCCCTCAAATATAGGCACACCTATAGCGATTTGGGTATTTTTTACTTGCTCTCGGAAAGCACCATTTAGTGAAGTGGAACTGATGATGAAGACCACAGATGGCCATCGGAACTACTCAATAATAAGTATTTCACGGGTTGCGATTCAATTAGGTACTTTAATGTGGTTGCTAAGCCATTTATGCTCGTCAAGATACGTATGGTGAGCTGACGGTGACTTCTCAATCAGTTCCAGTTCTCCCGGTTCTTTCTAGGAGCAACTTAGATAAATTACAAAATGACTCACTAAAAAGTGAAAAATAATAAACATTAATTACAAAAAAAACTGATTTCCAAAAAACACTACAAAGTGAAAAATTAGGTCGGTGGCAAAAAACTAAAATACTGATCCAAAGACACCGACTTCCGAAATTAAAACTCACTTTGTAGTGTTTTTTGGAAGTCGTTTTTTTTTTGTAAAAAAGTTTTTTCATACATTTTGTACTGGAGGCTCACAGTCAACGGCCAACTAAATGCACTGATGGACGTGGCCTAAAACCACAACAAAAACAACAACTTTCAGTAATTACATTGTGTGTAACTTACCTAACCCATGTCATCGTACATGTATGACAAGAGAAACCAGGTAATCGACAGAAACACTTAATGTTCATTATAATAAATGATACACCTACATAGCTTAGACTTGTTGAAAGTGTGGTGTACCGTTAAGAGCCGCCAGGATACATCACGTAACCGGTAAAAGGCGGGAGTGGAGTAAATAACAGTTTATTACCTTCAATTACATTATTATATTCACTTTAGCTTTGTCACGAGGCCCGCGATGACACGATCCGGTGCTTAAGTGAATATTCATCACAATATCGGACGTACCACTTTGAGGATTCGTGTTTTTATCCAAGGGAAAATGGCTGAAGACATTCCATGTACCTACAAAACAAATGATAACACGAACAGTTCATTAGGTACCTACACGGAGAGAAAAATCTTAGAAAAATTACTGTGCTGTCTAATAATCTGGGTGCATTTGAGTGGTAATGGAAAAATTACCATGCTAGTACACATGCTAAGTAGCACAGTAAAAATTCTTATGCTGTACAGTAAAATTTATTGGACAAATAGTGAATTTTTCCCAATCTCACTCAGAAAATTTTCTGTAGATGTCACTTGCACTCAGTTTACAGTGACGAGCACAGTAATTTTTCTGAGAATTTTCTCTCCGTGTACAAAGAAACGTTTACCTACTTACCTACAGAAAACACACATCGGTCAAAAAGGCACTTATATCCTTTCTCCCTTTAAGCTCTTACATATCAACACCCAAAGGCGTTTTACATAAATTCCTGACGCAACATTCTTCCTGCACGAACAAGCGCGCAGAGAGGCGATAAGTTTTATAGATGCATTGTTACCTTTTCTTGCCAATGTCCTGACTGACTTCGAGTGAACAGTGCCCAATAACACATTGAGGGACTGCTTACAAATTTGTTTCACCTATTCGTGGATATTTGGGCGCGTTTCAAAGGGCACATCCACGTCAGACCACCCCAGTAACGCATAAACTCGCCAATATATTAAAAATAAACGTCGAGATGAAATGAACGCGTGTATTTTGCATATGATTAATAAGACTGTTAGGAGCCGCAGTTCGCGGATCTGTGCAATATACACGTTCAGAGAAGCTTGAATACGTTACTGGATATCCAATAAATAAAGTTTTATTGAATATTTCCAATACACGTGTATGCGGTCTATTCAAATTTTTCAATGCTGAGATTGAAAAGAAAACCTACAAACATATTGCAGTATTTATTCGTAATTGACATTATCCATTCTAGGGTTATTGGCTGTGCGTGTATTGGATATTTGCAATATGCAACTGCTTGTACTCGTAAATAAACTTCAATGTAAGTTAAGTGGTGGTTAGAGATGACTTTATACGAAGACAATACTTTATAACGAAAGCTTAACATATTAATCAGACTTCCACGTGGACGGAGTCACGGTCACAGCTAGTATAAATTAAAACAAGTGACAAAAGTTTTTCTATCAACTTGTTTATTTGGAAACAAAAGATCAGCGATCATCATTTGTTCAGGTTGTTAAGAAAAACGGGTGCAATGACACTGCAACTTGCAATCGACGCCTGAAATAAATTAGCATATTTACTGAACTGCGAAATTTAATTTAACGAAACAAGTGCAAATAAAGGGTTTTTTGAGTTTAGCGGTAAATAAAACAAGTTAGAACCTAACACCGTTTAATTAACTTCGTCGAAATTCGGTAATAACTTAACCAAAATAGCTCCTTAGTTGTTAGTACGAATATCAAAGATTTTCAGGCTTGGCATGACGAAACGATGAAGCAGATCAACAATAATTATCGTGGTCTAGGGGAAAACCAAACACATTTTAATACGTATTATATTATAAGGATCGAATCCATGGAAACTTATTGGAAGAAACCCCGTGTGTGCTACGAATATCAATTATTGAAACTGAAAATAGGTTACAGTTTTCCCGATTCATACGAATATAGGACTCTTCAGAAGCTTTGCTAAGAATTTTATCGGGAAAAATATTTCAGCAACGTTTCGTTTTCATTTTATTGGAGTCGAAACTTTGGCAATAAAATCAAGTTTGTACGATTGGCTCAACAGTTAATAAAAAGTTGATTTAATTGGTAAAGGAATTTCAGTTTACAGTTTATTAAATTTTGTATAGCAGTCCAATAGGAATGTTAGCAAAGTTCTTATTGGACTGGTTTCCAATGTGTATCGCATTTTGAACAGAGATAAATAATTCTAATTCAGCAAAACAGTTTTGTTACAGTTCGCGAGTTCATTGACCCGTATTCAAATGAAAAGCAGAAATAAAATGCAACTATTAAACCAAAAAAATTCAACATTATCAACAAAGAATAAATAGACAGCATCCGCCATTATTGCTTAAATATTTAATTCTAAAATTTCGTTTATCGCAAACAAGCGTTAAATAAATGTTGCCAAATGTTATGGGTCGCCTGTGAATGAGCAAGTTTCATCTTTGCATACAGAACTATTTGGCAAATGATATGCACTACTTACTCGAAATACGAAATCCAAAGCTAGTAATTATTTTTTTACTACCCATTTTATAATCTTCGACTATCGTGAATCGCAGAACCGATTGCTCTGTCAGCCGAAGCAGTAATTTGCAAAAGAGAAAAAACAGTCATTTGTCAGAAACATACAAAAATAAACAACGAACCTTTCCCACGGTTTCGAAAAACGATAGATCCACCGAATAGAATATTATTAACAATCATTTTTGGCCAATAAGAAATCCTGTGTTCATCTTTAGGGGTCCACGCGTTGATTGCGAAAATAAAAACTATTTCCGCGTCATGATTTTGCTATTTAGGTGCTATTCAAGATTTTTGTAGATTCATAAAATACTATAATTAATCTGACTAAAAACACATTGATTCCAATTAAATCGTTGCATGTACGGAAGAATAATTCAGGATGTGCGTTGCACAGAACCTTAAACACAAAGATTTTTAGAGTTGCTATTTTTTTCCACTTTGCTAACAATGGCTAGATATTTGTTTTCCGCCTAGCGCTGTTATATTAAATTAGTTTAAATACTACCAATTAAGTCATTAGAATTAACTTTTTAGAAAAACAATGCTAATCGTTGACATAGTTATCGAATCAAAGATTTAAATGCTGATCACAAACGTAAGTTAATTAATTTATGAAAGTAATTAAAAGGTGGGTATTCCGTGACATAATGAACTTCACACCCAATGAATAGACACGTACCTGTGATAATTACAAGAGTGATTGTAAAACATTGACGGCATATCTGACAGCTCTTATCGACGCCATAAAAGACAATTTCACAGTTCCGTAGAAATAATGCTCTTTAGTATCGTGGATGTGATCCATCAAGCCAGAACATCTGCTGAAAATAATTTTAAAAATATATAAATAAAAAGCACCCAGTCTTCTTAAATAGAAGTTTTCATTCAACTTTATAACAATAGCCCTTCCTTCATTGGCACACTGACGTTTGATTACTGCTTAGGTACTGACAGCAAAAAAATGGCGTTACCATAGATTTAATTTCAATTATATTTCAATAAAGTAAATATCTTGGATACTGTCAAACTGCGATAAAGTTATAACTACTTAAAAATGCATTATTTATAAAATTTACCTTTTTGTAACTTATACATAAATTGGTTCTTATGTATCTTCCCATCCAATTCGTGGGCGTGCGAAGACACACCTACTTAAAATTAGCAAACAACGTTTATCTTCTAATAATAGGGTTATTATACATTTTTATTGTGATTGGCTGTTCATTTATAATAGTCGTTTAGTTAAATTGAATATCATAGCAAATTAATCGCTTATTTGAGCTGTACTTACTCAGCCCCATGCAACCAAAATGTTGACTTGTCATGGACATAATAATTACTACCAAAGGACCAACACTAACCCACGTCTTCTACTTTGTCTAGCAATTTAATTAATTTTGCTACAATTTGGCGCCATCAGTAGTATCCATCAGTTCTTGTGCTATCCCCGTATTGCTGATCGAGAACCCACTGCGAAATGTATTTATTCACAAGGCAAATACAACAGGTAACAATCACAGTATTTCACTAGGTTCATATTATAAGTTTCGACCTGATTATCACCCAAAGCACGACAAGCACCAACAACATCAAAACTTTTTTATAAAAAAAAAAACCGACTGCCAAAAAAACCCTACAAAGTGAAATATAACTTTAATTTTGGAAGTCGGTGTCGTTGGTTCCGCATTTTCGTTTTTTGACACCGACTTTCGAAATTAAAGTTATTTTTCACTTTGTAGTGTTTATATTTGATAACCTCCTCCTTTTTGAAGTCGATTAAAAAATTATGATAACCACAGTAATACATTTTGTTGCAAAATGACCGCTACAAGGTCTAGGGATTTTTTTTTTCTTTATTAAAAAGAACCAGGCTCTTAATAATTAATTACAATCTAGCATATAAGACTAATAAGCTATTTTAATCTAACTTAATTTTTACGTGTTATTTATTTTTAAAACTTAGAATAGTGTTGATTGTACTTTACACAAGTCCGTTCCACTTTCTTAGAGTCTGAGATGATGATATAAACACTTTGTTCATGTTTATTATGTGTGTCATTAGCACTATTATTTCTACATATTTTACACTAGCCTAACTCAAAAAGTTTTGTCCGTTTTAGTCTTAGCACTATATTTGTTAGTAGACCTAACAAATATAGTGCTAAGACTAAACACATATATATACACACTATATTTGTTAGTAGACCTAACAAATATAGTGCTAAGACAAAACAGCTGCATTGCCACAATGCCCACATGTCGGTGGAGTTGGTGTTCATGGGTCTTAGCAAAATTTTGGATTACGTTGGTGAAGGGTTAGTTGGATTGTTAGGTCACGATGAAGGTCGTCATTTCTTATATACCCGGGCGCATTAAAAATACTCCTGAGTACCTTATTCTAGAATGTTAGTAATTGAATGCCATATGACCATATTGGCATAAAGATATGCATATATAATAATTTTTTTTTAATTGTATCAATAGGCAGGAATCCCGTCCAATCAACCAACATATTATGTTTTTAAAACGCATGTCTAGTTCCTGTCTTTTCTTTTTGACGTGCGCTTTCCAGCGCAGTTTCGCGTCAAGCTTTATGCCAAGGTAGGTATTTGGCTGTATTTGCGTATGGCTCTTGTTGGCCATTTATGACGATTGGGTAGTACTCACAATTCCTGTTGATGAAGTCAATATGAAGTGACTTCGATTCATTTAACTTGATTCTCCATTTTTGTGCCCAGTCATGAACTTTATTTACAGCGATAAAAGGCAGGGAAACAATAACCAAAAATATTTTCAATAAAAAATAATAATATTTAAAATGTTTATGTGCGAACCGTACCAACACACACAGCGGCACACACACACGGTACGTATAACTAGTTAATTTCCTTTGTGACAAAGGCCCGGCTCGTCGGATGGATGCGTGGAAATCGCAATGCGACACGGTGATCCACGCACCGGCCGCTGCTGTCCGTACCCGCTCGCACCCGCTTACGTGGGACGAACGCTAGTCTAGCTAAATAAAAGGTAAATGGTAAGTTTTTGTTTTGTGTTAAATCTGTTTTTAGAAGGGATAGTTTATTTATATAATCACTAGCGACCCGCCTCTGCTTCGCACGGCTTTTACGAGTTGACAAAATATCGAGATTTCTTTATTATAAGTAAGTAAGATTAATATTAAGTTTTATTAAATCTTCCAGAATAAATTCCCTAAATGACGGTGAAAACTGCATCGAAATCTGTTGTACAGTTTAGAAAAAAAAACGCGGTCAAACAGACATAATAATTTATAGTAATTATATAATAATTTATTTATTTATTTTCACTCCAAGACATACACGAAAATTGACTTTAATGTATAACATGTATACGAATATTTGTAAAAATATTTCGTCGCGTTTATGTATACTGGAAGAACCTCAAATTCAAGCAAATTTATTCATCTTAAAAAAAAATTAAACTATTTATTTCAGCATGCATTCATTAAATAATTACATTAGAATAACGCTCAATCTTTTTGAGGTTTGATTATGTGCCCTATCGGTTTGGATTAAGGTAAACTATTGTTCGTAATACCAGGAGCACAACGGTAGATTAGCGCCAGGACCATGTGAATCGAATGTTTCAAACCCAAACACCTCCTACAAATTGGACTCGTAGAGTTGACTCCGCAAGTCTGCATTCAACAAGTTACTTGTGAGCATAAATTGTCTTCCTTTGAAAATTATAAATTAGTAAGGCTGAGATATTATCATGGAGAGGCCTATGTCTAGCAGTACACTGCTGTAGGCCGATGATAGTATTATCATGGGACTTCTAACCCTTGAAATGCCTCCAACGTGGCATGATTCACTGCATTGTGTTGATACTTTCCCTTAACTGCCAGGATCTTGTTACAAACTTTATGTAGGTTTGCATGAAGTGAATAAAGTTGTGAGAAACTTAGTTTAAGAAGCAACTGAAGTTTATCTAGATTCTAGGACACTCAGCCTTTCCGTTGTTTTCTTAGATAAACTTAAAGTTTGAAATGGTTTTACGTCTTGTAGAATGTTCATTACGTTTATTTATTCTAAAATCAAGTAGAAAGAAGAATATTGAGAAATCGCTGTGTCTAGAAAGCTCAGGGTGATGCTTCATTATTTGTACATACGTACATAGTTGCTTAACTTAAAAAATATTATGACATCTCACTGTACCAGTATCCTCAAAAAGAATAGGTATCAATAACATCTCTGCTGATTTCATCACGTTAAGTTAAATCCGTTTTGCTTCCATGAGTATTTACTGAAATAAAATTAATCTGCGCAGTTTACATAAGACGGTGTAATCAAATGTAATGGTGGCTACTATTACGAAACTGTACATAGGTACACGTAATTGTGTTACGTAACGGTAATCCTAGATTGTTAGTATATAGCAGTGTTTTGTCGGCAAGCAGCCGGCGAGTCTGCGCGGGCGCAGGACCTCCGCGCCGCGCCCGGCGCGCGCTTGCGCGACGTTCCCGGAATACAAGCGCGATTAATAGCGACACAAACTATTTCCGCTTAACCGAGACAAATCATAATTACTCCTTCGGGTTTGCTCTTACGCACCCCCTTTGATGTTTTTATTCCAAATCCCGGTTACGGCCAACTTAAAACAAATAGAACGGCTCACGACCGATTATACGTTTGCGTTAAAACGATTTGTAACGGTGATAGCTTTCGTGAATTTCGCCCATGTTTCTGTCCCTGTGTGGTCCCGCGCTCGTTTTGGATAATTACTTGTTTGCTTTTTGTTATTAGTTCGCCCGTCAATAATTTGACGTTTGAGTGATCAAACGGAACGGCTTCCTTATTTCCCACGACCGAAAATACGACTGTAAACTAAACTATTTTAATAGACATTTTTAGATACAATAGATACCTACAGATGTAAAAATATTTGATATCTTGTACGCAGGTTAACTTTTTAAAGTCGCAAGTTCTTTGACCCGCTGCTGCGACTAATTCTAGGCACGCAATACGGCTTCACGATTTTACCTCTAACCGGAGTTGCAAGCACCCTGCGTGTATCGATTAAAGCCATTTACTCCATTGTGTGTACGTAAATGTCGCTCTCACATGATTTCCCTTCACAGATCGCCGCGTATTTTGGGTGCAGACAAGCGGCGGCCGTACAGTCGCGCGCAGATGCGACATCCGTCGGTCTCACGTGAAAATCGATTTTCCACGGTACGCCAGCTGGCGCGAGCGACAGCTATAAACCACGTACTCTTTGCTTTCTATGGCAAAAATTGTGTACCTTACTGTTTATAAATTAGGGTCGACAGTCGGGTAAACCGTTGTTTCTCATTCATCTCAATAATTTGTGTCGGTGTATGTACTATGAAAGTCAAAAGTTCCTTTGTTGATATTTTTAATGTTTCGCACATTGTTCGTCAGCAAAACGGACCCACCGCGTTTGATCCGATTGCAGTAGTTATTTATGATTATTAGAATAGCGTGCCGATAGCGAATAATTAATTTTTACGTTCAATTCTTTATTGTTATGTCACGACGTTGATGATCCTGATATATTGGTTGCATTGGTCTTTATTATACGTTCAGGTTTGCCAGTACAACTGACGTAATTTTCCTTCAAATAACTTTTTTTTTTCATATTCTATTATCATCGCATTTTTTTCTAAATATTATAAAGGATTGTGAATAAGTACCTAACATTAAATTTTACCTAATCAGTCTTGTAAACATAATATTATACAAACACAATGTCTCCCGTATAATCCTGGATCTAAAAGGATATCCAGAACAAAGCGAATCAAAGGCAACGTACCTTTGTCGAGTCCTGTACAAATGAGGCTTTATCTCTTATGAACGTCACGAACTATGGCGAAATCCCTTCTGTAGACAAAAGTATGTACTACCTACTCGCTAAGCCAAGTCAACGACCCGATATTAAATTTATTTACATTCAAACTTGAACATATAAACCATATGATAAATATCCATGTTCCTGACAAACTTTGCCAAAATTAAAATCGAAGAATACATGAGCGATAAGTTCTACTTTGCAAATGTTATCCTTCAATGTAACAAATATGCAAAATTTTAATTTATTTCCAGTATTGAAATTAAAAAGAGAAATAGCCAACATCAGGAGCCAGTCCACATGATTGACGAGCCACAATATATTGAGCGTTCTCAAATGAAGAAAGACTGATTGCTCCCACTTCGACGATCTCAGAAACGTCAAAGTTTGATTGGTGATTCCCATGTGTAATACTAGTAGTATAGTAGTAACAAAGGCTTGAGGCCTCTTTAAATGTCAAATCTTAGTTATAATGAAGCACAGCGAGCACCGAGATCCATCATTGTCCAGACAAGGTCGCACCCGCACGAAACAATACAAAAAGATATTCGACGAATAACTTGGATCTACTAAAAAAAAATGTCGTGTACCGCCTTATAAAGATGTTTGTTCCAATCCGGTTAAAGGCGAGACTATCGATTGAGCACACTTAAAATTAGTGTAATATAATTAGGCATATGACATGAATTCAACGGGTATCACAATGGAACAAACGAGGCATGGCATTGTGATATGGCGGCGTGTCAGATGCGTGTCGGCCGTGCTCTATGAGGAGATGTGACCACTCAATCGTGCACCACAGCCACTAAATACCTGGATCTAATCAGCATTTCTACACTCATTTTTAACACTTAATTTTACACGTATCTTAGCATTATACATTTGATTTTACGCGTAGCCTGTATGTAGTTCTCTCATGTTGTGCGCAGGTGCACGCCGCGCCAACTGAAAGTATGCCTAATGAAATAACGCGTGCATGTTAATACTTACAAATTGTTTATTTAGTATTACAAAATGCACTTGTTGCGGTACTATAACGTCAGAAACATATTTTTTTTAAATTGGTTAACAAGTTATTAACTTTCTGTATTTTGCCGTTAGGTACTTAGTTACAAGTTCTTGTGTTTGTAAAATTTAATTTATCAAATATGGAAACAAATTAAATTCGTTTGAAGTTACCTTCCGAACCACCCTTGTTCCACGTTCTCCAAGCAAGTACGTACACGCCGGTATGCGTAACATTTGCGTGAAAATTCATCCCTTATGTTAATTTGACACGGCATAAAGGAACATAAGTTTGTGAAACGTATTAGCAGGTGGGACGAACGCTTAAAATACTTACTGTGAACTACCGTCAAGTTTATTAATTTTAATTATGCTCAGCTTTTCCACGCTATATCGAGTTTTCGTTCCCAATTCAGTGTGTAGAAACTGTGTCACATGTTTGTGAGGTATAATATAATTGGGTATTTTATGTATGTACTTACTAAGTCACCTTCCACATCTCCCCTCATTATCGTTGAGGAAAACGGTTATAGCGTACCTAATACTTTCCTTTTGAAAGTACAATTTTAAATCTCCGAAACGATTCGAAGCGTCGTATGAGCACACATAATTAAATGTTTTCTGTATGTAAAGACAGAACTACAAAGAGCGAGGAAATATTATTATACACTTAAGAAAATTAAATAAATGATGTCATATTCATATTCCGATAATGCACAAAATGAATTTCGTGAGCGGATTACCAGCTAAATTCTATTCTAGTCACAATAATCTCATTATGCGTAATTTATATTTAGATATGTCATAACTTAGTTATACATAGTTAATAAGTCAGTCAAGACTGGTAGCTGTCGCAGCTATAGGTATTAGCATAAGCTAGCATACGCTTAAGTTATAACTTAAAACATACGATCTACGTTATTATCCTAGAATTATTTGGATTGTGGTTTTGGCAACGAACAAGATTAACAGTAACTAGTCTAGCTTTCCGTGGTTATCTTATATTAAATCCTGAACACTGAACAAATAATGAAATCTAAACAATTCTGGTAAAAAAATCCTATAAAATGCCTTTAACTTTTCAATACCAGAATCAGAATACATGCGAGTATGTATTTATTTTTTAAGTATTATGATAAGATTTTTTTGGGTTATATATTTTTTGGTTGTTTTTAATGTAACTTTCTTATTTCAAAAGCTTTTTACTATGTTTATTGCCTGTGAGTGTCCCAAATATTTTTTTTTTTCTTTTCTTTGCAAGAATTTTTAATATTATACTAAGAAGGAATACCTGAAAAAATATTTACTTACTTGTAGTTAACTTGCTACAATTTCTAGTGATTCTTGTACCTAAAATAAAATAGGATTACGGTCAGCATGAAGTCACCTAGGGGCATTTATAGAAAAAACCTCTTTATCTTTAATAAACTTAATCCGTGCTTAGAAATAAACGTAAGAGACATATTCATTATTTATGATGAAAGGGATATTTTTAATCAATGCATTTTAATTAATTCAGCAGGTCGATTCTGTAAAAATCTCACCGTGAAATCATAAGTGAAGTGAGCACTTAATAGTGTTAATCCCTAGCGAATGACAGCTCACTCCACGCTCACTTCACCCAAGCTTTCACGGTGAGATGGTTACAGAATCGCACGGCTGTTTTTTTGTTTACTAGCGTCTGTAGTTAATTAAGTTAGAAGCAAGGCATTGATTCGATTACTTCTACGTGACTTATGCGGAAATCCGCTGCCACCTGCACTAGTTGAATTAAAACTTAAGCCTAAATAGACACTGTTGGCAATCACATATTTATGTAAAATTGTATTTAATCACAACAAAACAAAAAAATAATGACACAAATAATTATAATGTAAATTGTTAGTTTTTCTTTTGACTAATTTCGGTGTACAATTTGTGGAAAAGTTCTAAATTGTAGATTTTTCAGAAACATATCATTCACCTAACTAAATAATGAATGAAATTCATTTAACTGAAAGTGAAATTATCTGAAACTCCCTCAAAGACAAAACCATACAAATGATATCAATTTCGAAATAGCTTGTCCCAAATTCTGAGGGTAATGCCAATAAAGGGAATGCCTATAAGAGTTTGAAACTTGAGGAAACTTTTGAGACTGTTTATTTTCAAAATCTCCACGTGAAAAGGGCGTATTGTTAATTTGCGAAAATTGTTTCGAAATCATTAAAATCTAGAGGGGTTAAGTAAAGGAAAAATTGTTCGTTACGGGTAAAAACGTGAGGTTTAGAAATGTACACGTGTTATTAAGAAGGGATGATTTTTTAGGCACGAAAACTTTTCACAGCTTAGGTAAAGTCGAGGAAACTTTTCAGTTGGTTTAGTTTTGCCACTAACACGTGCGACAAGTTACTTTTTCGTTTAAATTCAAGCTTTAAAATAAGACGTTCTTAAAAAATTACCTACCTAGACATGCTTTTTTTTTACCGTCGGTATCTTAATCTAGCATAAATATGATCTGCGATCAACATTCTTTTTGCCAACCGCGGGTTACCACATAGGTAACCAAGTCTAATCATATTTAAGACTAATATGCTTGCTATTAGGTAGTAAATAAATAGCTACATGTTTGATAGCACATGTAATATGATATGCAGCACGCGCTCGACATAATTGAGTTCTCTGTTACCATCAAATTAAGTTATGTAGGTACATCTAACCTAACTAAGTAGGTACCGTCAGAAGTTAAATGTATTTAAATGTTTTAGTCTCAAAATGAAATACTTTATGGACGACAATGTTATATGAACATTAATATCTGCCTCTAATGTTCCCACTGCTCGCACACAGGACTCATCTCTGTGTGTGGGCCGTAATCCACCACGCGGGCCCAGTACGAGTTGGTAGGTACACGTCACATGCCTTCGAATTCTTGGTTGTAGGACATGCCGGTTTCCACACGAAGTTTTCCTTCACCGTTTTGAGAGCAATGGTAATGAAATAATTTACAAAACGCAAAACGCCTGTCTGGGTTCGAACCTACGACCTTACAACTCGTAAGTCGTGGCTGGTAACATTATACGTATTTGAATATTTCCATAACTTGGTATTTTGTGTTTTCAATATAAGTGAGAAGGTTTGCAATTTTCACTTGCAATCTCATTCTATTTTTGCCAATACTTGTGCCAGTATAATTCTGAATACACACGGTTTAATTAAACATTATGTAAACTTTACACATTATAGAAATATTTAATTTGTAAAGTCTACATTAATGTTAATCAGAACCGCAATGATATTTCAGTGAGATATTTCAGAGGCGCAACTTAATTTAATGGCTTGAAATAATTTAATAAAGTTAAAACTTTTAGACTGAAATGTACTTCATAAATATTTCGATAATGACCTGAATGATGATTAAGATGTTAATATTTGAATTACGAGTAGATTCAGGGTTTGTATAACTTTAAATTACATCTGGTGACCTAAATTAATTCGATTCTTAAGAAGAGTAAGGCTATTGGTAAATTGTTAATGAGTAAGTACATTGAAAGCGATAACTGTTCAGTTAATATAAAACAACTTTCTTTTGTTAAGTATACTAAGCTGAAGTCTCAAAGGGAGCTTGTGGCTAAGTAATAACAGCCGCACGGGTCGATCGATCAGGTTAAGCTACGCTTGTCGCGGTTGGTCCGTGGATGGGTGACCATCTTTACGTATCGAGACTCCTCCGTGCCTCTGAAAGCACGTTAAGCCGTTGATCCCGGCTGTCATTCGTGGTTCTTTGACAGTCGTTACAGGTATTCAGGAGCCCGAAAGTCTGACAACCAGTCTTACCAAGGGGTATCGTATTACCCAGTAACTGGGTTGTGGAGGTCAGATAGGCAGTCGCTCCATGTAAAATACTGGTATTCAGCTGCATCCGGTTAGACTCGAAGCTGACCCCAACATAGTTGGGAAACAGCTAGGTAGATGATGACTTAGCTGAAATCTCAAAAGTTTTAATTAAATGTTTTAAAGATGTTTCACAGGCAACGCGTCATTTTTGTGACGATTATAATTAAAAGAATTTAACACAAACATTGGAGCTTTCGATAATTTCATGCATCGTTTAGTCATATAAAATACAAGCATAGAGACGTTGAATAATTCATATTTATGTATGCGTTCATCGTTAATGTCAATTTTTATTATCACTGTTGCCAAACCATACCTAATAGTGTGATTGTGGGAATGCACCGGCCGCCCATTCCATTGTATTGTTTTATTGACAACGTTCATTTAACTACAGCCACTATCGTTAGCCGTTATTGAATCAATATACGTTTCATTCATAAAAGTAAACGAACGAATTCTTTCACGTCGAGCCCAGCGTAACGAAAACGCTGTCAGTAAAACTTTCTCAAATATTTTCACATACTTTGTATGTGAATCAATTAGTGCCAAGACAGCATTTTGATCAGCTAACAATTCCGTAACGAAAATAATGGAACCTTCAGTACTGTCACGGCTATTTTGTTGACGTTAATGTCATTGCTTTTCACTTGAATTTAGGACTCGACGCACGAATTCACAAACATAAAATGTATAATTAAATAAAGCCAAGCTAAAGTTAACTGTGCAAAGGTAAATTAACAAAATAATATTTTAACAAACTTTTGGTTGTTATTCGAGTTGCAGTTTTAGAATTAAATCGGTGAAATAGGCAAACACTTAATTATATCGATTAATTAGTATATTATTTAGAATATTAGTGATTTGTAAACATTTAAGGCTAAAACTGGATTACATAAAATAAAATAAGTACCTAGTTAGTTTTGAAATACGAGAAATGTTCTTAACAAACATAAACTACGGTAGTTAAAGTAGTTTTATATAGGTATTTAACAAACTTTAGCAAAACTGTTAGGACTTCAAAACTTCCAAGACTTGGCAACAATGTCCTGGAAAATTATGAAAATGTGGCAAGCTAAGTTACCAGAGCCAGCTAAGCCAGTGTTATATTTCATGTGAAACTCTTCTGCCAAGTATTGCTTATGTAAGTGAGACTTAAGTTTGCTAAGGATCTGAGGATTTTGCTTCAAAATTCATAGATATATTTAAACATTAAAAAATATCTATTTAGGTAATATTTTTTGTCACTTTTTAAACCTCTTGTTGCTCTAACGGTCGGCAGCTCCAGGCCAAGTGATAAATTGCTCTTATAATTTAAAACTTCTCAACAAACATCGGGGTGAAATTCCCCGCGTGAAAGCCAGTCAGGGATCCCTGAACAATAACATCCCCTACTCAACGAGGCATAACCGAACGACGTTACCATTACAAAACCCCATCGAATAAATTCCAAACCACCCCGACATCACCCCAGCTAAATATAAATCGCAAAAAGTAAATAAACGACTACCATTACTGCCCTGATTATTTTATACACCCCTATATTACTGATGACGCCATTTTGATTTCATTATATTTTTTTCACAAACTCTACCGATAACAATAAGAACGTTATTCAAAAATAACGGAGGATTTAGTGCAACAAAGTTGAAACTGTTGCCAACATTTTTCGCAACAAACTGCAAAGCAAGATTTATTGAGTTTGTACATCGACTAACTTTTGAATGTTTTAAAGCGAGACTCGATTACAGAATTTAATCGAGGATGAAAATAAAATGGTGTATTTAGAAATAAATACACAAAGAGAATTTATTTTCTTTTCATTTGCAGTTAGAATCCGAGACACAAAATGAAAAGCCAAGTACACATTAACTCCTCCAAACTCTCAAACTCGACGAACCTGATTGCCTTGAACATCAAACATTAGACAGACAACTGAATTACCGCAGCTTTTACCCTCACAAACAATGTGATGAGGGTAAATTTCCTCCC
The DNA here is from genome assembly GCA_949629135.1 of Eremobia ochroleuca. Classification (NCBI taxonomy): domain Eukaryota; kingdom Metazoa; phylum Arthropoda; class Insecta; order Lepidoptera; family Noctuidae; genus Eremobia; species Eremobia ochroleuca. Next base: position 10,367,624 of record OX451402.1, on the reverse strand, counting down.
CCAATTGGTCGTTTAAGTGATTTTCCCGACGACATCTCTTGGCATTGACATTGGCAAAGTAGGGTATTGGGTGAGAAGACGATTGTTAACGACGGTTGTTGAGATTTAGTTCGGATACCGCGTCAATGGTGTATGATACAAAGTTAAGCGGAGCGTGTGGAGTAGTTCACTGGGATGAAGCGGCGTAGGTGGAAGTTTTTTTTAGTATTGCAAACATTTTCATTTAGTGTACCTATAGTATTCTGCTACAGTTTGTGGAATAGTAAAGTGAGTTTGGAAACGTGAAACCTTCAACTGTCAATAAATATCGGTAACAATAGAAAAAATAATTGTGTCTCATTAATGACAGTTGAGTTACTACAGATATAACCTATCAAATCTTTCATTTCATAGAGTTTGGTTACATGAGGACATTTTACTTAGGTATAACAAGAAGTTTTATCTTGCACAATTTTTCCCATGCGTAATTATCATCCTTCCGTAGTTTCACTATTACTATTACTACATAGTATAAAACAAAGTCGCTTCCGTCTGTCTGTCCCTATATATGCTTAGATCTTTAAAACTCCGTAACGGCTTTTGATGCGGTTTTTTTTAATAGATAGAGTGATTCAAGAGGCAGGTTTATATGTATAATACATGCATAATATAGTAGAGAAACACTGATAATTTTAGAGGTTTCTAATGTGATGTCGTAAATAAACACTTTTTTGCGTTTACATGGCAATCGCTGGCTGAATCCTACGAGATAAATCAAAATAATGTACTACAGTATTGTACACCTTAAAAAGGTCTACAAAAAATCCACAATGGTATATGTCTATCTCTTAGGGATAACCCACAATAACGATTTTTTATCCTATACTTTTTACGAGAAATAATGGCTCTAAAATTATCAGTGTTTCTCTACTATATTATGCATGTATTATACATATAAACCTTCCTCTTGAATCACTCTTATCTATAAAAAAAAAACCGCATCAAAATCCGTAGCGTAGTTTTCAAGATCTAAGCATACATAGAGACAGAAAGACAGCGGGAAGCGACTTTGTTTAATACTATGTAGTGATTAGCATTGCACCCGTGCGAAGCCGGGGCGGGTCGCTAGTATTGAATAATTTACATTCGACGATTACCTTTATGTCGTCATTACACCTCAAATGGGTGTAGGAGAATACAATTGTAAAGTATCCATCAACACAACACATGCCAAAATGTAACACATGCCATCTACATTCAGTACATTAATAGAATAATGGATTAAACTGTCTGTATCTCTTCAAAGCTGCGTCGCGTGACATAAAAAATATTCAGTGAAGCATCTCTGTGGGTCAAAACATATTATGCATGACTTAGTGTACCGTCACTCTTAGTCCCACTTACAATGCTGCTCACAATTTCAGTACCTAGCAACATAAATATACCGGTAGGAAATGGAAAACATCAGTTTCTATTAAACATTTTCTAAGAAACATTCAATTGCTAGATTGTGCTACAAAACTGCAAATAGAATTGCTATTTACAATCTGTATGAAAAAGTTGAAAAGATGTAAGTTTCTGCGTTCAACATGCGCGACAGAAACTCATTTCCTGTAAATTTATGTCGGAGTGCAAAGTGACTAACTGTAAATAGAGAAGCTTGAATTTCTATGCTCTATGTTTAATTATAATTTAGTTTTGGATTAAACTTTTGCTTGCGGGAAAAAGAAGTATTCCTCAGCTTTTAACGGGAGACATAGAGGTTTCTTAACACGCATGGTACTAGAGCAATTCCTAGAGGAAGGAAAGGTTTTCAAATGCCTATAAATTGACAATATTAGTCGTTCTCGTATGCAATTGTAACATGTATTATTTGTGTCTTTCAAAGTGTTTTATTAAAGGCTTGTAGGTTATACAAGATGGCAAGAAATAGATGCGAAAACTGTAACCACACGGAGAGGAAATTCTTAGAAAACTTACTGTACTCGGTACTGTAAAGTGAGTGCAAGTGACATCCACAGAAAATTTTCTGAGTGAGATTGGGAAAAATTCACTATTTTTCCAATAAATTTTACTGTACAGCATAAGAATTTTTACTGTGCTAGCATGGTAATTTTTCCATTACCACTCAAATGCACTCAGATTATGAGACAGCACCGTATTTTTTCTAAGATTTCTCTCTACGTGCATGAATGAGCGGAAGCTGGGAGCAGAAATTTTTCGTAGTTATAAAAAAAAACTGCTGTTTCATAGAAAAGTGCAATACCTACGCGGTCAAAATGTATGGAATAGCTATTTTTTATTTTACTAACTGACAAAAAATTTCAACGTGTTAAGAATCATGTACTTAATCCATGGTAACAGGTTGCGCGTAGATGTCCTTACCACCCTGTATTATTATCTTTAGTAAAGAAACAACATGTGAATAAGTGTGGTCTACCTTCCCTCTCCGTTAGAATAACTTAGGACGAGCATATCGCATCACATCCAAGGATGCAATGGATGGCCGCCTCACGAAACAGGTTCTCCGTCTAACTAAACAAAAGCTGCGCACGGTAACAGCAGCTTTAACTGGCCACGGGTCATTTAATAAACACCTCTTTGTCATAGGAGTAACAGACAGTCCGCTGTGCAGGGCCTGCATGGAGGATGACGAGACAGCGGCACATGTGCTTCCAAGCTACCCGGTGGTCGCCAAGTACAGGGCAAAGTACTTCGGTAACCCAGGTACCCTACGTGAGACGGTCAGTAACATCAAGGCGTTGCTGGCCTTCCTTGGGGAGCTGAGGTGGATCGAACAATCGATTTTCCCACCCGTGCGCAAAATACGCGCATTGACGTGGAGTTGCGGACACCAGCCCGTAGTATCTATTAGTCATAGTCATAGTCATGTATTCACGAACAAGTAACTTGTATCTGAATTAACACACAAAATTACATAAATATAGCATACAGTCATTCCATACAGTCCTACCTTCCTATCGCATCACATCCAAACCAAAAGCAAACGGTATAAATTGTAATAAAAGTCTAAAGGGAAGCCACTAATAGGTCATCATCTGCCTAGCCTTTTCCCAACCATGTCGGGGTCGGCTTCCAGTCTCACCGGATGCAGCTGAATACCAGTATTTTACATGGAGCGACTGCCTATCTGACCTCCACAACCCAGTTACTGGGTAATACGATACCTCTAGGTAAGAATACATTTAAATAACAATTCCCGTTTCAACGCCCAGAGCCCTTTACATGACCATCGAACATTTGCATAGTAGGTAGTCGTCACTTCACTTTTATTACTCATATAAACATACTCTATCCTAACAACGACTGAAGTGCTAGAGGTAATTATTCCCAAAGAAATTTCCATGAAAAGCAATTATAGTTTAACGGACTTCAGCGACGATATTTACATAAGTATATCTCCAACTTATGTGATGCTCAATAACGTTTTACACGGTGCAACGAATAACATGAAGTCAACAAATAACAAAATTACTGACAACTTATTAGAAAATTCCTTTAGAAAATAAAGAATGCTGGGAATAGGTACTCTATTCGTGACAAAACGGTTTTCAATGACATTTGTTCAATATTCTCGGTATATCGACATGAGGGTCTTAGATATACAAATTGGATATCTTGCTATGCAAAGAACTCGGCGTTAGTGACATTGCGAAATGTGTCGAAAACATTCCGACCCATACAAACATGAACAAAATTCCGTGCCATTTGTTTCGGCCGTAATGTCGTCGTGTACCAGCAAATAAAATACAGTTGAATTGTTGTATTTGCCAGTATCAACAAAACTATTATAGCCAGGTTTAATCAGTTATAGACAAACGAAATCGGAAAATAGTATTTTAATGTGTCAAGGCTTGCTTTTTATGCGACTGTTACAATAGTTTAGGCTTATAAAGTATCTAATTGAATACTAGAAACAGAATAGTTACTTAAGGTAAATCCAATAATAAACCCAAAACACAAATACAAACAAGAGATATGATTACTTACTACCACTTGCTTCGTTCACATCCCACAACCAACGTCACACATCGCACGTTATTCGCGCATCTCGAATACCTGTCTTGAAAAACAGACAACAATAGTACGACACTTCACACCTATTACGACGCACTCCGGCTCCATTCACGACTCTGACGCCACACACAATGACACCAGCATAAATGTCAATAACTGTAGCGGCTTTTTCAAAAATCGAACAATCTTCATTCTCTTCAGCCAGTATTTGATGTATTAGCCACGAATTAGGCGGCCAGTCCTTTTATACAGATACATAATACCTTTGATGGTATCTGAACTCATTCATAAGGTGACAAAGTAGTTACGCCCACTGCTTGTGTGTGGCAGAACTTGGGTGGTTCAAGGTAGGAAGTCGAACTGTTCAAGATTTAAGGTAGGTTATTCATTAATGATGGTTTAGACTTGGAAAATTTTGTATTGTAGTCGTGATTAATGTGATAAGTTCAAATAATGTAAGACTTTGAAAACTCTCGTTAGCTAAAGTATTCTGATTCTATTTTGGTATCTTAGTGTAATATCTTGGGTCATCAATTTGATAAATCTATATCTAAAAATATCGCCGATGTGGAGTTCTGTAATCATATTTTTTAGGAATTGGGAAAGATTTCGTAAAATTAGTTTTTGTATGAGAATGAGTCTTTTCTATTTCAAATTACATGTAAGAATTTGCAATGTAATGTAATACAAAAGTAATACCAGAAACCAAACACCTATTGTTTTTTTCCGAGTAACTTCAACACACAAACACTGCAAGAGTTAACAATCTCGTATTTGTCAAGGAAGCAATCAATAACGCCGTAGATCTGTCATCAGGTAGGTACAACCACACAGTAAAATGACCCACCACCCACCGGTAGCATCATAGTTTGGTTTGCAACAATGAACTTCACTGAAATGTACTTTCGTCAGAAGACAAAGCTTCTTCGTTTGAGGCATGTTTCTGGCCTGAATAGTCTTGTTTGTGGTTCCTGATTGAACACGGTAAGCATCATGGGGGTCGACTCTGGCTACCGAACAGTAGTACCACACTCTTTGTTCTTATCTCAACATGTGGTCCATAAGTGTGCGGTTGGATGAATAATTTCGTTACGGACCACAAATTAAGACATACAAACGATAGAAATTGTTAAACAGTTCGTAGAAGGGTAGCCTAGCCTTGTGCTCAAAACAATTTACTTTGGAGCACTTGTTGTAATTAACAACACCAATTTCGTGTTGACGATGGCTCTAGCAGAGATAAATAAAGACCTTAATGGTGACAATTGCGCGCCAAATTGAATAGACGTTGTTTTACTGGTAAGATTTCGTGCATAGAGTTAGCGTCGTCAAATGTTTACCACCATCTTTAAGTAAAATGTTCTTTTCCTTTCAATCCCTATCCCGATGGCATAGAGCTCAAACTGTCGTGTTTTCTCGCGATGACAATAGGTTAGTTTTACGCATTTCTCGAACTAAGTTTATTAAGAGGTATCGTGGCACCGGTAAATGTTAATAAAACCCGAGGAACCTTAAAACTGACTGGGAGACAAGGTTTATTGTTTCTTTAACGACATCGACACACGGTTTTATTGGAAACAGTAAGTTGAACCAATAAAGCTGCTCTATCTATTTACTGAAGTATAGACTACAAACATTACCTTAACTATATCTAATATTGAGTCACCGGCACACTCATAGATGTTTTGTCATTTGCCAATGGTTAAAATACGGAACATTAAATGACCTACCACTCCTTCATAAAGTCATGTCTTATATCTGAATCATCGTCTTATGTGCACACTATTTTAGTACTCACTTATGGGATATAAAACTCACTTTAAATCTTTATAATGGTGTTAAAATCAAAAGCACAGACATACTGCGTTGAAATCTATAATAAACATACACGAACTATTTGACATACACAAATATCCAATTGAAAGTCCATGGAAATGTAAGCCTAACAACTATTTTAAAAAAACAAAAGAAAAAATCTAAATATCAAATGAAGGATTAAGTACTTAATTTATTGTTTTATTTAGTAAAATTATAAAGACAATATTATTTTGTGCTAACATCGAATTATGAATTTCGTCCCAAAGAAACTATTTTAAGAAGTCCCTGTATTTCCTTATATATGTATAGTGTTGTAGACTCTTGAACGTTCCTAATGCCTTTTCTTCTTCTGCACTCTACTGTCACCGGGTTTATTGCCAAAGTCCTCTTTGCTAATGGACACTTACTTATACGTAGCTAGCTAGTTAGCTACATTAAATGGGTTCTATGTGGGTTTAAGACGCAGTTTTCTTTATCAAGAAAACACAAAATACTATGAAATACAGACGTAAGTAAGAATACTAACAAAAAATCTGTACTGATTTTTTTTAACTCTGAGATAACGATTTATAAAGTTAACTTTGCAAAAAAAAAAAATAAAAAAAAAAGAAAATAGGTGAAATGATCCCAAAATCTCACTATACAAAACGTAACAGTGATGATGGCGATTTCAACAGTCAAGAAAGCAAATGACGTTCTCTGTTCAAATTCTGTCACCTTTCCGGGAACGTGGTGAGTTGTAAATCTATTTAATTGCCAGTATTTAAAGCTTTAAAAGTATTTCAAAAATATTTTTGGGTGCTACCTCCTGGCGATAGGAGCTGCGCAGTAAAACAATAAAATGTCCTGTTATACTGTTACTCCCTTTGTGTTCCGTCACAATCGGCGACATTGGCCCTAACTGCCGTCCATTGTTTCTGAATGACAAATGAAGACGTTGGACAACACTGAATTTTGTTAATACTAAACGTACTTGCCTGACTTCCTACTTATACAGGAGGATTTGATAACCGACGAAAAATTTCTACATCCCTAACGTAGTAATTTTTCGTCTAGAATACTCGTAATGTGCTGAATTCATGGTAACAGTTTGCGCGTCGATGTCGCCATGTATAATATACAACGTGTAACGTTAAATGCGCAAAATCTCAGACACCCCAACTGATTTTTAATTCAATTGACCTATTTCAGAGAGAAAATAAGTCATCAAAAAAAATGTAAAGGTTTTATGTGCTGTTTTAGTTTTGCTGGCCATTCTGATCGTTTCTTGCGTCTGCGACGACGCTTTATCGAGGGAGGAGTCGTCACCGGGCCGCTGCGCCGCGCTCACATTGGCTTGCTTGACCTATTAATAAATAGACACGGCTTTTTAATGAAGATTTTTTGAAAAATGTGACCTATTTTAAAAAGTGGTTCAATTAATTGTGCTCGTTATTCTGATCAAATTATTTTCAGGTTTTGCGCATTAAACGTTACACGTTGTAGATAAATACAGTGCAACCTCGATATAACGAAACTCAAGAGAATTAAAAAATATTCGTTATACCGCGTAATTTGTTACAATGAGGTTTGTTGTATAGCCCTTTCCAACCGAGTTGAAGTGATCGTGAGTTTCGACTTTACAAAATTCTGAGCACGATCGAGCGACTAGCAAATTATTCCTGAACCTCACGTATGTGAGGGTCTGACTGCTGAAGACCAGGTAGCATGAGATTTTTTCCAGTATTTTTCCCAGGACCTCTGAACACTTTCCAAAGGATTAATAAGTTTTTACTGATCTATGCGAAATTTTTACTCCCGGTTGCAAAGGAATAGAGGTTAGGTTGAATTAGTTTTAGGGGATTTTGAAAAATTCGTCAAACCGAGGAATTCTTTATATTGAGGCTCATTGTATTAAAGTTACGCTGTATTTCGCCCTATGATAGAAAAGGTCCTCATTTTACGTAAGAAATGAAAGAAGGTTTTATGCACTGTTAAATTACTTATATTTGTCTCCTTAATTTTTAGTATCGTTATTTAGTACAACTGTTCATTAGGTTAAGCAAATTCGACTCAACGTAATAATTCCCTTGAATTCATAATTATTTCATGTCATATTATTATCGAAAGAAACAATTTCATATTTCAAATGATATTTAACTAACGCATTCCAATCTACCTACTTATAATTTACAGTCAAAATAATTAACAAATAATGAGGTAACCAAATTGCAAAATCCTGAATACCTGCTGGCTGTGTGGCATTGAATGGAATTATAAATTTCGCTAACAATTACAGTGAAATTTCCCTGAAATGCCACATTGTTTAAACGGACGGAACTATTTAACATTAATTAGTGCTTCAATAATAACGATAATTAAATTTCTGTGTACAATTCGTTTGGATAGATTCCAAATGATGGATTTCGGTTTTATTTATGGAGTGCGTGGGTTGAATCGGTTTTAAATCTGTGGTTAAGAGAGAAGTAGATATTGTTTGTTTATGGTAGTTGGCTGCTTGTATTACATGTCATCTGAATATTTAGTAATACATAAGCATGATGTTGATACAGGTAAGTAGTTATTATTGAATAAATGTAATCTCAGTTGTCAAAGTTATTTCGTATGTTGACTGCAGTAAGTGTTAATTTCCTCTGAAGTGTTCTAATCCATAATAATGTTTCCTACAGGGTCACACGACGGAGCGGATCATACCGTATACAAGTCAAAATGCACACACAAGGCACAAGACTAAGTAGATATGTAAAAATGTATTCCAATCAATACATCAGTCAAGCAGTGTCAACAAAACAAAGCAAAATCACCTTCTAAAGGAGCCATTAAATATAACACCTCAATAAAATGTTTGTAAACACGCAAAGCGCTCCAGCTGTGAGAAGCAGCATGGCCCAGCTAAGACAATGTCCCACCTAATGGTTACCAATGACTCACTAACTATAAATATATCATTGTTCGAAGATTTCCACCGAGCTTACAGGAATCACGAGCGATTGTTGTCCCTTCTATGCTAAAACCAGACTCATCATTTGTTCAAAACAAGACACGCTCTTTGACTCTATGGTTCCATATTCTTGATAAAGGGTCACAGTATGACGTCCAACTCGCACGAAACTCACTCCATTGTTGATTCGAAAACAAAACGGCGTGTCGACACCCTCGCATCTATTATTTAGTACTGTTTCAATTCCTGTACTGTCAAAATGTTAGACAAAACATGGAACGAATGCCACCCTTTGTGAAGCGAGCCTTAAAACGATAATGAAGGCCGTTATTTATATATTATTACTTGTGTTTCCCCGTTACAAATATGCTCAAAATTGAGACGCACGAACAATTTTGTCTTTTTCGCAAAGGTTTTTGAAAGTGAAACAAAATAGATATAACCCTTAAATGCATAATGTTGCCAAATGGCAACAAAGCACGTCATTTAATTTTTTTAAGAATGTGATAGCTGTGACTTTCTGAACGCACCTCTTTTTGTCAAAACGATATATATACTCTATGAATATTAATATTATTGTATAATTATTATATATTTATTATCTAAATTCTATAGATAAATACCTATACAATAGCATTTTTTGCAATACGATAAAATAAATCATGCATTTAAGGGTTAAGAAGGCTTTATAACAAAAATACAGCTATGGATTTTAGATTGCCATCATTTTGTGACTTCTTACATCAGCTCCAGCTTACAGAAACATACTCCAAAAATATTATATTAAGAACTTTATAAACTTCTAAAGAAACAGATCGTCATCTAGCACACTTATTGCTCAATCTCTCGTTTGTAAAATTAAACAAAAATCCGCCTTGTTGCGCTAGCAAGTGAAAAAAAATGTTTTATTTTAGTCAATATTCCACAAAAACTAGGAATCTGTGTTGACTTTTTTGGTCGAGTGATCAGTGGACATGCACGACTTTCGCATTTGATCGAGTCTCTGTGGACAGCGGAATGCCGCCGGATCATTTCTCGTGAGAACCGATGAACGGCAACCAGCGGCAAGTGCCGTCGACAAATATTTTTGGGTGATTGTAAATTTTCGCTAAGCAAATGCTTTCGTTACGCTACTAAATAGCTTTCTTGAGAAGCAATTTTAAATGTCTACGAAACGTTAAATGTCACTTCATTTGAGAGTCCTGAGAATTGTGTCAAGCATTGATTGAATTTCTTTTATGTTATCTAACAAAAAAAAAAAAAAAACTGTCTAATTAAAATTAGATTCGAAAAATATCCAAAAATATTTCCTCAAGTTAAAAGACACTTGTAACTGGCATTCATTTGACCCCTCTAGAACATCCATACAATTATTTTACTGATTGAGATATCTACAATGTTTGAAAACATCGTATCAGAAACTCGCAATCATCAACAAAATCGCGATGTAATTAATTTCCGTAGATGTAATTAATTATCGTACTCTCCAGGGTTCAAGAGATAGTTTTCAGCAAACAACCTGTCGCGATGGTAGTGGACACAGCTCAATCAGGTAGCGACAGTGTGTCCAATCCCTGTCGGGTCGGATCGTGACACGTGCGTGAATTATCCGCTGTGAAAATCGATCGAGTACCGATAACATTTTTCCGAAAAAGCAAAGCCGACGTCCGATTAGTGACGTGACGATCCCCACCACCCCCAAATCCGAGACCCACGAAGCACCTGCGAGCACTCCCGACCCGCTATAACTGTCACTGATATTTTTGAATGTTTAATTGCCTAACAGTTAGCCCGTAATTCAATTTTGTGATTTTTCGTTCTCACGCGCTGTAGTGTGAGAACAATCATCTAGAGAGTTTTACATGTTTTGGTAGTCGTTAGATACGATTACCGCTGTCCGATACGCAAATACAAGATTGGTATGTATTTATAACATACCGGAAACTAAACGCAGTTCACATAACTATTATTATGTACCACGGTGCTAATTCAATTATTGATACCAATTGTTTTAAAAGTTCGAAGATATCGTGAATGAATTGTTAGTAGCTGGCATTGTCAGAATATAGCGCTCTTCAATAACACTCAGACATTACTTTTTAGAGCTTGATGATCAAGAAATTGCCATAAGAATGAGCTCAATGTTACGCTTCTTCATTTTGTTATTTATGAGCTTCTCAACACTATCCGAAGATGTGTAGAAGATTTTAATCCTTATTTAGATTCGTGTCCTCATTGTCATACAGTAGTGAATGTATTAAGAAGGCTTAGACCACAAAAACCCACATCCGCCTCCACAAAGTCCCCGCCCAGTTTTTCCGACAAACTTGATTCGTCATGTCCAATTAAAACTGAGCCACGATTTTTCTCATCGACGATCGTAGATTTTTGGATTAGCTTGTGATTTGGATAAGGAAGTGAGCTTGTTAGACTTGGAATCATTTATCAATAGGAAAACTGACTTAATATACACTAAAATAATACTCGCTTCACATGTCAATTCCGTATTTTTAAGAATGTTCGCGTTCTTTCTTATTTATTCTTATAGTTAAAACTGTGTGCATGCCTTAGTTTAGGTAGTTAGCAGATCGTTTTAAACTTAACATCTGTAACTTGTACTTACTTTTTGTGCAAATAAAGAACTATTCTACTCTTCTATTCTTGTCTCAGTCTCAAACTATCGAAAATACCTCTAATGTACTTACATTTTTGACCGGTAGTACTAGATTTTGAACGTTTTTAATTACTGCAATTGACCTTTGAATCTAACTTGTATTGACAACTAAAATTATAAAAATGAAATTTTAAAAAAACTATGATTCATTTAACATCACTGAAAAACCTCTCAATTAAACTTTAGATGTGAGAAACTGCAGAAGTTCGGAACTCATGAAAGTAAAATAAAATAAACGAAATGACTACCTTCAACGTACTTAAACACAGGCGTTTTCCTGGCAACGACTCATTAGTTACACGTGTACAAATATTATGCAGAATACTCAAAGTATGAATGCAAGCGCAGTACCTACAAAATTAAATAACTAAGTAGTCAATGTAGGACGTTGTTAGGTAAGTATGTCATGTAAACTTCAGTGAGATAAGTAACTAACATTATAAACATATAATAGAAATTATGAGAAGCAAGCTTTTACGGTTGCTCTCTCCTCTAGACTTCCCGTTAATATTGAGAGGTTCCATTGCGGTAAAAAAAACTTTTTTCGACCAGCAGGTAGAACCTATCGGTGTTTTAGAACTTTGACGTACCTACTACTACTTACTGCGTACTAATTACTTAATTATACAACGTGTAACGTTAAATGCGCAAAACCTGAAAATAGTTTGATCAGAATAACGAGCAGAATTAATTGAACCGCTTTTTAATATAGGTCACATTTTTCAAAAAATCTTCATTAAAAACGTTGCCGTGTCTATTTATTAATAGGTCAAGCAAGCCAATGTCAGTGCGGCGCAGCGGCCCGGTGACGACTCCTCCCTCGATAAAGCGTCGTCGCAGACGCAAGAAACGATCAGAACGGCCCGTAAAACTAAAACAGCACATAAAACCTTTACAATTTTTTTAATGACTTATTTTCTCTCTGAAATAGGTCAATTGAATTAAAAATCAGTTGGGGTGTCTGAGGTTTTGCGCATTTAACGTTACACGTTGTATATTTAAAGCTCAATTTACAAATGTAAAACCTAATTCATACTGCGTAACTACCACATATCAATATTATTACCTTTGAAACCTCCTTGTAAAGCGTGTCTAAATATTTCTGAAATGTTAATTTATAAAAAATCTGCTACACAGTTTCTTATCCATCGTTGTTGATTCCGCGACACAGACGAATATCGTCGTCAAGTCAACTGCGGTTCCCACGCGTGTGCCTTACCGAATACTTTTTGCGTTCAACAATCCGTTTTTGTGGTAAAAACCTGACTGAAATCACGTTTTCCATTCAAAAGCTTTACTATGTACGAGGTACGCCTTCCGCGTTGATTGAACCAAGTTAACGTCTCAACGCCGAGCACTTTGACAATCAGATCACCTTTGATGTAATATTATATGCTATCGCAATCACCACTGCCAGATCTCCAGAAATTATTTTTTTTTACATTCTAATTTCTAACCACCTTTACCGTATCTAGAAAACTGTGCATTTACAATAAAATACGATATGAATAGTCCCTGTCCTTGTCATCTTTAAGTCAAGTGAGAAGACACCATTTATTATAAAAAATAAGATAATTATACAACGTGTAACGTTAAATGCCCAAAACCTCAGACACCCCAACTGATTTTTAATTCAATTGACCTATTTCAGAGAGAAAATAAGTCATTAAAAAAATTGTAAAGGTTTTTTGTGCTGTTTTAGTTTTACTGGCCATTCTGATCGTTTCTTGCGTCTGCGACGACGCTTTACCGAGGGAGGAGTCGTCACCGGGCCGCCCGCTGCGCCGCGCTCACATTGACTTGCTTGACCTATTAATAAATAGACACGACAACGTTTTAATGAAGATTTTTTTTTAAATGTGGCCTATATTAAAAAGTGGTTCAATTAATTCTGCTCGTTATTCTGATCAAACTATTTTCAGGTTTTGCGCATTTAACGTTACACGTTGTATAAATAACATTTATTTGACTAATTGTAAGTTGACCTATTTCACTAAATGCTTTCACATTATTTGGATCTCATCTCTTCAGCGCCTACTTTCAACCATATTACATTATGATAAATATACCAACCGTAACTAAGCTTTTCGGCAACCAATTCACACTCATAACCCTATTGCAGGGATTTGTTTACATGTAAAAAAAATTACCTGAACAAATATTTGGAGCCTTTATATCTGAAGCACCTAGTAAGTAAGCAAATAGTATATCTTTGTTCTGAAACGGGGTTAAAACCAACGGAAGGTGTGTTTACCCCGTTTTATTTACTTTCATAAAAATAATCTCAGTTCAAAGCTTGGTTGATATTCTCCTTAAGGGGGATAAGCTGAGATAGCCCGCGAATTGTTTTGTAATTTATGGGAGTGTTAGGTTGTATGTTAATTAAAATTGAATTCGCGACCGTAACAAATATGACTTCACAGAATTATAATATCAAGCTTTTGCCCGCGGCTTCGCTCGCGTTAATTTATAATTTGACAATCGATTCTTTTTGTGCTCTGCTTGTTGTTTGGCCGTTGCACTCATGGGCTCAGAACGGAACATTATTCTAGAACGCTCCTATACACAATGTTGTATGTCCTTCTATTTGGCGCTAATACGTACAAATTCTGGGCATTGGACACACGCGAACATGCTACATATAGCTGGCCTTGGGAAAAACATGGCTTTTCCAAATGCACCCCTGCTACCTGCAATGTTTGCCCTTGTTTATAATATTATAGTTAGGAGGATGAAAACCGGTCTATCGACACTCTAGACTCACAAAATGTATTGAGCTTAAATTTAAAAAAAAAAACTGTAAACTTTAAAGTTTCTAATGATTCGACAGACACGTGGCGCCATCTATCATCATAATAACGTTATCGTTGTTTTCCTCGGGAACAGCCCTTTTTTTCGGCATGAAAGGTACCCTATGTCCATTTCTGTACACCTGACAACGTATATGCAAAATTTCAGGATGATCGGCTCAGTGGTTTATTCTTGAAAAGGTAACAAACAAACAAAAAAACTTACTTTTGCATTTATAATATACTCGTAAGTTAGGATTAGAATCAGCGATACAGCGATCCTAAGCAAAACAAGTTGGACCTTATACTTATTTTTACAACTCTGTATACCGTGTTTTTCGCAAATAAATATATTATTATTATTACAACTCCTTAAGCTAGAATTGGCCTTAATGTTATGATTTCATGAAATAGGGTACTATGAATTTAGAGAGCTGTATTGATGATTTTTCCCTAATCATATTTAGATCAACACAAAACCAGATTCTGACCTGCGAATTGCACACAAACGTTAGATTTGAATTTCACGGATTACCCCTTTCGCCTTAAGTGTAAAAGGTAGGCAGGTACTAAAAAACGTAATCTGCCTAAAGTGCGTAATTTTCAAGCTTTGTTGTTCGAAGGTAGAGAGGAAATAATAACATTAGAACAATAAGCAAGGAAGTTAACAATTTATTTTCTAATAATAGGTGGATAATTCCATTGTGCCGACCAGCACGATACCGAAAGGGCACGGGATCGGCTTCCGGTCTCAACAGCTAAGTACAGGCACGAGCGTAAATACACACGTAGGTATGCGAAATTTTTAAATATTGATAGCTTAGTATTTTCGAAACTATACTTATATAACATACTACCCCGGTTAGTCTCGTGGTCGCAAGCGCGACTTCTGAGCGGGGGGTCCTGGGTGCGATTCCCAAGTCGGGCAAAGTGTTATTGGGTTTTTCCTTCAGGCATTTCTCAGTAACCGCTTATCTTTGTTATAATTACCGTACATACTTTCATATGCATTTAGTAAAAAGCTGTTATTTTGGCACTTCAATTTTATTTATTTGTATGTATAGAAGATAGTCTCAGACGGGTTAGTTGGCATTCATATAATTATGATGATCGCATTCACTATTTTCCTGAAATTAAGGTTAGTTACTTACGTCCTAATAAACAACCATATAAGCTATTCCTGAAAACCCTTTTCATTAAATCTCTAAAATGTTCCTCTCTAAATTAGAGCCTTAAGGCCGTATAATTCTCAACATTTCGTCGTTCCAATAAGGTTTTAGTTGAAAATTACTGAGACGAAAATACTGTATAAAAAGCTCTTTTAATCGACAACATTATTAGAAAAGTTCTGTAGATTTTAATAAACGGAATTTCTGTCCGTTTGTCACTTTATGAATTCACTTTTACCTACCTACTTCATTCCTGATTTTATCCTTCAAAGAGACTACGAGCATAGCTCGATCCAGAGCGCGCTGAGCGACCTCTTTTTGGACCAGCCCGACCGTCAGTATCCACGTTTCGGCACTGTATGTCATTCAGGACGCACTGGTTGAAGACTTTTGTCTTCAAACACTGCGGGATAGGTGTCGAGAGGACTTGACGATTTTTTTCCGAATGCTGCCCAACCCAACCGGAACCTTCTGTTGGCATATTTCTCAAAGATGTCTGCCAAGCAGAAGTGGAGGTGGGCAAGACACATGATGCGCGATTAAAGGGGTAAGTGGAGCAGGTGAGTCATAGAATGGTATGGTGGCTTTTTTTCGGGGTTAGGTTGCTTTTGAGTACGATATTTGTTGCATAAATCGCTAAATAAGCAGCACTTACACTGGTGAAACATTCCATGTTACACAGGTTATACTACACCACCTGCCAGTTTCTCACTAGTACATGCTATGAAGTACTAGTGAGAAACTGGTGTGTAGTGGTGGGTGGTGGCAAGTGGCTA
Organism: Eremobia ochroleuca; assembly: GCA_949629135.1. Lineage (NCBI taxonomy): Eukaryota > Metazoa > Arthropoda > Insecta > Lepidoptera > Noctuidae > Eremobia > Eremobia ochroleuca. The sequence continues at coordinate 10,351,440 of OX451402.1, read as the reverse complement.
TGAAATGAAGCCACTGCAAGTTCTACACTATACATAATATAATCTCAACTGGATGATATCCAATCGGCCCAGAAGAACCACATGGAGTGCTTCCTTAAGAAGATGGGTGAGCTTGAGGCACAGATCCAATGTGTGAGACCCGCACCGTTGCAAAGATTGCTGATGAGTTCCGGTTCTTTCGAGAGATAATGTTCGTTGTGCTGGGACTTCTCAGGAATCAGATCATGGAGTGCTCTAGAGTAGTTAATGGGTTGAAGACAAGATCTTGTCGGAAAGCTCTCATCTTTACTGGGTTTTCTGAAGCGGACAAAGAGGATTGCAAAGCTCTTGTGTTAGACGTTCTGAAGAAACTAGAACTGCCTGACATCACTGCATCCTCCATTAAAGTCTGTCACAGACTTGCAACATCCAGCAAAGTTCCAACAACTAGCAGACCTATATTTGTAAGGTTCTCCGATTTTGAACTGAAATCCACGTTTGGAAGGCAAAGTCTGCATTGAAGGCCTCCACGGTGACAGTCAAGGAGTTTCTGACCCGGTCTAGGCAGACTGTATTCAGCAGAGCGCGCCTGCACATCGGCATGCTAGCTATGATGGACTCAGGACGGGGTTATTGTCATCAGATCCCGCGATGGAACACGGCATAAGATTTGTTCTTTGGAGGAACTCAATCCCTTGTTGACTAAGTACCCTAAGAAGCCCGTGGAATCATCTGGAACTGGAGGCGAGCCTGATAGTGGAGTATGTAAAATATAAGTGTTTATGTGGTTCTCCAACTTATCACTTTTTTTGCTTGGGACATCAATTTACGTATTTTTTTTACAGTTATCTTAAGTAACTACCAGCTTACTATTTCTTTTTTTTCACCTGAAAACTACTCAAATAACATTCTGTTGGTAATTTTCCTAATTATTTGTATTGGGGCTGATTTTTCCAACGCCAGATAATTTTGTCCGATGAATAATTTTAAATTTTTGACAGTTCTTCTATACAAAATCTGTCAGACGTCAACTTTATTCTACGAATAAAAATTATCTGTCGATTAAAAAATCAACCCTTAGTAAAATAATTGTGGATCGTCATTAATTGTTACTGTCAGCTTTTAATCTTGAATTTGCCTAAATGTTGACGTCCCATTTTCCTTGTTTTACGTTTGTTATGTTGTGTAGATTGCGTTCCGTTTCTGCTCATGTAACTTTGTCATACTTCGTTTTGTTCTTTGCTTGTTCATAATTGTTTTGTGTTAAAGTTTGTGATGTTGTTTCCTCTTCTAATTGGATGTTTATTTCTATTATTATATTTTATTTATTCTATTATATATATTTGGAGTATGAATAACTGACGATTTTGATGAATAAAACACCTTAGTTCTGATTTTGGCCACACTCCAAAGGATCCATATACAACTATACTAGTGCTGCTGGCAGGTGGCGCACAGATATTGGTTTTTCTCCTAAAACAAAAGCAACGGACACGCGCGTGCGTGCGAGTGCTAACGTTAATTTTCATATTTAGTAGTTATACAACGTGTAACGTTAAATGCGCAATACCTCAGACACCCTAACTGATTTTTAATTCAATTGACCTATTTCAAAGAGAAAATAAGTCAGTAAGTTGTCGAGCGAGGAGGCGTCACCGGGCCGCCGCGCCGCGCTGACATTGGGTTGCTTGACCTATTAATAAATAGACACGGCAACGTTTTTAATGAAGATTTTTTGAAAAATGTGACCTATATTAAAAGGTGGTTCAATTAATTCTGCTCGTTATTCTGATCAAACTATTTTCAGGTTTTGATGATTCTCTGTACTCTGCCATTGATTCCTCTAGCTCATCTGCTAATGTTAGTTTCAGCCCTTTGACTGACACACTTAGTGACTGTGCGTCGGAGCTTCAGCCAAAAGAAATGTCATTTGTTAAATGTCTTATGGAATGGAATGGAATGGTTCTCTTCTTATCTTCGGAGACGTCAGCAGTCGGTTCGCGTTGATGAGAGCTCGTCGAGTTGGCGTGACCTGGATGCTGGGGTTCTACAAGGCGGTATTTTTCTTCATTTTCATTAATTTTACAACTTCTTTCTGTCTTCGGTGTTCGCATCATCTATATGCTGATGATCTTCAATTGTATTCAGCTGAGTGGGTAGAAGGTTTATCGGAGGCTATAGCAGATGTAAACCGAGACTTGGATGCTGTCAATAAGTGGTCTGGTAGTTTCGGGGTGTCAGTAAGCCCCTCAAAGTGTCAGGCCATTGTAATTGGAAGCTCACGCATGATGGGCAGAGCGACGCTTAGCACTCTTCCTCCTCTTATTTTCAATGGTACTGCCATACCCATTACCCCTACTGTGAAAGATCTCGAAATAAAGGGCTTTATTATATTGTAATATTATTATAAGTACCTCCTAGCTGATTATTCGGATAATTTTGTGAAGTATATAAATGCCTCATCTATTAATCTTTTTTTTTTTTGACAGGCATGTTGGCCTAGTGGTCATTGGCCCTGCCTGCTATGCCCAAGGTCGTGATTTCGATTCCCACCTAGGATAAATGTTTGTGTGATGAGCACGATCATTTATTCTTTGTCTGGGTGTAATTTATCTATAATATGTATGTATTTAGAAATATATATGTATGTATGTTTATCAGTTGTCTAGTACTCATAGCACAAGCTCTGCTTAGTTTGGGACTAGATGGCGTTGTGTCAGTGTGAAAGTTGTAGAATATTATGATTTATTTATTTATTTATAATTTAACAATAATTATCAAATAACAATATCCTCCACAAAGTTTTCCGAAGCCGTAGGTATGTGCAGAGAACCTATTAGTTGAGTAGGGTGTGTTCGAACTACCGAAGTAAAAAATATCTAACATTAATTTTTCCATAGGTATACCGGATAAAACTTGGATTAAGGTAATCTTGGTAATTATTATTTTTACTTTCAGTACGTTTATTCCATCCCTTTGAAATAGTATAAAAATAATATAATCATTTTCTGTCCGGGTAAAAGACGGTTACATTTTATCTAATGAGTTAATTTATGACATGGATATTTACTTTGTAAAGTATTTTTAATTTTTTTATTATTACTATTGTGAATGTGAGGACTATGTTGTTCATTTTGTTTTTCTGTTTTCCTTCTTAGTTAGTTTTAATCATGATCTGTCAGTTTGAGTAACTTATGCGACCTACCCAAATGTCCTTTCATTGGTATTGTTCGTCGAATCGTGAGGCTCCTCAAGCTCTGAGTTAAGCTGCACGATTTTCGACAAATGCGTGCATTGATTGGATAGGTCCGCTCAATCTGTGTGGTTCTTTACTCAAAAGACCATTTCAGACACCAATCTACATGGTCTTCACGTGATCTGACCAAGATTATGTCTGGACTTTAAAAGAGACTGTGACCTCTGACTTTGTTTCGGCCTTTCTTCTCAGAGTAGTCAGATAGGAAACGCCGACCTCATCTAGTTTTAAAAAAATGTGATTGACATGTAAAAGTGTTTGTACAAACCTACTTACAGAAAATAAATCATTTATCATTTATCATTTATTTATCTGACACCCGGATAAACGGATAAAGGTTGTCTTGGTGCTATATTGTGTGTTATATAGCGCCATTTTTGTAAAAGAAAATAATAATATATTAGATAAACCAAAGATTAGCTTGTGTTTTCTAAGTGCCATTTATAAAACCCACTTTTTGTACCAAATTTTATTATTTGAGATTGATTGGAAAAACCAAACATCAGATTTGTTTTAGTAAACTACTTGCGATGATTGTTTAAAAGCCACTTGTACTCATATTTGAGTTCGAGTTTCAAGAGCTCTTCCAAATTAGAATTACGTTTTGTATAATAATAGCTCTTCACGATCATGGCGCTTCATAAAATATTTTATTCGTATTTTCAGAACAACGAAGGATTTATGGTAAACTAATCAAATATTTCATAAGCCTCTACATTTCAAAATCGATAAAAAAATACCAACTTTCATTTGAAAATACTTCTAGCACCGCCATAATACTGTATGCCAAAATACCTTAATTTTACTTTTTGTTCGTCTTTTCTGGAGTATGACCAATATAAGGTATTCTTTTATTATTGAGCACTTAAAAAATGGTCTTAAATTTAAAAATAGTTTAATAATAACTTGGATGCATGACTTTGTGTTTCACGTAACAACGTTAGAAACTAGGTACTTACATGAAACCAATTCATATAAAATATGCTTCAAATGCCAACAATTATAGCGACCCTCACTTTGTGGCCTAGAACTTATTTTTAACATAAAATTCTTCTTCATTTCAAAGTGAAATGCAAAATAGAAAAAACGCACAAGGCTTTTACATCAACACAACGCATAAGCTTAACAAGGCATGCAACTCTAACAAAATAAATGCTCAGTATATTTAAAAGTTATTTCTATCTCTGCTCATCTACCCACACAAACTGCGCTATGATACGGATCCTCAAGAGAATTAGACCAGTTACATGTGGGGCTTGCATTTGACTGCCTAATTACGCACATACAGCGCTGAAAGACAGCCGCTGCCATTGTCTTTGTGTAGAATTCCCGTTATTGTGGCTTAGTTAAATGTTCTGTGAAACTGAAACATTTATTATGTAACCACACTGCAACGCTTAGCGTAGCCTGTTTTAACTACCTATACCTATTTGTGAATACTCGTGTTGTATTATTTCGCTTTTGAAGAATAAAAAGTAAAAATAGAAAGAACTTACTGTAAGGCGTTCAAATCCACAAGCTTTAATTCAGTTAGAGATCACGCAGTTTTCCGTACGTAGCTACGCATGGGACTTGGGTAATATAAGGATTGTTTGTTTAGTTATAGGAATATATTCAAAGAACTTAAGCATTCGTTCTACAAAGCCTAGATGCGTTGAAGTTTTCCACAAGCTATCTCAAATAGCTAACATGCGAATATAACTAGCGAAATGTGAGCTCACTATACCTACTGCTCTGCCAAGCCTTACAGAGAAAAGACGCGTGATATTACGTTACATTATTCCAAATATTTAGAGTAGGACTCACGAGACTATCTTAATTGCTATCGCTATTGTGAAAGTCTAGTCTACCGACTTTATCTAAACTAATATTATAAAGAGAAAAGATTAGATTTTCTCTTTGTTACGCTTTCACACTAAAACGGCTGAACGTATTTGCATGAAATTCGGCACATGAGTAGACCATGACCTAGATAAGGATTTATAATGCTTTTTATTCCAGCATTCCCACGGGATCGAGACTTATTCGGGTGAAACCGCGGGGCGGAGTTTTATCTACTTTACTGCTTGTGTTTCTCAACTGAAGACATGCCTCTTGTTATGCAAGTTATTAGTATTTACATTATTGTGTTACCCGTTTTTTAATACGCTCAATTTGTGCTGAACATAAAACCATGTTCATAAAATCTGTCATTCATGACGGTCATTGTAACTTTACATATCCGTAGAATGGTCACATGTATTCAGGTGTAAAGCAGTAGAATTAATTTGAGGAAAATTACTGAAAATCTGAATAAACTACTAAATGAAATCCAGCGACTGTTTTATACTCATCCCTACACACTTAGTAAGTTTTTCGAAAACCTTGTCTTAGTATTTAAGCCGATTGTAAACTTTCCATTGCATGTGAAAATTTAGGCCCATTTTGAAGGCATACTTGGCAAACGTTTGCTGTCGCTTTAAGGAACTTCATTTTAGCAATGCTGAAAATGTTACGATAGTCACCTACAACTATGTTGATAACTTCAGCTTCGACAAAGTCATACTTACTATGTAGAATTACATATTGAAGACAAAATCATAACGGGTTATCTATGTTTCTAGTTACTCCGTCCAAATATGGTGTTATATAGATCTGCTTCTTCTTGATCCTACAGCTTTGAAAGCAAGGAAACGTGCGCAATTAATACCAGAACAAGTTTGAATCCAAACATTTTGTAGTTCAAAGTCCTTGTACAATAACGAGAAATCTGAATGATAAATTGGCTGGCTTAAATTGAGAGAAGTTACTCAAAAAATATAACCGCATGAAATTTGGTATTTATTAAGTATTTAGTAGTTAAAAAAAGTAGCTAAAACAGTTTAAAAAGCTAACAGTCTTATAATAATAATGATAATATGTGCAAGTATATAAAAAGGAGGGCAAAGGGCATCAAAAAAATCATCCGTATCCCTGTCAACAGGAAACGTGCCCAAAAGGCTGGCAGCATTGCCACGTTGTATGGCAATGCTGATTCTTTTTCCAAAAACTAGGCCAGCCCTCTGGTCCCGTGGAGAGTTGACCAACCGCTTGTCGACGTCTCGAAATACTAGGTGGGCCCTCGGACCCACGGCTTAACGGCTCGAAAATATAAGTTCCAAAGAGGTTGGCGTATTTGCGCCGTTTGAGGTTTTCCGCACCTGCAGCAGCTGCCCCAGCACAGCCCATCGTGTTTGGGAGATGCGATGGCGCAAGGGTGTCGACACACGTTGCATCCCACACCAAAGGCCTACCTACCTTCCAAGGCATTATGGTCATTCCGTCTGGTCTCTTCCCATCGTCGCGCGCCAAGCCATTGGGTTATAAAACAGCTGGCACCCCGGGCGGTGACAAGAGCACGACGGATGATGTCATTGATGCTGCCGTGAAAAACATCTAACCGTATTAATAAATTCTCTCTGTGGTTACACACCCAGGAAGATTCAGCCTGACAATTTTTTTTTTTAATCAGCATCCAACCTTCCTCCAAATTATTCCATCAACCAATTTGCCTAGCCTTTTCACAACTCTGTTCAGTTCAGGTGTCAGTCTATCCGAATGCACCTGAATAACAGTATATACTCGTAATACTAGTGTTCATGGAGCGACGCCGACAGACCAAATGATTCCATCATTAACGGGAATACCCGCATATCAGCAAAGAGAAATTCGGCAGTCTGTAGTCGACGTTCATAATCGGACTAACGTATGTCAAAGCTATGGAAGCCATGGTGGTTGCCATACCGACGTATTGCCTAACTATTCAATTGATATGCCACCTGTGGTTGACATGCCTTAGATAAGCCTATATCAATGCATGCAGGCTAGACAATATGTAGGGCAAAGCTTCGGTGATAATTGCTTTCGTGGTTGTATAAGCACCGGTTTATATCGGAAAATAAACTGGCGGTGGATTCTGTAAAATCTCACCGTGAAATCATAAGTGAAGTGAGTTTGAAGTGAGCAGTATCAATAGTGTTAATCCCTAATGACAGCTCACTTCCCGCTCACTTCACCTAAGTTCTCACGGTGAGATTTTTACAGAATAGCACTGCCGTTGTTAAGTTGGGCTCTTAATTAAAAACCTTGAATTATTTGCATTAGCATTCATTTATTCATTCATTTATGGGTAAACCGTTATTTTACAAAGTGCTTAGTTGCTATACTTAATTAATCTACGTGACAATAATATACCTATAAATAAATACATTATATTTATATAAAATCACAACTTCATTCAAGGCAATTTTAGGATCAATCTTTATGGTATAGTTACAAAAAGAAAGAACGACTTCTCAACTAAAGTATGTACACATGATAGTATGTTGACAGAAAAGTTTTCTACCTTTTAGTAACTATTCTATTTTTTTTTATTTTTTTTTATTATGGTGGTTATTGTTTATTGATTTTTAAACATTATTACAACATTGCTTACTAACAACAGCTTATAAAATGTAGTAACGATGTATATCTAAAAAGATAAAAACCTACGGGAAAATTTGTATTTAGTGCGCTCATCCGAGTACAGGAACCGTAAATATTACAATTTAAAACATACTATGAATCTATGAACTATACAATAAAGCTCTATATTACAGTGAAGGCTCTCAAAATATCTATCTCCAATGGACTGATTACAACCTACTTTATTGCGAAACTGTAAATATACGAAATATTGTCTTCTGTAGAAATATTTAAAACACTCTGTATCATGAAGGCACGTTACGATATGTCCTGTATCTATTGTGAATCATAATTAGACGTAAAACAGTTATGATATAGCATTCTATTACTTAAGTAGAAGGCACTTAGGTCTAGTGTACTCTGCCCATGTCCATTCCGCCGAGTTGCCCTAGGTAAGGATAGCCAGACTTCGCCTCTGTGGGAGAATGCGCGTGCGACGCGTAGTGTGATGGGTTAGTGCCGAAGAACGAGCTGTAAAAAAGGAAAATTACATAAGAATGTTACATTTTATATAGCAAGGGCGCATCTAAGCTCCTAACATTGGAACTCGTTATTTCCAATAGGTAATGCCTATATATAGATGCTTCTGACGGCGTCGCGTAACAATAGATCGAAGGCTGCATAAAACTCGAGGTCTTTTACTTTTATATCAGAGACACGACCTGTCTCTTGTCAATATATGTCATTGACATATATATATGGACTGGAAATACCTACGAAAAAAGGGTGCCTACCTACAACTCATATTGTCTCAAAAAATGGCTGCCATTGCTAGGGTTGTATCAATCAAGGAACATTGGTGTTACTATAACGAGTATCGATACTAAATACGAGTCGTACTAGTTATCACGTTTGGATCATAATATAGTATACTAACTTATAGTCCGTTCTAACTAAGGTTGCCTACTTTATAGTAACGTATCCTAGTTTATTTTAGATAAACATACTTTATAATTTTGCATAAAAATACAGTATGCGAAAATACTTTATTTCTAATCTTTTGTTATGCGTAAAAGACTCATATGAACTATTTATCGATAGGTACAGACGCCAGCACATCAAGCTACCCGAAACTGTCAAATTATCGCAATCAACTTTCTTCCCTGAAAATAAAATTAATGCCAAGTGTTTTTTCGGCACATAATTAAAAAACACCTTTTAATTGCATCACGTTTACGTATTAAAGTGAAGGAAAACAGCGTGAAGAGATATGTATCCATATGCCCAAAAACAGGTGCTTTCGCATATTATACCTTTATTATTATACCTATTATACCTTATAATATGTATGTATTTAGAAATATATATTTATGTTTATCAGCTGTCTTAGTACTCATAGCACAAGCTCTGCTTAGTTTGGGACTAGATGGCGTTGTGTGAAAGTTGTGGAATATGATTTATTTATTTATTATTATTTTTATATATGTAATTAATATATATCTATTTATTTATTTCAGGCCAAACGGCCAGGCTATTATTAATCAATCATTTTAATACACATTTACCAAAAATGCTGTGGGAACAGAGTTATCATGTAATCTCATTACATCAAGTGTTCTATTGAAACAGCTTTCTTCAAAGTGAAGTGAACAGAGGTACCATTCTTTATGTCGGGGATTAATATTTTCTTCACCAATAGCCTCTAACCACTTTTTCTTTAGTCCTTCCTTTTTAGGAAACCAATAAAAAGTGCAAGTATTTTTATCAATAAATAATTTTGGTTACAGCTATATTGTATTAGCATATGAAACTAAAATCAATAGGAAACGTCAGAAGCTATGTGCACGGTTCCAATTAGTGGTTTCTATGGAGAAGAGTCGGAAAGAAACTCCACGGTTACTCAAAATAATTGGCTTTTACAATGTTAATAGGTAGGGTAGGACAGTGTAGGCCTTTCAACAAGTACCAGGTACTTAAAAAAATAGAAGACATTGTAAAAGCCAATTTTTTTTAAAAGAGTAACCGTGGAGTTTCTCGCTGGTTCTTCTGCATAGGAAACCACCATTTGGAACCGTGCATCTAGCTTCTGACGTTTCATAAGTGCCCATGTAGGTTTATGTGAAAGAAAATATTTTGATTTTGGTGCTGTGAACCACGGGCCGGACCTAGCAAGGTCAATCGGAGCTAATAAGACGCAGGACTATTTATGTTAACATAGCAGAATATACCGATGTCGTTCCAGCGGAGGAACTAGTTCCGGAAACTATTAGGCAACGGTACAACACTATTCTATTATGACATATTATTGTAAACAAACGAATGAATTAACAAAATAATAAAAAGGTCTGTTATACGGAAATTCACCCAAATATCAATACTTTAGCCATAAATTCATGATCGCGTTACAATTATATCATCGAATGTCTATTATTGTATGTGTTATTGCATGAAAACCGGCTACTAACCTGTGCAAAGAAAGTTGAGGTTGATTTTCATTCTTCCTTGCACCACACTTCACAATACAACACACAGGCATGTTGAATTGCTGTTTTTCAACATTTACATGCAGTTTTAAAGGTAAAGTCCTCGTAATTTTCTCGCAAATCTCAATAATACAAAAAATAAACAACCATTTGACAGCTGAACTACCACGAAACTTGGCGACAAAGATGGCTGCTCTGGCACCTACCTACAACCGTGTATAGAATAACAGGGCATCTCCTGTTATATTCCATCTCAATGGTAGATACTTACTACACACAGTCACATTGAATTTTACCATAAATATTAGGTTGTCTCATAAATTATTGCCAGTTAAAAAAAAAATTATAATTAATATTTTTTTATTAAGAAAAATATATTTAATCAAATAATATAGTCTTCCTCGTTATCAACGACGCGACAGTCAGCCATCTACTGGGCAAAATTTGAATACCCTTCTCCCAAAATCAGGCAGGCTGGGACTCGAAACAATTTTCAAGTTCAATTTTAATACTTCCAGATTTTTCGAATTTTTTTTCCTAGTAAATTAAATTTAAGAGCTCGAAATAAATGAAAGCCTCAAGGCGCAAGATCCGGGCTATACGGTGGATGTGGAACAGTCAGCCATCCTAGCTCCTCCAGCTGTTTATATGTTAGCTTGGCGCAATGAGGTCGTGCGTTGTCATTCAAAAGTTGGACTCCAAGTCGTTTTGACAGCTTAATTTTTAACATCTCTGCTAGTTTGCGAAGCTGCTGCGTATACAGATTGGCGTTAATACTCTGATGAGATTCGAGGAGTTCCCAGAAAATCATTCTTTGCCAATCCCAGAAAACAGACAACATAATCTTACGACCGTGTTCATTAAGTTTAGGCTGGGCTGGTGGGTTTTGCCCGCGAGGAATCCAATAGGCATGACGCGTGTTAGTTTCATAATGTATCCAGCTCTCGTCACATGTAATAATGTCCTTGAGAAGGTCTCGTCTGTGCGGACGAAGTAACAAACTTTGACAAATGGCCACACGAACGGCCCGGTCATGGTCCGTTAACGCATGAGGTGTCCAACGTGACATCACTTTGCGATATCCCATCGATTTCAGATAACGATCTATAGTCGCGTGGGATTGTCCAAGTGCCTTCTCTAAATCGCGCGTACTATAGTCTGGATGTAGCTCAAGTTCGTCACGCAAAGCATCTTCATCGAAGCTGGTTGGTCGGCCTGGGCGAGGTTGATCTTCGCAGCTTATATCACCGGTGTCAAAACGCTTGTACCAGAAAAGAACAGTCCGATCGCTAGTAGTACCCGGTCCAAATGCAGTGTTAATCTTTTTAGCCGTTTCTGTTGAAGAGACTTTAAGTCGATGCTGATATAGCATAATAGCTCGCAGTTGACGCTGATCCATTTCCACTAATGACTAATTATTGCGTTGCGTCCGCGCCTATTTATACCCTAACTATAAAAGATACTCATCCTTACTAGAACGATCTAGAACTTTCTTGAATACGTTTTAGTTTAAATACGAGAAAATTCGAGAAAAATAAAATATGGCAAGAACTTATGAGACAACCTAATAACTTGACTAAGCGTGGGATAGTGCCCACTGCATAATTTAATCGCTTCATAGGTTCCGAACGGTCTTTAAACATTACACCGAGAATCTAACGATTACACTAAAAATAATTTAATAATAACACAGTGTGCAAGCTCTAATGCCGCCTTATAATTGTGACTTGTACCGGCCTACCGAACTACATAATTTAGTTGAGGTCTCTGTATGCATACTCGAGGCAGTCGAAGCATTTTCGGAAGCATTTCGTGACTGAGCGTGCAATAAAATTTTAATTTATAGTTAATACAGTGGCTAATACATTATTATGGTACATTAGTGTGGTACATCGGTCATAAAGTACGAAGGGCGTACCTACGTAATGCTGCGCAGGCTCAACTACGTTACGATCACAATGAAAACCTACATTTTATTGCTCACAATAATGCATAATTACTTTGAAAGGCAATAAACAATATTTTCTTCTCCGAGTATATTATTCTAGCCAGTTCCAAGAGCTAGCTAGACAAGCTATGCCTATTGGTTATTAGTTATTACTTAACTTCATCCCAAATACCCACACAACCCTTTCCCCCCCCCCCCCCCCCCCTTATGGTAAACATGTGCATAAACACGTGCGAAAACAATAACCGAGCGAGCGTTTCTGTAGAGGAAAGTGTTCGAGGCAAGGTGGTTGCTCCGCGCACCGCACGCGAGGCTTACTGCAGTTTAAGAAGTCGAATGCAAATAGCTGCAGATAAGTTTTAATACCGGGTTCGCGTTAGCATAATGCTTAGGTTCACTGCACTAATGTCACGTTCGGCCTCTCATTAATTGCCGAGCCGGCCACAAAGCAACGTGTGTTTATCTGTTATCCGCTACGTATTGTGCCGGCGTAGATTTCTAATATCAATAAATGATCGGTAGCCATATTACTTGGAAGGTATTAACCTAAACAAACGCTGGTTTGTTGTTTCTGTTTCCGAGTAGGTAAATAAGAGTGGACGAATGTTAATAATATCCCTAGAAGCAATTCGAAATATATTCGATTGATCAACAAAAAAGATTGATTGGTGTTTACTTTTGCCAATTATACACGATAAATGAAGCCCTGAAATATGTCGTTTAATTAAATATTCTGTTACAGAAAACAAGAGACAAACATCAGCAATTTCATAAACCCGTCTGTGGTAATATTGGGTTGACTAAATTGAATAATTTTGAATAATAAATATGAAGAATACAGAAATACTTTACAGTGCTGAGTCGAAATTACAGGTATAATTGGAGTATCGATACGTTATTATGGATATTTATCGACTTCTGGAAGTCTTTAAAATAGGGTCACTTTTCGCATTTTGACATCGCTGCATTAAAAATTGCTTTTTCTTGTGAATAACTAATAAAATAATTTCACTTAAATACAAGTGTCGTAGAACCACCAATGCGGCATATAAAATAAAGTATGAGTTGACAGTCACAATCGCTATTTATGGCCAATGACTGTCCATGTTAATTATAGCAATACGTACGTATCTCACTACTAATAGATAGGCAGCTTACTGATTTATTGTGACTCATGGACATTGTACAAAATATAGCTTTTCCGGCTGCGCCAACATTGCGTAGAGCCGACGACACAAGGGGATTTTCTTCTATTATCCTCATCTTCAAACAGATATTAAATGCCTATTAGCCACACTTTCGGCACACAATACCATATTTTTGGCAGATAAACATAACAAATAGAGTTGAAACGAAGTGTTACGTCAATCAAGTGCGCGTAAAGGACTAGATAAGACACACCGACACACAAACGTAGCTAACCCATATTTTATTAGTTTGTCTTCCATTGTGCATGGCGGGATATTGTGTGTGGTCCAATGTGAGGTTTATAGACTTGCTTTGTCTCGATAACACAGATAAATGTCGTCGCCGTATACAGTACAAAGCGACAATGTATTTGTCACATTGTCATTGGACAAATTCACTTTGGTAGTTACACATACCATGGACAAAGGCACGAGTGAAATGTTTTCAACGACCTTACTGTTGTAATAAAACCCAGATCCCGGAGACGACATATCGAACATCGCAAGAGAATTTAAAATAACTAAGAAAAACTTTAATTAAAATCGATCCAAAATCACTATAAAATTCGCAGCCCTATTGCATTCACGATCGGATCGGCGTATTACGAGGCTCGCGCTGTAATAACCACCCGCGCGGCGTATAATGGCCGACTTCTTACACTCTTAATTGATTAGCGGCCGCTTCGGCTAATGATAAAGGAAGGTGAAAAGAAATAAAACGTACGCACCCCGATTTGCGATCGAGCCCACGCCCGATCGATAGCCACCGGACGCGGCATTACACGCATCCTACGTAGACACGCTCGAGAACTCGGCACGATCACACGAGACGAGATGACGAGACGCGTCATATGCCATACTGATACCGATTGACTAACACGCAATGATGTCATTGCAAACGTGCGCCCTAAACCTACTATTAGAACAGTCATATCTGGTATTCACATAATAGATAGTTATTTAAATGATCGTCAGCAAAGGTCACTTTATTGTAATTGCATATTCATCCGCATAAGTCAAGCCAGATGAGTAGCTCGACATCAATAATTCATAGAGCTACTTAGTTGCCGTCGGGGATTATTGAGATGTTTTAATCCATGTTTGTTTTATATGATGTGAAGTTGAATATTAAATGAACGTGGAATAAACTTACCTATAGTTTTCAGGCCAGGCGCTAACTTCGGCGAGTTTGTTTTGCGCGTGTCCGCTCAACTGCCTGGTTGTCCAGTGGTTGTGTGCGGACATGGCGTGCTCTTGCTTCGAGTAGTCTCCGTATCCGTACGGATGGGAGAGCGGTTCAGTCGGATTCGCGTACGTTGAATGTTGATAAGTGAGTGCACTGCTCTGGTTCGCAGAAGGACTCGTCGTAGTGGGACTCGAGCTCGGAGGGGTAGCGTCAGTGGGTGCTTGTAAGGGAGTGGCAAGTTCCGAAGAATGGGACAGAGGTGTTAGGTTACCGGACGAGAACGAACTTGAAGTTGGGGGATGTAGAGAGGATGCTGCAAGCGCTGACTGGCATACAGAAGGAGCACTTAATGCAGATTGATGAAGGGAAGGTGCTAGAGCAGAGTTCAGAACTGAGGTGCCGCCCAGCGCAGATGAGTACGACTGTTGCCAAGATGCACATTGTGCGTTGAAGGAAGACGGAGGCTCGTATTGTTGGTGAACCGAAGGGAACGCCGACTGGAGGGACATGGTGTTGAAAGCGCTCAGTTGCTGCGAGTTCAGTTGCTTGCGAAGTCGAGCTCTTCGGTTAGAAAACCATACCTAAACAAAACAAACTTTAATTAAGTCCTTGTTAAAAATAATTAAACATTACTGATTGCTCAATGCAATCTGACCGAGGAATCCAATCAGTTAATTGCGTTTATAATTATTATTGTACAAAGTCTTCCCTTTATAAGGCTATGTTTGCAAGTCCTACCTAACTTTGATAGGAATTCATGCAAACCTATATCTTTGACAGTCATTGCGATTGATACTGCTATAAATATTACAAATACCTAACTCATCAATACATAATTATAGAGTAAGCCGTGGCCAATGACGATTACACAGTCTTATGGAAGTCTACAATTACGAGGGGCTACTAAGTGAACAAAAACTGATAAAACATCGGAAGCGATGAACAACATATGGTAGCTCTTACTATTGTTGTAATTAATTATAAAGGTAATTATGTTTTTTTAGTGCCACGCTTTTGTAGGGGCGGGAAGTGAGTGCGGCCAACAATGGGACTGTTTGATTGCGTTCATCTATCATTGATACACCCAACCTGTTTTGAGTTGGCTACCGATACTCGTTGGCCGTATAGTTGCTGGCAAAGACCTTCTGTTTTAAGGTAAGTGTTAAAAAGGTGAGTAGAGAATTATGGCTGGAGGGTGACAGTAACGTCCAACTTTGTGTATATATTTGACGATCATCAATTTAATTTTAGGCGATAAATCGTTATTAACATTTCGATAAGTGATCAATAGGAAGTTACTGTTAAACTATAGTAATTTTCATATATTAAGATGTCGGATGTTCTTACCTGAACTCTAGCTTCAGTGAGTTTAGTTTTCTGCGCAAGTTCTTCCCTCGTATACACATCAGGGTATTGGGTCCTGGTGAACGCTCGCTCCAAAGCTTCAAGCTGGTCTCCGGAGAATGTAGTCCTAGACCTTCTTTGTTTTCTCTTCAGGGTGATACCAGGCTCCGACTCCGTATCTGAGTCTTCACATGATGATGGACCTTTACAAATGAAGAAAAGCTTCGTTGGTGCAAGGTGTTATGTGCTTAGTAATTTACTTAGAACTATGTTCGTAAAGCTATATTTTGTAGCTATAAGCTATGTAAATTATAGTGGCCATATTCCAAATTGCCACAGTCTTCAAATATTATGAATTTTGTCGTCGTAATAGGTAATTTTTATTGCGACTTTCTAAGATCATTTGTTTTTGTTTTACGTCGATTATATTGGACTACCGCGCGGACCACACGCGGCCTCGATCAAATTAAACGTTACCACACTACACTACGCCTCTAGTAGCCTCAAATGAATTCTTCGGGGCCTTAATAAATATTACTTTGTGCTAGCTGATAATAAAATGGAATTAAATTAAAGAGAACTTGATCGTGTTCTTATCTTGTGTAAGCCACGCTGTTGGATTTTTAGAATTGAGAACGTTATAATTATTTTGTACTGATTACGTTTTGCTGAAACGGTTCAGACGAAAAATAAACAAATGTCCAAGTATGCAAATTTTCAATATGCAAACTTGTTCGAGTGTGGACTCTGAAATAATAATCAACCGCCGATGTTACCATAGTCCGCGTGTATGCAAATATTTCCACGAAAAACTGGCGACCAAAATGAACCGTTACCCGCCGTCACAGGACAGGCACGAACAGCAAATTTTCAATACTCGAGCTCGAACACTAAAGGGGGCCGCTTTTCCAGTGTAGATATTACTTTGGCCGCGCACAACTTAATATGCATAATCTTATCGGTGCGCAGAATCTCGCCGGCAAAACCACGCTCCGTCACTGAACCGGGATATTAGGAGCGCCATTTTATATTGGATAGCTATACGGCACAAGACGTGCAGTACGGACAGATTGTCGTAATGCAAGCCCCGCGGTCAAACGCGATGGGATAATAACACCTTTGGATACTAATTTCATTTTTATAACCTACAATTTCGAAGCCGACACAAGGGGCGCTGCCGTGGCGTGCGCGCGCGCCGCGCCCGCTTCACTTTTACGTGGATTATTAACTTTATACGCCATTTTGTGAAGTTTGCAAACGTTCCGACAGTCTCATTATAAGAATAAATTTATAATAATAGTATGCTTTGAACTAAATTAAGTGATTATGGTCTCGAATCAGCGTTAAGGACTACGATGACACGGCGAGTTATTTACGCGTCATTATGTCGAAGGTTTCGTCAGAGCCTTTTTAAATAATTGAATTGAATCCGTCAGGGACTTTGAAATATTGCTAAATAGTTCTTAATATACCGGCCGACCCGGTGACTTCGCATGCGGAAAATAATAGACTCAGAATAAACCACAGCACACACACACACACACACACACAGCACAGCACAGCACAGTTAATTCTTTATCAAGAGAGCACTACAACAAACTAGAGCAATGTAAAGTTGTATGCAAACACACAACGCGGTATTACTTTTCAAGCAGTAAAGTGCTCCTACGAGTACAAACTATGCTACCAACTAATACCGCAAATGCCTGCAGTGTGAGTGCCTAAGGTCACTTCTACGCTATTATTCTCTGTGAATTATTATTGAAAACCTATTACAAATAGGGATCAATTGGATCCATGCAATGCAATGTTTTAATAATCCGAGGTAAGTATATTACTTACCTAGAATACCATCAATGCTGTGATTTCTTCTAGGATCTGATTCATCCCTTTTGCCTCCTCTTATTAGTCTCGAAATCGAACTCACAGACGGCGCTGTGTTTTTATCACAAATGCCTTCTTTAATTAGTTTATCTCTAATTTCCCAGGAAAATATACCTGGGTTTTGTCTCTTCAGCTCTTCGATCCTGTTCTCAACTTCAGGAGTCGCAACTCTTGGCTTCGATCCTCCGATCACACCGGGACGTATGGAGCCCGTTTCCTGATAACAAAAAAGACAATTTAATGTTATTTTCTCATCGGATGAAAAAGTTGGTTCTAATAGGTTTTAAGGAGTACGTGAAAGTATGTGAAGATCCTCACCTGGTATCTGTTGAGTATCTTAGAGACGCAGCCGTGCGAGACGCGCAGCTGGCGCGAGATGACGCAGGGCCGCACTCCCGCCGCCGCCATCTCCACGATCTTCAGGCGGATGTGGTTCGGCAGCGGACGACCGTTGATGAACACACCGCCCAACTGGTTCATACGACCCTGACCTGTAGAAATAAAACACTCTTAACAACTTCTCCAACATTAAATGCTTTTCCCACACCGCCATTTCTAACTCACAAACGTAAACATAAGCAGTGTACCTACGTGTGTGGAAACCAGTTGCGGATCGACTTCGCTATAAAAGCTTATCCCTCTGATTGTGTATATTCTACTAGTGAAGAAGATATTCCAGTATTCGTTACGATCATGATTCTCTGAAGCGCTATCATATTTCTATAGATCTAAATATACTCTTCTATATATTAGATTATTGTGAAATGTTTTCTGATCCTGTCGACCGAAAGGAGGCACGTCTTTATATTGAATTTGTATTAGTAGGGCAACCAGTAGCTATATTAAACTCAAATAATGCGTAAAGTATCAATAGCAACAATACATTATGATCACAAAGCTGCGGCCCGGTTGCACGTCGGTCGCTCGTACACGCTCTACAATAATATGTACCTACGTCATCGGTAGGCCTCGATCACCTCGTAATTTTACGTTTCATTGGCAGTGTTCTCAAGCAAGAGTATCCAATTTCTTTTACACGAGTGCGGTCAAGCAGAAACGATAACACTTAAACTATTTCTGGCCTTTGTTGGGATCGACTTGTTACATTTTACGAGTATCGACTTCTGTTCTCACAAAAAAAATATGTTATTCCTAGATTAAATGAAATGCCTCCATCTTGTTGTTGTGTGGAGAATTCTTAAAGATTGATGAATCATTCTTGATGTTCAACAGCGAAAAGAAAGTCATCAAAATTTTAATTAATGTTTTATAGCGATGAGTATCGTGAGTGGTAATTAAGTTGGCTGGTTCAATGGTGTTTGCGAATAAAATCCCTTGGAATATAAATTGTATTATTTCTGGATAATATTAATGTGGTTATACCTATGTGCGTAAAGTGTCGCTATTATAATCACATCATTCGTGCGGCCGGTGGCTGGCAGACCACCTAACGTCAAAGGGAGCCGCCGGTCGTCGATTTTTGCAACGCCTTTGTGCGTGCATGTTAACTTCTATTGGGAAGGAGATGATGATAAAGAATACATTCAGCAGCTAATGCAGCTATATTATACAACAACAGCAAGTGGTTATAATACGGTTTTTAATACCGTTTGCTTTAACTTGGTAGGAATTCAAATAAAATGAAAAAAAAGAACATATTTTGTATACTTGCAATTGTTGGCAATTTCTTTGCTAATTTATTGAAATAATTAAAATTTTCGTCAGAAATACGAAAAAAAAATAATTAACTTAAATTCCCATCCCATATCAAAGTTTGACCGCATATTAATAGTAAAAAAATACATAACAGTGGCATGTTCCACTTGTGGAGGCATAGTTTATCAATTTCAAATAATTCCTCAAAGGTTCCGTCTCATGTATGGCCCTAGACCCCTACTGAGAACCACCAATCAATTAGACAACATGTCAACAAGTAGGTCCTTTGATAAGACAAGAAACCGAGACGGATATTAATCATACAATCAAAAGTGGACCATAACACAAACAACATAAGGCTAACAACTGAATCCATCAATATAACCTCCCAAACTAACAGGAAAGCTTTCATAAATATTGGAAATTGAACCTTCTCGCGTTGAACATAAAACTTTTTATTGTTTTTGTTCTGTAGTGCTTTTGTAGTGTCCGGAGTCACGCCGCGGTTCTGCAAGCGATCCCCATATTTTTTGTAGGAGGCCGTAGACGTTGCGGTGCCTCGAAAGCCCATGTTTTTGAGTGTTAATTTTATGTTCCCGAAATATTTATGACGCATAACGTGTCCATAACAACCCTGCTATACAAATGTGGGTGGCTTTGTGGTAATGTATCACTTCATTATAATATAGTTTTCATTTTGGCGAGATAGTTTATTACAGTCGTATATATAACTCTATTACTTCGATTTTTTGCTACAAGTGATATATTAGGTAGGAATTCACGACGATTAAAATATCAAACTTCACATTTGAAACTTAAAGTAACAATTTAAATCAAAAACCAGATATTGGAATGCGCAAATTATGTGAATGAATCGATATCTATAATAATAAATTCGATCGCACAAATCGATATACACAAATTGTAAACGTTATTGTAATTCGTGTCTTACTCTAACCCAACTGAACTAACAGGATCAGTCGAACACGCAATTGATGAAGTTTTCACAATGAAAATCACAAAGAGGATCTTAAGTGCACAATGCGTAATAGAATTCGCAAACATTGTAACGCTATTAACGCAAAAGAAGGTGAAGTTAACAACAAATTCAAACATTCATTGGAAGCTAATCGTCCGGAAGTGCATTCGAAGCATGCACAAGTAGAGCACAACAACAAAATCTACGAGGGTGGCACCTCAATGTGAAGCACTGAAAGTAAGGTTGAATTGGCAAATAAAAATATCAGTCACTAGGTCGATATTTCGCACTCGGTAGCTGAATGTATCAATACCCTAGCTGTCAATATTTTTTACTCACGCGTTTTATTCATAGCAAGCAAGTCTCGTCTGCTCGAAACATAATCACACACTAAAGTTAGACATAGACACCGTTGCACCGTTGAAGTATAAAATTTTCTCACAATCACATAATCGTGTTCCGATTCGTTCAACCGTTGCGTTCGTGTTAGACGAAATTGAAACAGAGTCAATCATTTAATGCTAAACGTAAGAGGCAAACCGTGACCGAATAAATGAAGATTCTGAATTCACCATTCGCATTTCTGTGTCAACTTTAATTAACAATCACATTTTCATCAACCTTCGTAGTACTTTCGGGTTATCACTTCCATTGTAGGATAGAGATTGAATTTCTTAACCTTCCATCTTTGCGATGACGAAATTCATTTTCTGTTTGTACAACTTCAATTTCTTAATTTAAACTGACCGCGAAAAAAGTACATTGCACTTTGATTTGCTTTAATCGATATGAACTGAACTGGTGCATTTTGTTTCCACTGTGTTGCACTTTATATTGTTGAAACGTTTGATGTCTTGGGGTATTACTATTGCATTAGCCGTGGTTTCTACACGGGAATGTTGGCCAATAAACCTTATGAGCGCAATAGGCGTAAAGATATCCCGACCTCATACCTGTACACACACTACTACATCTGGGCCCCACATACAATACTTACAACAAGCTGGATTATTTACTAATTAGAATAACTCTTGCAAGTTGGAGGTTGGAGGACATAAAATATCACCCTTTTTCTTCGTGTCATTTATTCATTTATTTCGATATAGATTACAAATCCATGAAAAGCAGCTGTTGACACATAATGTTCTTTGAATATATTACTTGCGAGTAGATAAAAATAATAGGTGACCTATCCACGAGTACATACTTTATAACAACGGTACAGTGATAGTTTATAATGTTTGAAGTCGATACCGTATTGTGTAAATAAATCGTAAACCCCATTTTCACAATCATAATATGTTTCTGCTTGCAAATCAATTTCACGTAGCGACATTAATGTGCCTATAGTAAAATTTATATGGGACTTTACGTCACACGCCATGCCGCTTTCCTTCCACATGAGTTGTACCAACGATAACTGTACGACGAGTGGGTTCTGCGATACCTGGTCATAGTTCAGGAAATCTAATTAATGTTCGTGGCGTTTTTGCTTTCGCGTAGCAAATTATGAAGCTAAAACTTGTTTTAAACGCACTTCTACGCCACAGTGTTCTGTGCATCAATAACATTAGGAACTGCTCATACATAGGTATAGGTAATATATAACCTACACAAGCCGGTCGATTCTCTAAAATTCTCACCGAGAAATCATAAGTGAAGTGAGCACTTAATTGTGTAAATCCCTAGCGAATGACAGCTCACTCTACGCTCACTTCACCCAAGCTTTCACGGTGAGATGGTTACAGAATCGCACGGCTGGTATAAAAACATACATACACATTTTTATTTATATAATGTAAATATGTGTTTACTTTAGAAATATTGAAGTCGACCTAATCTTAACTCAAACGCATGAAAAGTTATAACAAAATCATTCTATAGACAATGAGTATTGTTTGAATTCACATGGAAAGTTTTAAAAGAAATAGGTAAGTTACAGCCTACATTAAAAATGTCTACGACTAATTATTTTTATTTTACTTTGTCAACTTTGAAAGTTTATTTCAGATTTCATAGATTATATATTATTATCATTTTTTTTTACGGCTATTCATAGGTTTGCAATATACTACTGTACATATCGCATTTAGGTAGACATCATATTTTTGATCGAAGGTTAGGTACCAAAATAATTGTAGCAAACACATCACATTAGTCTAGCCTTGGAGAGCACCTGTTTTCGTGGTTGTACACAATAATTCAAGAGCGGCACAAACGACTAAATACCCTGCATTGTAGCTAAGCGCTGAAGGAATGTCGTGAATTAGCAGCGAAGATTTGCCTTCTGGCACGTTCAGAGCTGGGAGCGAGCCTGATAATTTCTCAAAAGCTATACAAACGCCCGTAGAAGTAAAATTACTATTGTCACTCGAAAATATCTTCGAAGAAACTTCGCAGAAAAGAGCTAGTGCAAAATAAATTGAATAATAGTAATATGTAGAGCGATTTAAAAAGGTTATCACTGAAGCGTGTATAGAGCATACAAAATCTAATTCGATCAACAAGTTGAAGTTTCCAACAATACATGTTCCACATTAAAACGTAGGTAATCCATTTCAATGCCTTGCCACTAAAATAACAATGTGCTATCAATTTATATCGACACAAGATTTCCTTTCTCGTTAAAAATCATCTATACGCTAATAATATAACCTATTACTATCCGAAATCAAGCAACAAAGAGAGGTGAAATGCCAACTGAATAGGCATTAGAATTGGGCGGCGTTCACAAAGGCTGTGTCATTCCATTAAGCCTTCTTCAAGTCTTCAAAGTATTCTGTGTGGCCCGTGGTCGCGTGGCCGCTCCGCCAGCCACTAAATGTAGCAATCGAATATCAAATCAATTCTATTATACTTTCATGCGAGTTACATAGCAACTTAGATGGCGGCTCATTCTCATTTGGGTAATAGCTTTTGGAAATTCTAAATATTATTTACTTTGAAAGTTGATAGCATGAAATTCAATTCATGCTACCGGATCACGCCAGTTTGACAGCAAAAATCATCACAATAGATAGTATTTCAATGAAAATAGGTCGTCTGGCTTAGAATCTAGATTCCGAGAATACTAATTTAGTAAATCATTTGGTATTCCATATCCCGGTAAGCGGAAAGAAGTGGGGCTGTAGGGAATACAAAAGTCTTTCTAATTTGTTAAAACACGAGTCTCCCCATTGATCGCGTGGCCAACTGTTCAAACTGAGGCAACGCCTTTCGGCATGTCATAGCTGAATATAATGTACGTACCTACGTAGGTAATGAATGGAACTGAATATTTTATTTCAATATAATAGCCTATGTTTAAGAGTGCCCTGTTTGACCTCATTCCGTATTCATAACGCGTTGTGTACTAATTTGACGGATTCTTTTCTTTTCTTGCACGAAATGGACTCTTTGACGTCGTCACTTGCCGCTTGGACAAAGGATTTCGCTCAAGAAACTAATAAATGTACCTACAGTTGTTTGCTGCCTTAAAAGATTACCTTAAATTTATTGCGTTGTTTGGTTCAATCAATCCTGATTGTGATTACTACAATAATAATAATAATAATATTCCACAACTTTCACACAACGCCATCTAGTCCCAAACTAAGCAGAGCTTGTGCTATGGGTACTAGACAACTGATAAACATACATATATATTTCTAAATACATACATATTATAGATAAATTACACCCAGTACACAATAAGGTTACAGTTTTTTTTTTTTGGAGATAGGTATCGAAAGCAAACTGATGGTTAAAAGTTATTTATTTATTTAAACTTTTCACACACAAAAAGGTACAAAGGCGGACTTAATGCCTTAGGTTTGCTTGCTATTGTCGCTGCTTCGTAGAAACACAAAACTTCTACATAAAACATTGCTTCACCAATAAGTCACCTTTATTATTTTAAAATACATAATTCAATATTGGACATTCTTGCGGAATGGGAATTCATTTGTAAGCAACAAAAGACGGTAATTTATTTAGCTGCTATCTTAAATGATCTTCTTCAGAATTATTGTATCAACCTATAATATTCCCACTGCTGGGACACAGCCCTCCTATCGATGACAGGTTATGGGCCGTAATGGTGGACATGCGGGCCCCCTGCGGGTTGGCAGAAGTCACATATCTTCGAATTTTCAGCTCTAGAACGACACGATGTTTTATGTGGTTCTAAACATGTCAATAGATCAAGGGTTCCTTAGTTTACAGTGACCCAAGCTAGGGTCTCGATCAACTCTTTGGTGTGGTATGTATACATGGCATTTTATTCATGAAGCTTTCATACAAAAGTTGTCAAAATCCGGGACTTGTTTCTTACTTATTTGTTTCATAGAACCCGAAAGTACCTAATTGTGATGATTTTATAGTGTGTTAATTGGCAACACTCACTGATAATGCAGCTTTATTTACACAACATATAGTCAAGTAACGGTGTTACTTGAGGAGCCTGTGGCTAAACAATAACAGCCGCATAGGTCGATCGATCAGGTTAAGCTACGCTTGCCACGGTTGGCCTGTGGATGGGTGACCATCTTTACATACCGAGACCCCTCCGTGCCTCGGAAAGCACGTTAAGCCGTTGGTCCTGGCTGTCATTCGTGGATCTTTGACAGTCGTTACGGGTAGTCAGAAGCCCGAAAGTCTGACAACCAGTCTTACCAAGGGGTATCGTATTACCCAGTAACTGGGTTGCGAAGGTCAGATAGGCAGTCGCTCCATATAAAATACTGGTATTCAGCTGCATCCGGTTAGACTGGAAGCCGACCACAACATAGTTGGGAAAAGGCTAGGCAGATGATGATGATAATCAAGTAACGGTGTGTCACAGTTCCAAACATAAGAAAGATACCTACGCCAAAAGCTTGCGATGCTTTTGTATGCTTTGGTCCGACCGTTTATGACGGTAGGTGATATTATAATTATCAACCCGAAAGACAAATAATAACAAAAAAACACTTGTTAAATTGAAATTAGAAAGCAATCGCTAAAAGCTAAGAATGATTGTGCAAGAGAAAAGTAGTGTTACCTTTGCCTTTGTGACAAAGAAGCTTCGCCCTGGGCTCTTTAGATTCTCATCTCATGCCGCAGCTAATCTGATAATCGGTTTAAACGTTTCAACACCCAAGTGTGCGCCCGCGTAGTATCGATGACTGCAGTTTTGATAATCAGATGGGATCAGCTTGCTCAGAAATAATTTTAGCCAAATCATACAAATAATTTATTGTTCATACATTGTTTGAGTTGCTAATTCGTCATAATTACTGTCGTGCGTTAGCTATCAAAGGTTGAATTGGTACCAGATATACGAGTATACATATAAAGAGAATAAGCATGTAGTAGGCAAGTATTTCATAAGCAAATTATCTAATAAACTGATTTTGATGAATATAACATAACGTGACGTTAAATCAAAGGTCCCACTTCAAATATCCGTTATATCAATTTGTTTATTAATAGATTGGTATAAGTGATGGCAAGTAAGCGCCCTGAAGGTTGATCGGGCGGCGAGGCATTTCGCCGGCCGCGGGCGGAGGCGGGGGGCGCGTCATATTATGCGGCTAAAAGAGCCTGTCGGTGCCTTTGATCTGCGCGGGCGCGCCGCCGAGATGTGTGCGTGTGCGCAAGATGTGCACCGCTTGTCGGCCCGTGATATGAATGTGACTAAACCTTGATTATGGTACTGAACTCCACATAAAGGTCAGAAATCCAATGCACCGTGATGTAGGTAGTATCATTCTTATAATTGGCTCCATCGAAAACTCTTTAACTCTAATTGAGAAGAGAATTTACGACTGATTCAAGTAATTAACAGCAAACTTTATTGCTGTCGCAAATCTTGTATGGAGACCAATAAAATGTATATTGCACAAAGGATTATGAAAAATGCACTCTCCTTCGCAGAGAAAATTATATGGTGCAACGCGTTGGCGATCGGTATCGCGCTTCATCGCCGTCACCTAGCCGCGGGCGCATCTGATCACGCCGCACCACTCATCGCAGATATTATGCCAACTAATATCGATATTAACTTCCATACTTAAACTCTACGCAAATGCATCATTATGCACTAACTCTTGGCATTAGAAAATTCCAATACAACATGTATTAAGATTAATCTGAAGCATGATACTTCAATGTTTTATATCCTGTTATAAGTTATATGGCGCATAACATTAATCATGCGATGCATAATTCAAAACAAAAACAGAATTAATTTCTACAAATTACAAATGGCTGCATATTTGTAAATAATCTTTCATCCTCTTAAAGCATTGAACAAACGTTTTGTGATGTTCACGGGCACATCAGATGGACTTACCAGACACTAATCCCGATTAATGCTCGTACTTCAGAAACTCATATAATTTGAAGTTGAATTAAAAAATCGAGACATTTTTAATAATTCAAAGAGGCCTTCGCGCCGCCCGCCGCCTCGCTTACGTACGGCGAACGTGACTCATGTCAGAAAAGCACGCAAGTGAACATTTTTAGAAGGCTGCTTTGCTATTGTCTAGCGTCTTACTTGCCACTATATTTCATTGTATGTATGCCAATTAAGCAAGAAGACGACTCAGTATTTATTATAATTTCTTACTTGATCATCAAACTAAAAAAAAAAAAACTAAATTCGGTTGATTAGCCAATCGAGTTTGTTGCCAAAAAAATCTACGGGAATGTGTTCAAAAGAGTTTCATATTTATAAACAACATAATAAGAAAAAATGTGACAGGGTATCCATACCAATGTCGTCGGCATTCTTTAATGTTATTGCTCTCCTCTCTCAACCAGTTCAAATATATGTATCTCTTTCTTTTTAATTTGCCTTAGACGAAACAGGTCATAAGTCGAAGTGACATTTTTAACAATGCCGTCGAAATGTTTTCGTATGGTAATGATTTATGTGTAAAACCGTCAGTACGAGAGCTTTTTGGAGCAGTATTCGTTGTTATTTATACACGGTAAGCCTTTGAAATGATCTTAAAGTTCAGCCGCAGGGGAAACAATGAAATATTAAAATTCAAAACCTTATGAAATATAATATATGATTCTCATTATAAGTGTATAGTAACAGCAGCCCTCTCTACTCTGTCTGGGTAATATAGAAGTTTTTATCGATTTAAAATTAGAAAAGACGTCTAAAATAGTACAAGGAACTGTCGTTGTGGGAACAAAAAATGGAAATGTATACAGAAGTACTATTTACGAATGGTTGTCCGTGAAACTTTAGATACTCATAAAAAACTGTCGCCAGTAATAAAACGCCAATACAGAGAAACGACAGGACGCTCAGAAAACAAAAGTTGTTCAGTAATTTTACGACGGGTAATAATTTCTCTTAAATTTTAAAACTTTTAAACCAATGCATCCCGGTGACATTTATAGAACCTTACATATATATCATATGTATATTGGAAGTGTTTGACATGAATTTCCTTCATCTAACGTCATTTTTGGACAGAATGAAGCTAAGCAAGCCTTTATTATTGAGTTTTTCTTTTTTTTTTTGCTAAAGGCAAATTTAGCCCTAAGCTCAAAACATAGAGCATCACTAGATGGTAGTATGCAGTAACATCAAAAATATGATCAAATAACTCCTTTATTCTTCTAAGATCAAGATCATTGGGACAATGAGTGGAATATGACAATAGCTTAGTCGTGACAGAAATGCTTTATTGAAACAGAGACAAATGTCTTTCTATAGCTTACGGTCCTTGACCATTCCAGAAAGTGTAGCCTAAACAAGGTTCTGTTATAAACAAGAAAAAATCAGGCCATACTTAATTCGTCTGTCTTGTGCCCGACGCGCGAAGATGAAATATCGTTATATTGGTAGCTGTAAAGGGAACTTTGTAATTTCTTCGTGATTTTATAGTTTTATGATCGTTTCGGGCCCTTTAGTTCGAAAAGCGGTTGTCTATGTTTATGGTATAATTTAAATGCAACTAGTATAACCGACACATAATCAGCTGCTAAATGCCAGCTAATCATGAGTGAAAAAACGTGTTTTATTTATTGGCCGCTTTGTGGTTTTAGTCATAATTTGAGGTATAATTGATTTGAACGAAACAGTTTTTTTTAGGTAATCAGAGAAGATACAATTATTCTTAATACTTAAATGGGTACGCAAGTCATCTAAGAATATAAAATTAGGAAGAAGGAGAAGCATCTAAGAAATTAACAATTTATATACATTAAAATAAAGCAATAAAATAAATAAATCAGTAAAATTAAGAATTGTCTACCTATTTAATAAAGCTCATATGTGTAGGTACTTTGGTGACTAAAACATATTTGATAGAAATATAAGTAAAAATGAAATCAAAGAATTAATAACGGTTATAGAACTTTTTCATGACGAAAATCGAACGATGCATATGAGTAACTCGTAACGTAACAAATTATGCAAAGTTACCAAAGTTTTAAAAAAGGTAAAAAGTATTTGAAAGCAATTATAAATTCCGATATTATAGGAAATTATTACATAGCAGCTGAAGGCTTACCTTGAAAAGAGTATCCGGTGAAGTACGGTGTCATGTTCAGTGTTGATACCGCCATGGACGCAAATAGTTTCAGAGCCAAGTGAGGAAGACGAGTAGCTCTAAACACCAAATTTAGTCCGAACACATGCAAAAGTCCCAGAAGATCACTATTTCAGTCTTTCACTATCACAGCATGAACGCAGACATAATTACGTAAAGGAAACTGCGTGTGTCTAATCCGTGTTACTTTGAAGACAGCTCAGTGCCCACTGACGTGTGATGTAAAGATGTATTTCGACTCTCAAGTGTAATCTTTCACAATCAACGGACCAACAAAAAATGGTCAAACTGGCCGCCTCCGCAGCCTTCGAAACCGCTCCACTTGATCACTTGTCTCTTTCTGTCAGCCGACTGTTTTCATCACTGAACGTGTCACCGGTCCCAAAACTTTTAAATAAAAGTATCGATCCTGCTGTAAGCACGTATAATATTGATAGTCTACCAAATATTATATTAGCCAAACTTCTTTAAACCTAATTTCCAGCTTTTATTACAGCTTTTGATAAAATTTAACCATCGATGGCGTACCGGGGCAAACACCGGTGTGGAAACGAGATAGCACGAAGCCTCGGATCCGGTATCTTCAAAGCGAAGAACGCTTACATTAACAATGTGTGAGTCGCGCCTGAGTCGCTGTTTCGTGACGAAAAATACGAGGCGTGTTGCCACAACGATCTATGCCTACAGCGATCGGGGATTGGTCAAAATTTGTCTGGGGCGGAGTTTGTAAGCACACCAAGAAAATGTTACTACACGTTTGTGTGAGTTAATTGCAATGTCGATCTGTGCTCGTGTACAGGACACATTTTGTTTCAATGTGCATGATTTTCAGTATTTTTTTTTTATAATACGACAATCCGGTTCGATGGCATTAAGGTAATGAGATTGACATTAAAAAATTACATCTTTAGGTAATATCGCGATATTTGTGACATTTAAGAGATATTACAAATATTTTTAGTAAAACATAATAGGCACATAAGTTCCTTAAACTTACATTTGTTTTCAATTATCATACTTGTACAAATAGCTCAGCATTATTTTTAATATTATTCTTAAAAAAAAAATATTATGTTTGTCTGAAATATCTTTCTGAAAAATACAGATACCTCATTATGCGTCTGCGCTCATCTCTTAAATATCACAGAGAAGTTTTGATAAAGAAAGCTCTTTTTAGTGTGTTTAAATATAAATATCGGTACTTACAAACGACTTATCTTGAAATAGGTACCTATTACAATTACTTATTTTATTTAAAGTAGATAATTTCATTTTATTTTTTAATAAAAAAATTGTGTTTTTTTAGAACATACCTATACCTAAATGCAAATATTTTAAAAAACATTTTTCTTTTTTGACAATTCCATTCAAATGGCTTTCAAACAAAACTAATAAATTTACGAAATAAGTACCTAATCCTAGGACAAGAAATCAAGACTTAGTACCTACCTAATTAAAAAGCAGTAATTACGAACAAGTTTACTATTAATTAAGTGAACGCGTCATTGGTAGGTAAATACTATTGTCTCAGGTATTTAGCACGCCAACAAGGCCGCAGTTTCGTAAGCACCTCGACGTAAACCTTCCTCCACACTATGCGACTTAGCATAACAAAGCTTCGCTAAAGACGAACTCGCATAGATAATTTGCTAAGTCCACTTAGTTTTATTGGATGGTTCAATATTGATGTTTCTTCATATAATCAGTGTGAATTATGGCCTAAATATTTTTATGAGATATGAATGTTTTGGTTTTTGATACTCAATCTGATGGCTTATTGTAACATACTTTTTTAAATGATCATAACAATATCGTGGGACCCTTTGGTCGGTCGGCACGAATTTCCTTTCATTTTATATTATGTATTAAATAACAGGTATACGCTTGTAAACACACAATCAGACATACTATAGCAAAAATGTCGTGACGGACAAAATGTTACACTTTTTTCGGTCTAGCTCTCATTCGCCAAGTAGAGTACCTACCTACCTACAACGTGCAGATAGGGAACTTCTTTTCAAAAACTTATGATAATCTTCTCATTAAAGTTTTCTCATTAGGTACTAGATCTCCTTCACACACCCCTCTAGCAAAATAATATTGTAACGGGAATCCCAAAAGTTCAAAACAAATTGAACTTTTGAACTTTGCAGAAAGCCAAGTGACACAGAAACATGTTAATGGAGCCATCAGATACAGTTCTTGAACCATCTTTTACCCACAGGCAAAATTGCAGTGACCTTTTCTAGAAGCCCAGAACAAATGAAAATGCACCTCATGCAGCTCCTATGGGTACCTAATCCTTACGTACTAAATCAAACCCTTATTCAGAAGCAAACATTGTTGTTGAGTAGTAGAGAATCAAATTTAGAGCGGAATTTGCTATCACACAACATTGCTTGCAGAATATTTCTCTCACAATGGGCTGTATCACTTTTGGGCAATTATGACGATCACCCACCACAGGACGCAGTTTTCTTTAAGAACGTTTTCAAGCTTATCAGTTTTTAGCTTTTGTTTTTTTTTTTAGGCTTAGCAGAAAACTGAATTCGACATTGGACTAATAACTAACGTTTTAAAAAAGTTTATATTTTAGTTGTTTGTCATTACAACTTTCAACTATCAACACTTTTTCACATGCCTAAGAAACAACTTAAGTAATATATATGTAACCCAATTGTATTAAATACTGCAATATTTTTGAACAAGATTAAGTCGTGTAACATTTTGGTACAATAACCGAACCAAATTTAAACCAGAACAATGTAAAAACTCAAAGCAAATGTACACAGGCCCTTAATAAATGAGACAGGAAACAATGCAATATCGAAACGAACAGAAATCGTCGATTCATTAACACGACAGCCTTGAGCAGAGTTACCAACTTTAATTAAAAACCAACCAACGCTTCATCGCGCTTGCAGTTTACAAAACCCTTAATTTGTGGCTGGCCTATTTTCACATTAATAGCTTTCAAAAGGCTACTCTGTTTAGCTTCAGATACAAGACTCAATTTGATGTTATTGTCCCAACGGGTACAACCAACATTGCTAAATAATTGGTACGTTTGTGTTCTTCAAGGAGAGCTAGGTTGTTCTAAATACTTTTTGGATTAAACGCTGGAAGGTCGAGTCGATAAAAGGTTTGCTCAGCGAGTAATTTAGTCTTTGTAACAAAGTTTATCATAGTTTTCTCATAGATTCGTTTGCTGCTTGAGTAGCTAGCAAATAAACGATATACTTACTTACCCATCGAGCCATTATTGTTAATTTAGGTACCCGACTAATAACAGCTACAAAATTTGTAAATTTCAAAGCCAGACGTCATCTGTTGACACACAACAAACAATCTTCAGCACCATCTCTCGCGCACATAAGTTCACACTAATAACTAACAGTCGCAATTAAACCCACAGTTGTCACTTCACGCGTTATTAACAATCTTCATACGAGACTCGTAGCCTGCGCAGTGCGCACAAAAAAGGCGTGAAATGCGCTGAAATCGTTGCGCATACGCTTCAGGGTCCATTGCGCGCCAAAGATGCCGCTGAAACTATGCGATGATGGGCCGCCCACGAAGGCGTGCTGTTTATTTGTACTAAATATTTTTGATTTTTTATTGTGAATAAGAAATGTCTTATAAGATGACTTGGAAGTTTTTGTGAGGTTGATTTTCCTGAAGATACAAGGCGACACGCTGAAAATGAGTTTAGAATTGACACTTTCAATTTCCGAGTTGAAACGATCGTTAATATTTTTAAGAGAGTCAATTAGAGTAGAGAAGACCCATTCCATTTTTTAAAGGCTGTGCGTGTATTTTTTCTTTCAGTTAATTGCCAGCCAGCATCGATGAATTTCCATTTTACGAGTTACTAACACTTTCCCATGAGTTCCCAACAAGCTCGTTTCACTTCACAGCATTATCCACTTAGAGATATTTCCGAGCCGAACGAGAAACAAGTGATTAGATAAATGGCTTTTATACACATGAAATCAGAGATCATAAAGCACTAATTACAAATTGGTGTAACAAATCAGTCTTGGCTTATCAAAGCGGGAACACGTGCAGATAAATTATTTGGTTGGCTATTGTTTAGCGGCTGGGAGTATTTGATTCGCAGTGAGTCATGGCGCGATGCGTACCTACATACATAAATAAAACTCGGCCAGTTTTTGTACACTTCGCTAATGAGGGGCGGTCGGTGGTCGGTCGGCGATAAATTAAGAACACACGGATGCGACGACCGCCACGCGACGATCTGCTAATTGCTCATAAAAAAGTGCACGAGACACACGTTAAAGGAAGTAAGGATAGTTAAGATTTCTGAATCAAATAGATTACTTACACTTTTTGATAACTTATATAATAACATGTAATTAAATTGATACGAGTCACCCCTTAAAAAGTTAACTATTTCCATATAAAAAATAGTTGTACAAAATGAACGTAACGCATTAATAAGTCGGAATGATATGTCGTATGTCGTAATATAGGCCACATGTCACAGCAGGTCCGTGGCCTGCCTGTAATTAGTTCCATTCGACATGCCCGCCGCTGTTCCGGGGATATAATTCATAGACTTACAAATATATTTCATATTAGGCCACACTAATGATATCAATGTTGCCTGTTAGAAGTATCAAATAAATTGGAGATTTAAGTTTTTAAGTATATTTATTGTTTTCTAATAACTTCTACAATGCTTAAACTTGTTAGATTGCCCTTACTCGAAACGCATTAGTATTTCCAACAAGCATTGTGTAAACAATTTCCTAAGGATGAGCGTTACATTTTTTTTTTTTCTGAAATAGTTGTTCCTAAAGTGGACTGCCATTTGAGGACTGGAAATTCCACTATAAGTCCATAACACAACACCATACTGGGTGTTTTTACTGATCGGTGGGAGTCCCCCGTGCTGCAAATGTGGGTTCGGCTTCATGTCTTAATTTAATTTTGTTGCCAATACTAACATTAGTTTTTTAAGTATGTATATTGTTTCTAACAAAATATGGACCTGGCCTGAAATAAATGTTTATTATTACTATTATTATAACATGCAATTTATGTTTTCTTCAGCAGTTGAATGAAAAATAAACACAAAGCTAAACGACCTACACAACAAACTAACTAGCGACATTAAAAGTGTAAAAGATCGAAATCTACGTCACAGTAAATGTAGTGAAACGTGGAGCGGCATTATAACACACCGTGTGAAATGGGCCCGCCCCACGTGAAAAACAAACACTCGTAAAAATATGTCCAAATGACATGTAAAATTTTTCTACGTCACGATGAGATATTGTAATGGCCCGTTACGAAAAACAGTAATAGTGTCTCATGCAACAGGGGCATTAGACCGCCCTTGAAGACATGTGCCGGCGGATTAGAGTCCATTATAGGAAGGAAAATCCAATTCACTCAGGGTGAATTGAATAAGCTAATGGGCTGCACACAGAAACAAAACCATAGAAGCGACATAAATGTTAATTTCAAGCTTACCTGTTCTCCATACGCTCCGTCGACGCATTTAGGTAATTGAATAATTGGCTAATGTCAATAAAAACTTACCAAAACCAATTAACGATTTATTAAACTATATATAATAGAAAAAATATATGTTTTACGACGTAGTCACGTCGTTTTGTTATGCCAAACAGGTTATACCTTTAGGCAGATTTATTGCATATTTAAAGGCTTCCTCAATTTTAGAGCTTCGTGTATGATTTCTGAAAGATTTTTTGATTTGTTTAATATTTCCTTATTTTTAAAAAACCTGCGTTCAGGATCATAAGTAACAAAACTTCTGTACGATCGCTTACAGACAATAAGGTGTCGCATCTTGTCGCTTCCAGTAGCGCAGGCGACAGCAGTTCCACGCAGCTGATGTTCCATATTTAACACATTTGACTTGTTTCCACAAACAGTCGGTCGCGGCGGAGGCGTGCGCCTGCGGCGTGATCACACATTTCTTAACATATTTTTTATTCGTCGGCATCCTCACAACTTGACTAAGGCTAATGACTAAAATTAACATTCACATATTTTATTAATTTTCTGTAAACCTGACATTTAACTGAGAAAGGTCGCGCGAGATGAACAGTTAAATATGTTTTGACGGCTATACTATACGATTCATTTCCTTATTTTTATGTAATTAATAAATATCATGTAGAACATAGAGCATCAATAAACTGAACAGAAAAGGAAGACGATCAAAACATCAATGGTCAAATCAACATACTTAAAATTAGACACGCTAATATCAATTACGTCAAACAGAAAACACCTAAGTTTTTTATGTAGGTATGTATAACACAGCGTTAGCTTGGAATGGCCCTCACATTCCACCCATTTTCAATAGAGTCGTGTGCATAGTACCGTCCGTCGAGGCTTAATAGCTGTAATACAGGCGACGTCCAGGCGATTTGCATGTGAGCCGGTGAAAGTGGTCCTCAGCTTTCAAGTGCCTTGACAAACGCACCACGTAGAAGAACAATGGAAACTGGTTGTTTGTAGAGAGCCCACCATAGCGCGCACCTACATACTAATGTTCCTATGCACAGTTAAGTTCATTGTAGCGGTTGATTTGATCTCTTTCTAAATGACGACGCAAACTCTATAGCGAGCAGACCATCTTTCTATACCCACTAACGTTTACTTGATTCACAAATTACAGCTAATTTAACGGACGTTGTCCGAAAATTTAAATTCTATCAGTTCAATCACATTGTCAAAGAATCAAAAAGAAACAATTTCTTTACATATTCAAAAGCAGAAAAGGTCTCTCATTGACCAAATTGACAATCAAATTCCGATAAAAATACTCGAACTAAAATAGAAAACTTACAAAAACGGTGTTAAGTAACAACTTCTTGCTTTTGTCCGACACAGTCGGTGATTCCGCGTTCGAGTAATCGACTAATCCCTAGACGCCACTCGATTTTGTTATGACACACTAGCTCGTGTCACTCACAAGGAGTCCTGCCACTGGAACTTCATAACGTTAGATACATCACTTCGTTAACAAAAACCAAATCGAAGTGCTCATTCAACTCGTTTTTTTCATACTGAAGTGTGAATGAAAGCTCATAATAACTAAATGTTAGTCAGCAGTTTTTGAGGTGTCGAAGAATTCAAAATATTATCCTTAGAATTTTGATTACAAGTTTAACCTCCAGAATCGAGTTCCTAATAGCTTATTAATAAACTACTGACTATTCGTCATACAAACAGATTTTGTTTTTGTAGTAATTAATACCAAATTCATATTTAAAATCACTTTTTTGCTATGCACCAGGAGTTTCACTTGCCTAGATCTAGGCGGTTTGGAACAGGAAGAGCTTCAATGGCTATTCCGATGCGGACGTGTATATTTATAAGCACCTTTTGAAATCAAACATTTACGAAACATTACATCACGCAAGTCCTACAGCTGCTTTTGGAAATACTGTGATTCCCAAAAAACGAAACGCGAATCGAATCGCGCGCATCGTCCGCAGGACAGTCGCATGCGTTGAGCGCTCATCGTACAATACCACGATACAATAGTCGATAATTTGCATGACGGCTTTTTATCGATACTATTGTCGACAATCCGCTGGCAGCTGCACGTTCTACGATCGCTTGACGACAGAATATATTTTTGATTAGAAGTTTTGTCTATAAAACTGAAAGTTTCACGTGAAAATTACCTACCAGGATCGTAGTAAGGGTAAGGAGTAACGTGCTGTAAATACTCTGAAGACTTACTTTACATTTTACCGTGATGCGTAGCTACTCCGGCTTCAAAGGTTTTCCCTATTTACTACCGTGAAATGTGCTTTTAACATCAACTTCTAATCTCTAAGCAATTTCTCGTACAGAACTTTTAAACACTAATATTGAAATATCTTCTAAATGCGAAATATTTGAGTTGAGCAATAAACATCGTGAAAAGCTGCAATGATTATAAAAGCTTCAATAAGTACAACACAGGCAACAATGCAATAGACATCAATTGCTAACTAAAAAGGACATGAGAACCGATATTAGTGAAGGAGATGTAACTGTAACGATCGCTATACATACAACCGTCATTAACATACTGAACAGCAATAAAGAATTTATACATAAACACCCTTTTATGCGCGCCCTTTGACGCTGCAACACATACACGACTGTTGCTTGTGATTTATTATTATTACTAGTAAATAAAAAGTGGTAGGGGAGCAAAGAGGTGGAGCGAAATGCTATTGTAATACACGCTATGAGTAGGGTCCGAAAGATAATGCACACAACGCCATCGACTTTGTAATTG
Organism: Eremobia ochroleuca; assembly: GCA_949629135.1. Lineage (NCBI taxonomy): Eukaryota > Metazoa > Arthropoda > Insecta > Lepidoptera > Noctuidae > Eremobia > Eremobia ochroleuca. The sequence goes on along the minus strand of OX451402.1, from coordinate 10,314,286 downwards.
ATTCACTTATGTCGCACGCATCGAGCTTTCCTTCGTTCGTACGCACAAATGTATACGTCACCTCAGTTCGTACCCTCGTGCAATATTCAAACATAGTGTTTAAAGTGTCCCATAAATGTTTCAGTATTAAAATAAATAAGATCGTAAAGTGTGGTGTACATGGAAGTCACGTACAAGGAAAAACTGTATACGTATAGACATTGTGATTGTAACATAAAATGATTTCTTTAAGATAATATTCAAATGATGATAGTGAAGTGAAAGAACACAGAATCGTAATTAAAAACATCAAAATGGATTACACAACAGGAACTACGTCTTCGATGAACAATATGAGACCAATTTTCGGCGCGTACGCCTTTCAAGGTGAGCATCGAATTATTATTGTCCGTAGACACGAAAGGATCCAGAAAGATGAGAAAAAAGCCCCGATATGGTTAATTACGATGTTCCCAGGTACCAATAAAACAAGCAATAATACGTCGGAATCAAAGACCCGAAATCAATATCTACTATTGCCTAAACAATAAAAAATTGGGCACAGCACATTACATTTATTTTCCATGAACGGTTCCGTAAAGAATTGTTATAACATTCCTATCGCGGACTCATGTGATTCTGTAAATTAATGTCTCTCTCGTTGTTACCATGCCGCATGTTGATTTTTTAATTATGTTGCTGGATATGACATTAACGCACGCAATATCAAAGCTATAAATATGACTCGAACTACAGCACTTTATCGTTTACAAATATTAATAGCAATACTTTTCCGGGGATACTCATAATATTATAAACTCGCCCAACCCTAATAAAATCTCAACGACGATGCAGACACAGTCATATTTCTATTACCTACCTATTAACGCGGAACTCTAAAAAACGAAGATACCTTTCAAAGTGCCGCTTATTAACCTCTCATCGACTCCGACCGTAAAATGTAAACTCGATAAAGCCACCAATTAAAACTAAATATGAGAATCTCAACAATCAAAGCTCGAGCCGCTACATCTGACACCGAAAAACATTTCTCCAAAAAATAAATCGCGTTTTTTGTAACGAAGGCAAGGTCGCAAACGCAGCATGATTTTCGCCTTTCGACAACCGCGATTACATGCGGGCCGATCACAAGTCACGGACCGATCGCAGCACAATTCTGAACCTTAAAAAGTATACTTAGCACGAGAAGCGCATTCTCCATCGACAATACGTTCTGGTCAGGACGGGGTAGGTGCTGATAATAACAATGCTTTATGAAAAGGTTTAGCCAACTAATTTGTTTTTTCTCGGCTACTGTCGATCTCGGTAGCGATGCAACCTTTTTTTGTTGGAAGAGATCAATCAGTCAAAATAACAGTGTGATACCGCCTTTGATGCGATCCGGCCGGCCTGTTTTAATCTTCACTGATACATGATTAGATCACCGATGATGCAGCAAAGCCGAGTAACTGATCTGAAATTGGAAGAATCTAACGCTTTACTCATAGATTAACTGATGAAATCTACCTTATCTGGTGGCATGTATCGTAACACAATGTACTTCAATTAGAAGTACAAAATTAAAAAACCTCCGACTCAAACAAAAACCAATAAAAACTTAAAAAATAATATATATGATTTATGTTGGCCCTTTAAGTTTAATGTAAGTTGTAAGAAATATTTAGATCATACCGTCCTCGTCGGGAGACGGCTAATGAAAATTGGAAGTTAACAGCAGCTATCTTTTTTACAATAGCTTATAATTATTTATTATTGTTGCGTATAAGCCTAGTCTGTTTGACGTTTTCATTAGCCGTCCAACGACGCGAGGACGCATGGACCAAAATATTTCCTACTTTACTTATATTATTTTTTTTAGTTTTTAGAGATTTTTTGTTTGACTCGGCGGTTTTTTTAATTTTTAATTTAACTTTTATTTCATGCTTTTTAAACTTTATAATATTATATTAATATTAAACATGCTACGATCGACGCGTGTCTCTCCGAATCTATGCAGCTGTACGTATTTTTACCACAGTCAAGCTGGTTACTCGTGGTCGTTGGCGTTCATTCACTGTTTTCTCCCTGGTTAATGATACTAGTCCAAATATTTTGCTTAATTACATACAAAATGAATATAATTACGCAAAAAACCAAAACATAGGCACATAATAGTGGCAGATATAAAACTGTTTATCTATTCTACTTGTTTTTTTTTTAACTTTAGACATTTTTATTTGGAGTCGTTAAAACACATCTCATAATCATACGAGTCCACACTCGGTCGGTTTACTACCAGTTATTCAAGAGTTTTATTATGTAGCGCCCTGGCCAGTCATCAGGTGAAATGAACAGGACTCGTGTAGATACATTTAGTGAGCACACAACCCCGTGGGTTTACTATAATATTAGCTATTCAAAAGTTCCGGTATCTAGCGTCCAGGTTAGTCATCAGGTAGGTCCTCGTCATCAGGTAAACTGACCGTAGTTGAGACACATCTAATAAGCCCACACTCGAGCGGTTTAGTAGTAGCTATTCAAGGGTTCCGTTATCTAGCGTCCAGGTCAGTTATGAGGTCCTCGTCATCAGGTAAAAGGAACAGTTCTCGTTGAGACAAATCTAATGAGCTCACACTCGATGGGTTTACTAGCAGTTATTCGAGAGCTCCGTTGTCCAGCGTCCAGATCTATTATCTGACCAGCTCGATGGTATCATATCATATTATTTTGATATCATCGGAATGGATACATTTGCGATTATTCAAACTAGAAGTGATTTACTATTTAAGTATTCCGTTATCTACCGTCCAGGTACTCGTACGTCCTACGGAACATCGTTATAACTTTTTTCATACAGCGATTTGAAAAGAACTGCCATAGTAGTTCATCATCATCATCTGCTTAGCCATTTCCCAACTATGTTGGGGTCGGCTTCCTGTCTAACCGAATGCAGCTGAATACCAGTATTTTACATGGAGCGACTGCCTATCTGACCTCTACTGGGTAATACGATACCCCTTGGTAAGACTGGTTGTCAGACTTGTGGGCTACTGACGACCCGTAACGACTGTCAAAGATCCACGAATGACAGTCGGGACCAACGGCTTAACATGCTTTCCGAGGCACGGAGGGGTCTTGGCATGTGAAGATGGTCACCCATGCATGAACCACCGCAGCAAGCGTAGCTTAACCTGATCGGTCGACCCGTGCGGCTGTTATTAGTTAGCCAGAAGCCCCTCAATAAATTATCTTATCATGAAATGAAATAAAAAAGTTTTCGTAAAATTCGATTCTAACATAAGCATGCTTTATTATTAATTAAATCTTAATTATTATCAACTAAGATAATTCTATAGTATTAACTTAAAAGCTAGATCAACACGTACGGAATCATAATCACTGCAGTTGTCAGCCACAACAAAATCCTTGCATTTTTTTTTCAACTTGAAACTCAAGGTAAAAGGACTATGAAAAACAAATGATGTCAACGACATCGTGATGACCGTCCATCATTATACAACGCCGTCAAAACTGTCTCAGCGTACGCGCATGCATATTACATGCGTGTGTCAGTAATACCTTTTTCACCCAAAGTACTTTTTGCCGCATCTGATAAAATTCGCGCTAATGTGTTGTGCTCACGACAATGAGAAATGAGATATGAAATCAGTCCTCTTTTTAAAATGCAATATAAAGCAGTCTAATTAAGGAAGCATTCAGAATGAGCTAAATTACCTAATGATAGTTACCGTGTGCAAAAAGCGATTTGAAACATGATTACTCGGGTTTATTATGCCGGTTACTTCCTACTGTTAGCTCGATGAACTATTCAGTTCTCTCCATTAAACTAAAACATTAATTAAATCGGTCGTAATAAGAAAATAAAAGTAAGAAGGCAAAGGCAATGATTGTGATTCGAAATTAAATCGGGAGCTGTCTCACCATCACGCGTACTCCCATTGAGAGAAACACAATGGTAATCACAGAGAAATGCAGAAGCTCGTATGATTAATTACATATGTGTTGTGTATTCGTTGCTCATTTATAGTGTGTGTGGAGATTAGTACAAAGAGGCTAGCGACATACCAGTCTCATATTAAATTCTCGTCCTTTGAACATATTCAGCGCAAGTTTTGCGATCTAAGTAATAAATGCCGTTTAGTAAGCTCGTATCGGATTTTTGTCAAACATTTCAGGAATTTGCGTAAATCAAATAAAACGACGGAATTCTCTTTTATAAGGAGAAATATTTTGTTTTCGTTTACAGCGAGTGGGATTTTTCTTTAAAAGTAAATCTCAAAAAGGCTTGATGACTTGACGTGGCCTGTGATATATGAATGGGCAACATTATCCTTCAGCAATATGTAACCTATTGCGGCCCACTATCCTAATATAAATTTTATTTTGTGGTTTTGGAAATTTTTAAACTCATCATCTGCCTAGTCTTTTCCCAACTATGTTGGGGTCGGTTTCCAGTCTAACCGGATGCAGCTGAATACCAGTATTTTACATGGAGCGACTGCCTATCTAACCTCCACAACCCAGTTACTGGGTAATACGATACCCCTTGGTAGGACTGGTTGTCAGACTTTTGGGCTACTGACGACCCGTAACGACTGTCAAAGATCCACGAATGACAGCCGGGACCAACAGCTTTACGTGCTTTCCGAGGCACGCAGAGATCTTGGTATGTGAAGATTGTCACCCATCCACGGACCAACCGCGGCAAGCGTAGCTTAACCTGATCGATCGACCCGTGCGGCTGTTATTACTTAGCCACAAGCCCCTCTTTTGGAAATATTTTAAACTAATATTTCATAATGAAAACTTGTACATTTTTGAGTTTAGTGCTCTCCACACTCCTTTTGTCTGCATTATACTCAACATCGTCTAGAGGTTAAAATAATATATTTTTCACTTTATATGTGAACATTGTTTGTGTCTTAATTCTGTGTTAGTGCCATCGTGTAGATTCTTACGGACAAACCATGTCATCAAAAATGTCATAAAACTAAAAATGAAATTGATATAATCACGGTTAGCTAGGAATGGTCCCTTATTTAAATAATAGAGAAGATCGAAAAGATATCGTACTATAGTTTAATATTGATTAATTCATCACCAATTTTTACAAACAGATCAATAAAATGATCCAATAAAGTCTTAACGCCATTAGAAATCCCATGCAAGAATGCTCGGAATTTTCTTCATTGCGTTCAATTTTCTCTATTTTCTAAAGCGCTCACTTTTCAAAGTGTCTGTTTGCCGGGCGACATATCTGTCGCGACAAGAATGCAGATAATGGATGAAGAAGTATAAAATTCCTATCGAGCCATGCCGCCGTGGTGTGGCTGCCGCGCCGCCGTCCCGCCGCAGGACGCTACTGATTGAGTTATAAGCTATAATGGCAATTCCATTCTGTTTTTGCACTGTTTTTCACTTGAATGCCATGTAGTAAGGCGTCTACTCATATTTAATATACATTAGGCACTGAATGTCGATCTCAGATCTGTGCTTCTTGTCCGCGGTGAACCGGAATGCGTGTCTTGTTTATTTTGATTTGTCACCTTTGATATATGGATAGGTACTTTTTGTTATTATCTGAATACGTTATTATAGTTAACTGGAAGGCGACCCTTATTGTTTTTTGTCTATAATTTAACAGCGTTGATTAGCAGAGTATTCAGAAGCTTATATTTGCATAGCATGCATAATCGACCTAAAATGTTCCCACTGCTGGGACACAGACCTCCTCTCTTCGAGAGGGAGTGGGCTGTAATTTACCACACCGGCCCAGTGCGGGTTGGTAGATGTCACATGCCATCGAATGATTTGTTCTAGGACATGGCCGGGTTTCTCGCCATGTTTTCCTTCACCGTTCTGAGAGTAGTGGTGATGAAAATATTTACACAAAGTAAACCGCCTGGATGGGTTCGAACCCACGACCTCCAACTCGTATAGGCCATTACCACTGGGCCACCACTGCTCCCTCATATTTTTATAGCTTATATTTATTCACAACGAAGGAGAGGGGCCCGTGGCTAAATAATAACAGCCGCACAGGTCGATTGATCAGGTTAAGCTACGCTTGCCGCGGTTGGTCTGTGGATGGGTGACCATCTTTACATACCGAGACCCCTCCGTGCCTCGGAAAGCACGTTAAGCCGTTGGTCCCGGCTGTCATTCGTAGATCTTTGACAGTCGTTACGGGTAGTCAGAAACCCGAAAATCTGACAACCAGTCTTACCTAGGGGTATCGTATTACCCAGTAACTGGGTTGTGGAGGTCAGATAGGCAGTCGCTCCATGTAAAATACTTGTATTCAGCTGCATCCGGTTAGACTGGAAGCCGACCCCAACATAGTTGGGAAAAGGCTAGGCAGATGATGATATTTATTCACAACGAAAAATATATAGGTACATAATTTACAAACTAATAGGTAGTAATAATAAAATGTATATTTTAAAACCTAACTCCTACTTTATTCTATAAGCTCAATAAACAATATTCTTTATATTTATTTATTGAAAAGCGGATACATTTCAAAGAAAACGTAACCATTGTTTCAGATAAATGATTTTATTTCTGTAAGTAAGTTTATACAAACACTTTTATACGTCAATCATATTTTTTTAAGAACTAGATGAGGTCGGCATTTCCTATCTGACTACTCTGAGAAGAAAGGCCGAAACAAACTCAGAGGTCACAGTCTCTTTTAAAGTCCAGACAGATATCTAGGAACACTGTTGAACATTCTGTCGGAAAACATGAAGTTCTTCCTTTTCACAAATTCATTCAAGTGAAATGAAAACAGTAACTAGACTCAATTTACTGTCAGGTCTTCGATACTTGAATGAGCTCCTGTAACCGTGCTATTGGCTACTTAATTTCCATATTTTATTGCTTAGTTATACGTTTATATTTTGTTTATTGCGGATCATACATAAAAATACACAATCCATATTGTATTAATAACAATGACTTAAAAACTATGTTAGTAAAACTTACAAATTAACCTAACAACTAACCACGAGGTTCAACACATGTTGGCACGTGCCTCTGTACCGTTCCTAATAAAGAGGCTCTCCACCATGTCAAACAACGTTTTCAGGATGCTGTTGTAGCGTGGAAGCTACAACAGCGTCCCCCTTTTTTGACGCCAGCCTTTTTCTCACTATGCCATGAAAATCATCAACACGGACTTCCGCGAACATCTGCGAAACGCGGAAGCCTAAAGCCATTATTACACTGAACGCATAGGACGTTGTAGGCCCTCTACGTGTACTTCACCCACAAACTGCACATGCAGAAGGTTTGGCAGTAGGCCTTAAAACGATACACCTTCAAAACCCTACTACGGCGTGCAAACCTGCGGGCACCGGCACAATATTGCACCAATCCATCAACGTCCTACGCTCCCTGTCCAAATCTGCATCATCACATAACTCCTCAGTGTCCACATGTCCTCACATGTACTTCACCTCAGCAACACGCTGCAATGGTGTTCCGCTTATAGTCACTGGAAGAAAGATACCTAACGATGCATGCTTGCTATGGAAAACCACCATTTGTGATTTTTTTACGTTGTATGTAAATCCCATCATCATCTGCCTAGCCTTTTCCCAACTATGTTGGGGTCGGCTTCCAGTCTAACCGGATGCAGCTGAATACCAGTATTTTACATGGAGCGACTGCCTATCTGACCTCCACAACCTAGTTACAGGGTAATAAGATTCCCCTTGGTAAGACGGGTTGTCAGACTTTCGGGCTACTGACGACCCTTAACGACTGTCAAAGATCTACGAATGACAGCCAGGACCAACGGCTTAACATGCTTTCCGAGGCACGGAGGTTATGTAAAGATGGTCACCCATCCACGGACCAACCGCGGCAAGCATAGCTTAACCTGATCGATCGACCCGTGCGGCTGTTATTAGTTAGCCACAAGTCCCTCAATATATGTAAATCCCATGCGACTTAAAACATTATTATGAACTCTTCTCTTAAAATAATACAAAACGATTGTTATAACGCATAAATCTTATGGGCAACTTGGTTTTCTACTAGTTTGAAATCGACACTTAAATTGACACTACATCAACCAATATATGATCATCATATGAACCATAAAATGAACAACGTCGTAAGCAACTGCAAATATTTTATTGGGCTAATTGTGCACATCCAACCATCTGCAATGTTAAAAAGGGAGAGGATGTGGGCACTTACCTGACAAACTACATTTTAACGTTTTACACATCCAAATCTGACTTTAATGATCATGCTCATACAACGAACTCCTAATATCCACATACAAAAAACAATATCAAAGTCGAGACATCCAGTCGCCAGTGGAACTCAAAATCTGTTCGGTTGACCTTATTACCGTGTAATAGAGTCATTTTTCGTTTGTTTTGATGAAATTGTATAATGCAGAGTTCACTGGCAGGTAGGCACAGCGGGCACAAAGCCAAGTAGCCGCGTCTTATAATCGAGAGTGCCTCCGGTTTGATAGTTAATTAAAGAAGTGAATAACATGCGGCAATGCAAGTCAGCTGCAATCTTCGTCATTGTACGGGATATCCTCAGAGCAGATAATACCCTCCGAACGCGTTATTTGAATCCACATCAACTTGAGCCAATTATTTCTATATTATTCATTTGTGATGAACATTTATGGCCAATCGTTAAAGTGTATAAGGAAATTGTGCGACGTGTATTAATTAATATGCTCCGAGGTAGATATTCCGATGAAGCCGTTAAAATGATTGTTTATGTTGTACCCGCTGAGATTGTGCAAAAGGTTTCGTTTGGTGTTCTGAGAAACAAAATTCAGGGTTATTTAAAGCTCTTGGTGCAGTGACTCGTCAATAGTGTGTGAGTACACAAAGTATTTGTTGGGGGTGTGAATCACTCTATGTTTTACATCGACGCTTTGCACTACGTTGCCGGTGTAGCATCAGTGACTGCGAGATGGATCTATGTAGCGGACATAACAGTACGATAGGAAACTAGCTCTACAAACTATTCATTAACCTTCAAGCGGGCGCGCGGCGTCGAATCGACCGCGATGCGATCGATTCTCGATACATTTATGATGCCAAATTGCTTACAAATCCAAAGAAAATTAGAATATTATTTTGATTTTATAATTTTGTTTATGTCCTAACATAATGATAATGTGATAAATACAAAAAATATTAAATAATTAGTGTTTTAAATCCCTGAAATATCCTATAGGTCTTTTAGGTTACGCGCGACCGCTGGCGTTACAAATGTCCGCGCGCCCGCTTGAAGGTTAATTCTGACACGTTGAAATTACTCACAAGAACTTGACCTCATCGCTCAAACCAGATAAATCACGTAACCAACTGTTATCGAATTATATTTTATGATTATTACCTATACTGAATAATCGAAATCAAAAAACATGTGCGCATTAATCAATTCTACTCGTGCCCATGAATATAAATCAAAATAGCAAATGTAGCAAAATTGTAATCGTAAATTTTCTTCATCTATCCACTGTCACTATGATATTTTGAAAACAAAAAGCAACTTTAGATACGCAAATAGGTAATATTTTGAGGCAATAAAACCGTTATCGGCGAAGTTATCGCTGTGCAACGGAGCGCATTTTGCACGCTTCTAATGAACGCCTTATGAAACAGGCAATTTATCACATGTGGCCTTATCACAGAATTCACTGATAAATTTTATATGAGAAGAAACTTAAATAAACAATAGCTATTATTCGAACTAACTACCTACACGTGCACAGAGCACTCCATCAAGATGAAAGATTCGAGTGGAATCCGAGCGAGCTATTTGTTTTCCAAATTCTTGTATCCCTTTGAACAATTGTTCAGTTTCATTTGAAGTAGGCAGTACGTGACTTGTTATTTTGTAACGTTTCACACAAACTCTCATTACCAATTCGAAAAAGTTTGTATTTCAAAAGGACCGTGTTTGTCGGCGCCTTGTATCTGTAGCCTGACCATGAATAAATCAATGAAAACAAATAGTATTCGGCTACTAGTGTTCCTAAAAGCTTTTTTTCAATGATGTATGTATGATCTGCTATTGTCTCAACTCCCGTTTTGTTACAGAGCCTCAAGTATGTTAATTTATTCACACTCAAATAATAGGTAGAGCATATTTTCCTGCCAAGATCCAATGTGCTGTACATATAGATAGGTTCGAGGCGTAATTTGGTAGACACCGAAACTAATTTATTTAACAAAGGACGGACCGACCGATAGAGCACTTTTTATGCGTGTACAAACATATTATTACGTCCAAACATATATACACTATGTGTATCTATGTTTAGGTTCAGTTCGTAACACGTCGTGATCTTTTGCCGTGGCTCCAGTACCAAGCAAGGCTTTCTGTATAATAATAATATATATCAGGGTAATATCATTTACCCTGAAATATTTCATCATCTGCCTAGCCTTTTCCCAACTATGTTGGGGTCAGCTTCCAGTCTATTTTTTCTATTTATTTTTATTTAAGGAAGAACAAACAGTAGCACAATAAGAAATAATAATAATATCTTAAACATTAAATTTTAAAAATTATGCTACCCACTACGTTCTCCACAGATTACAATTTAAAGTATTTAAAACTAGCTAGAAACACAGACATCGGATGCAGCTGAATATCAGTATTTTACATGGAGCGACTGCCTATCTGACCCCCACAACCCAGTTAGTGGGTAATACGATACCCCTAGGTAAGACTGGTTGTCAGACTTTCGGGCTTCTGACTACCCGTAACGACTGTCAAAGATCTACGAATGACAGCCGGGACCAACGGCTTAACGTGCTTTCCGAGGCACGGAGGGGTCTCAGTATGTAAAGATGGTCACCCATCCACAGACCAACCGCGGCAAGCGTAGCTTAACCTGATTGATCGACCTGTGCGGCTGTTATTATTTAGCCACGGGCCCCTCTTATTTACCCTGAAATATTTATAGGCAACATTTTTTTTTCGTAAGATTTTTAAATCTGGCGGTTCTCGGCTATTTATAGATAACTCCCAGTGTTGGAGTGGATGCAGTAATGTGGTAGAATCTAACTACGTGCTCGCAGTACGGTAAACAGCTCTATTTTGAACTTCTAGGAACATGAGCAATTTACGACTGTTCATGAATTTTTCGCGATCCTTGTAAAGTGTCATATATGAAAATCATTTTGATATGTTAAGGTGATTATAGAAAAATCGTAACGCATGTAATGAATCTTTATTGAATACGTGACCAAAATAATTCTAAGAAACGTAACAATTAAATCTGACCGGAAATTAGAAATTCCTGAGACGGATGACGTAAAAAAACGTTATCTTTTTTATGACAAATAATGTCACGAGAAGTGAGAAACATTCCTCAGACGTTTACACCTTTATTGTTGACACAATTATATCTTTAATGGCTTACTTTTATAACGACACTGTCAAAGTCACTGTAATGTCAGATTAGACGATAAAAGTTTGAAATGTCAGACAATCATAAATTATAACAGTGTAAAGTGTTGTATCTGCGGCGAACGAATACTGTAGATGTGGATGGTTGATTTTTATGGGAAGTCATGAGTTTTACATCTAACAATGTGTTTCAAAAAAATTCTTACAAAACCATTTAGATGGTATTGAAAAACATAAATTAACATTGGCTATTTACAGGACAAATATTTTTAGACTATAAAAAGTAATGTGGTACCTTCATTTTCGAGTAAAATAAATAACGACAAACAAATGCATACTTATATTTGTATATATGTAGTAGCTTGTCATTCTAGCTTGTTACCAATAGAAAATAGTATAAAAATATAAACATTGACACAATTAAGTACAGAAATAAAATGGAACTTGATCTACAATAAAAATAAGCAAATATTTTACTGTAAAACTGCATTTTTATAATTGACTAACTAGTTGCTTGTTATAATAAATGGAAAAATTGAAGAAATAATGATCTGAAACATTATAAAATATTTATTTGCGTTCTTATCTACTCATTGCGTTATAAATTATTCGGTGACGACTTGCAAGCAATCAAGTAAGAATCAGTTCTTTGCCGTATTGTGACCACGGTAGTATCTAGTTTAGGTCGGTACCTTTATGTAAGTACAAAGTAACTTTTACGACATACCCTTCAGCAGTTGCACTTTTAGTTAAACTCAGAATACCTAGAGGCGTAGCCACTGCCGTTTGTTGAACGTATGCTCAGAGCAGGCGTTTACGCGGCCGTATCTGCTTCGCACACAGCGTTTACAATCATATACAAACATGCTACGTAGCGGCTTTACAAATTACGATGCTTATGATCTGCTACGGACTACTACGCTGCGTCTACGCGGCGCTTATGATTTCCTACGAGCATGCTACGCACTTGCTACGGCGTCCGTGATCTACGCTGCATCTACGCGGCGCTTATGATCTCCTACGAACATGCTACGCACTTGCTACGGCGTGCGTGATCTACTACGCTGCGGCCACGCGGCGTTTATTATCTGCTACACACAGGCTTCCACAGGTCCACAGGTCTATATTCTGCTACGCAACGGCTACGCGGCTTCTATGCAGTGACGATTGGTGTCCACGCCGAAAACATATTATCCAGTATGAATACAATGTTACTCTATGAGCTATTCTGTGTTGAATTGCTACACTCGTCTTTTCGTACTTCGGGGCTATCGAGGAGTCAATCAGGCCATAAAATAAGAAAAACAAGTATAAAACAGTGGTATCAGCGTTCTTCCATTGTTACGTAAGTATCTATAAAAAAAAACGTAACGTTTTATCTAATAAGCTTCTGATACTATTCATACCAGTACAATTGTATCACTATAATAGCAAAAAGTTCTATAATCTCTTATTTTCCTTATGTAATATTTGCTCACTGAACGCGTATTTTGTTGCCAGACGCCCCAGAAACTGTCGATATGAATGCTTTATTGGTTTTTTATTTCAATAGTTACTGTCATTGTAAGATTTTGTCTTGTTATTTTTCGTCTTCATAATATCCTCTGTTTTTAACTAATGCCTGGTTGCTACTACTAGCTAATAATTGATGGTAATTGTTTTGCTTCGTAGCAGCGCTTTAGTGCAATTATTTGTGTAGTTTAGTATTACCATCAGTACTACTAAATGAAGTAAGTATGTTATGTTCTATACACAATACATCGATATAATGATCATGATCACATCACATCACATAACATGATCTGGCCAAGATTATGTATGGACTTTAAAGGAGACAAACCCTTGAGTTTGTTTCGCCATTTCTTACCGGGGGTAGTCAGATAGAAAATGTCGTCTCTATCTAGCTCATTTTGTTTATTTTATAATATGACATGAAAAAGTGATTCCGATATATTGGAATCACTTTTTCATTTTATATCATATAAATAGGAATTTACATGATAAAACATTTCAATTCAATTTCATATCATTTGAATAATTAGATTGATTAAAAAGTGGTTGAATGTACTGCCATAAGTATGACAGTTAGGGTCCATTCAAGTTTTACGTAAGCAGATTACAATTATTAACCCCCCCCCCCCCCCTTCTTACGTAAACATTGGTAGGTACATGCATTTTTCAATGTCTTCTGGTTTCTTTATTGATTCATGAGCCTGCTGCTCTTATAACTATTTATTTAATTATATCCGGGAATCCCTGAACATGCGTCTCGTTTTCAAGCATAGACAGCATAGACAAGTAGGGTTGCCATAATAATATGTGTTCAAACCGAAATTGACTAAATTTTGTGGAAAATCCGAAAAAGTGAAGAAATAAATACTGCTGAAGTAATCACCTTCCAGACCCCCCATTCCCCATGTCACCAAATATAAGCAAAAAGCAAAGACCCCCGCCCCCTGTAGTGCTTACGTAACACTTGAATGGTCCCTTATGACATTGACTGCAGCTTTGTTTCATTTTTCAGTTCAATTTCCTAGTACAGAAACAAAATCGTCTATATACGACTAGCATAATAATAATATCTATTGTAAAATCCTCTCGTCAAATTTTCCATCAGCTCAAAACTATGTCAGCTTCCGAATGAACTTGTGCAATACGATCTTTGAAACCTGCTCTCCGTATAAAGGAAGAATGAAATCCAATTAATGTATCCGCAGTTTGATTGTCGTCAGCCCTTCGTGAGATTAACTGAACAGTTGCCAGTTACTGCTTTCACATTGCAGCTGTTTGCGTACTCAAATAATATAACTGTTAATCTTCATTTGGGTTATAAATCAATAAGTACAAATAAAATCACGAGTAATGTTACGTACTTATTGTACGAGTATAGTGAAAACTTGTTCCTCAGTAAGAAAGACTATTTTTCACGATGACATAGAAAACATGTCTGTAGAAGTTAATATAATGTTGTGAGCTAGTCATGAAGCGATGAAATATAAAGTACGTAGATGAAAAAAATAATAATAACGGAAAACATACTTTCTTCTTACTTTGGTTATGTAAATACAATATTTCCAGTTCGAAGGTGTAAATGAATAGGCAACAAAACACACTACAACCGTTTATGATGTAGCTATCGTAAAAAATAATTTGCTTAATTGCAGCTTCCCAAGTCTGTCTGTGTTTCGAACAACAAATAATTGGTTCCCAAGACAGCAGACTATTATCACCAAATACTTAAATCTTCGTTTAGTTTGTTACTGTGAGAAACATCTATTCCAGTTAAGATTAAAATTTTGGGAAAAAACTTTGAGGAAATGAGTCAGGAGTGGAATGAGGGTCAGTAACGAGATCGACTCGCTTCAGTGATCATAGTGGGGCTTCCGGTCTGGGAAATGTACGTCGCAGGGACTACACCTGCTGTGGCATACCTAATGCGTACCTCCCAGAGGTTAACCAACTTGACAGACAAATGATATCATTTTTACAAGGAAATATGTACAGTCACCAAAAGAGATAAGTAACCAGGGTCGTCGGGTATAGTTGAAGTTTAGTGAGAAACTGATGGATATTTCCGAATTAAATTTAATTTGATAAATAAACTTTTCGTTTCCTATTTATCCAATTAAATTTCATTCGAAAACGTCCATCGGTTCCTTACTAAACTTCAACTATATCCGACGACCCTGGTTACTTATCTCCTTTGGTGACTGTACATACGTATGAAGAGTTCTTAGAAATCAGTTGTGGGTGGCTTAATTGTTAATTAGTTTGATATCAAATAGCACATTAGGATGAAATAGACTCATATTATTTCTTGGTAGGACCCCAATAACCTCTGAAACCACATCTAGCAAAATATTACCTACGTTATGTAACTTACGACAAAAATATACCACGCAGTCAACTCTCCAAGCTTAATGATGACTAATGATTGCACGAACTAATCAAAACGAGGAAGCTAATAAAACGAAACAGGACACCTACCCAGGAACGCGCACCAAAAAACATCGGATCGGACATTTTTTATTTTCGTTTCCACATCCCAAAAAGAACGATTAAAAAATTCGGCGCTAAAAAGAATAACACCGTGAGTCTATTACTCGTATAGCATGTCATCGACGGTTCATTAAAATGCGATGACTTAACACAAACACCATAGTGGACTTCATTGATAGCCTCTGACGTAGGTTGGACTGCACAAAAACTCCATCCATCTGCTACACAAACTTCACCCTTAAGAGATTGAGTTAAGAGTGATATTTTTCCATTGGACCAAGAATTCACTGGTTCGTTTTGGAATGAAAGATCGTTTACAATAGCATTTCATTCCGTGGAATCCATTGATAAGTCTAATGCTACCAGTGTTACAGGACGGTTATCTCACGAGCGACAGCAGAATTGTGCCGGTAGAACGTTTCAAGAACCCAAACATTGTACAAAAATGAAAGTTTATTTACCTATTACTAACAATGTTTTTGAAATAGGCATGTAATTGAGAGAGAACTTAATTATATGCCTATTCACAAAGAGTGTCAAATTGTCTAGAGCTAATTTATATAAGATTGAATACCTAATAGAAAATTTATTCAGACTCTGCACCCCGTAATGCACTAACAATCAAAATCTAAATCATTTTGAAGGAAAATCCATTGCTTCATATGTTCGAATAATCTGTCTGCTCAACAACGTAAATAACGCAATGAATGTTGTTGAACTGTCAAAATGAAAACCATTGCTTCTGTTAGTATGTTACGCAATTACCCCGCGGGTCTAAAGTTTAGACCGACATTACATTATGTTTAGACTCTAAACATAATGTAAAAAGTCTTAGCATCAAACGTCAAGAGGAACATGATTTCTAGCTGAGAGTAACTTGTACCAAGTCATAAGGAAAAGTTACAACGTAATCTTGTAATAATGAAAGCGCAATAAAACGTTGCACTGACAGTTTTATATCGCCATTGGCAGTTTTATTTACACTCGTCGGTAATCGGAATAAATATATAAATTAATGCAAAAAGAGATAGTAAATTGTACTAACAAATTATCATGAACCTGGCTGATTCAGAGTAATTGAAGCGGAAAATGTAAAGAGCACTGTATAGGTACCTGCCTAACGCTATAAAGAATTTTCTTAACTCTAAAAAAGAAAGCTAGATTAACTATTTACTTTCCAAAACCGTGAGAAAACCGTTCTCCTCTGAACTTTCAGTGAGTACTTAGATTATAACCAAAAAAACAGTAAAGTGAAGTGTTACAGTTACAAATTATTGTGCCGTGAAAATTACAAATTTAATGCAAAATTGAATGCTTTAAAGGCACTTTGTGGGGCCGATTCTGTTTGGAATAAATTAATTATGGCAATTTAAGTCGATTTTCCATCGTTACCAGCTGCCGACACCGTTCAAATTATATATTTGTACTGCTGTCGCTTGGCATTGTTTAGGTCACAGCAATGTTTGACTGTGGATCCGAAGGTTTTATTATAATTCTGACTCGGGAATCAAATATCATATAGGTAATTACTACTCTATTGCAAACTCAGAGTAAATTAAAACATTCTAACGAAAGCGATACTTTGCACTAGGCTTATCGCAAATGTGGGTGTCTACCAGACAACCTTCATACGAGGACAAGACTTGTTTGAGGAATAAAAGGGACAGTGTACACACAGTCCCTTTACTTTATTTATGTACAGACGCCAACACATCAAGCTACTAGTATCTGTCAAATTTCTTTAATAGATTTTCAACTTAACGCTAAATCATTAGGTTCAAAGTTGATTGGGAAAAAGTGACAGTTTTGGAAAGCTTGATGTGCTAGCGTCTGTACCTAGCTTACGTCTTAACAATCTAAACTCTAATGTTTAATTTCCTAGACCGAATGATAGCTAATGTATAACATTATGTATACTAAATAATGTCATGAAGTCGATCGTAGCTGTCATTTTAGTCAAACAAATAAATCAAATCAAATCAGAGTAAATTTAGATGTATTAATGCGTCACCAAACGTAAAGGTATTTTACCGTAGCCTTGCTTATCACAAAGAGGGAGCTATTTATAGTGGGAATTCAATTATTCTATAAAAAGCTCGACGGGATTTCTATTTGCGTACAAAATAGATCACGTACGAATACTGACCGCGCATGGAAAAACAGGCTTAGTGAGATTTCCACCCCTTTTACAGCTATATAGTTATAAATGCTATCCCAACTAAAGAGTATGACTGACTGTTTTTATGAAATAGAACAAAAAGATTTTTTTTTTCTTTTTATTGTTGAATGGGCCTACTCTTGACCTCGATGACGCCTAATAGAAAGAGATGGATGAAGTCTATGATGGAACGAACATACCCAGAAGATGCCAGTTCGCTCTTGTTTTGAAGACAGACGGGTTCAATGTGGAAGGGAACACAAACGCTGGCAGAGAGTTCCACACTTTGGCTGTGCGCATAATAAATGTGGAGGAGAAGTGCGGAGTATGACTAGTCGGCATGTCAACCAACTGCGGATGGTAACCTGCAGTATATTTGGTAGTCCGGTAGTAAAAAGGCGAGAGTCAGGATGTGGAGCACCTACACACACTCTCCGCATAATGTTGCTTGCCTGTCAGGCTAGCAACATTACGCCAATGAGCTAGGCGGTGAAGCCTAGCCACCAACGTCTAGTCACCTAAACTTATTTGCTCTGCGTTCCACTGAGTCAAGTGCAGCAAGCTGGTATTTTGCTGAGCCATTCCATAAGTGGCTGCAATATTCCATACAGGAACGGACCTGTACTTTAAAAACGGACCTGACCAAATAAAACCAAGTTCGTGTATAATATTATCGAAGGGATATTATTTTTATTTTCACTTCTCATGCTCTAAAAATTCGTCTTTATGTTGTGGGTAGGCGACATAAAATCGCTTTTTATGCTCTAGTTCATAAAGTATTTTTTTTTTCTAAGACTAAGATAATCAGGCCCAACAGCCACCCACACGCACAATAAAATGTCGCAGATTAAAGTTGTTATTTTATTTAATTTGCTTTAATTTATATCACTTTCGAGTACACAATCGTTAATTGAATAAAAACAGATAAAATATTTGTCATTTATTATTTAAAAACGGAAAGAAACGTTTTTATGACTTGGCAGTATGAAGTACACAAGTCGTTGAAAATGATTTAAAAAAAAAAGCTTTTTAAAAGTTTCGTGGCGGGAATTAGCTATTATCTTCTTCAATTTTGCAGCATTTTTGAACAGTGAAAATTCTGTTTTATGCTTTAGGCCAATGTCATTTTCTCGCAATCGAATTGAAAATCAAAAACGTCTCGTGGTAAAATGGCTTCTTTTTTGCACTAGTTGTACAAGGTACTACTTTATCTTACTATAAAATTATACATTCTATAATAACATGTTGTTGGAGGTAATTATTGCCTGTAGCAACCACGAGCGGTTTTTTAATTACTGGTTCTTCAAGAGGTGTCCTTAGGTACGCTTCGTTTTTAGTCTTCGATGTAAATCTGAAGCTTAAACGAGAAATATTTCGGTAATTTATTTCTAAGATTGCAATCATTTTCGGAATTATATTTTCAGAAGTTTTAGCAAAATATGTTTAACACCTTGCGTGAAGGTAAAGGAAATCTACAGTTTATAGCTACGTTTATAAAAACTATTGCAGTAGATAAAGTTATTCTAACAGGATAGAATATCTGACACGTAACACGCTTTCCGTTTGAAACGGATGCTACAACTGGCTTTGCGATAAATAGTTTTCCCTCTGTTAAGTAGATATAGAGCTATTTAATTGAAAAAGCTTTTTCAATTAAATAGCAGCGATATCCCGATTGTAATAACTTTTAAGCAGAATCAGATTATAATGATCCCACTGCGGGAACACAGGGTTCCTCTAAGTAAGAGGGAGTGGGCCGTAAACGGGCCACAATGCTAGCCCGGTGCGGTTTGGTACATGTGACATATTGGGTGTACCGGAAAGTTCTGTCGGTTTTTGTAAATAAAACTCGTGGTTAGTTCTTAAAGCTATTATTTATATTTTAATCAATTACATATTGTCCCTAATTTTCTACTACACGTTCAGATACACACTCGAGTCCAAAAACAGTACACAAATTTCTACAGACTGTAGCAGCGTTATTTCCCTTCTGGAACTCATAAAGTATACAATGCCTCAAATGAACTTTATCGTTGGCACTCATTTTGACACTGCGGCTACTCAGAAGTGAATGACAAATTATTGCGCAATACGTGTATTTATAGTCCGTAACCCAGAAATTATGAAACAATATTATTCAATCAATACTTTTAACGTATTGGTATAGAGAAAAAATCGAAAAATTTCTATGTACTACCAAAACCGACAGAACTTTCCGGTACACCCAATATGTTCTAGGACATGCCGGTTTCCTCACGATGTTTTCCTTCGTCTTGAGAGCAGTGGTGATGAAATAATCTACACAAAGTAAAGCACCTGTCTGGGTTCGAACCGTTACCACTGGTCCACTAATGCACCATAACTTTTAACTGTAACGTAACGATATGTATATAATCGTAACTTTCGAGCAAGAAAATTTGACAACAGACTTTCTGCATCCTAGCCTTCTTTATAACCGACTTCCAAAAAGGAGGAGGTTATATGTTCGACTTTATGTATGTTTTTTTTTTTGTATGTTCATCGAATTCTCCGTCAATTAGGGAACTATTGTAAAAACTCGTTTTTTTTTTGTTTGAAAGGGTATGCTTTCGAAGTGGTGTCTTTGTCACCAAGTTGGAATCTGATGAGGGAATCCGATGGAAATCGAGGGAAACCCTCTTTTATAGGCACACCTATAGTGATTTAGGTATTTTTTATAGTAATTCGTGCATTTGCTCTCGGAAGTGGAACTGATGAAGAAGACCACAGATGGACATAGGAACTACTCAAGTATAAGTATTTCATGGATTGCGATTCGATTAGGTACTTTTATGTGGTTGCTAAGAAATTTATGCTCGTCACAACGCGTATGGTGACGTGGAGCTGATGTTGACTTCTCAATCAGCTCCAGTTCTCTTAGCTCTTACTAGAAGAACTCCTCAACAATTAACGTCCCTGCATCGGATAAAGCAATATTTTGTAAAAGGTGAAAAACAAAAAAACTTTTTTACAAAAAAACACTATAAAGTGAAAAATTACTATAGTTTCGGTAGTAGGTGGCAAACAAATAAAATAAAAGATCCAATGACACTTTTTTTGGTTTGTGTAAAAAAAAACACCGGTTTTTTTTTTGTAAAAAAGTTTTTGTCTTAGCGGATTGAGAACCCTAATAAATGCTATAGAACTTTTTAACAGTTTGATATCTTTTGATAAGCCAACAACATTATAGGTACAGTGCTCGATCGCCGACCACCAACTGAAGTAAAACATCGATCTACTGTTCTGACAGCTGACGTTTACGAGTAGCGCGAAATTATAAAATAATTTAAAGTTTTCCTTTACACTTGTACAAGTTAGCAGCAGATTTCAAACTTATTTTTTCTGCTATTCAAGATATTACGACAGGATCATCCTCATGCAGGCAAAATATATGTGAAATGTGCAGCTTAAGAAGCACTGGTTCCAGAGAAGATCACAAATCTTCTTAATGAACTGAGAACTGGCAGTGTGTGGATTCCGCATTTGTTAGACTATTCAGTCGGTAGGAGTCAGATAACCCTTTTCCTTACTAGGAAAAACATCAGAGGGGCAATATTTTTTCTAGTATAATATTCATTAAATGCTGACAGGCCTGTTAGTCTAGTGGTCAGTGGCCCTGACTGCTATGCGCAAGGTCGTGGGTTCGATTCCCACCCAGGACAAATGTTTGTGTGATGAGCACGATTATTTGTTCTTTGTCTGGGTGTAATTTAGCTATAATATGTATGTATTTAGAAATATAAATGTATGTTTATCAGTTGTCTAGTACTCATAGCACAAGCTCTGCTTAGTTTGGGACTAGATGGCGTTGTGTGAAAGTTGTGAAATATTATTATAATGTCATTTATTTATTTCGTTATCTTATTTTGTTACATTTTTAAATATTTCTTAAAATATAAAAAATAAGTATAAAAACATTTAAAAATAAAAAAATAGTGATATGCCGGTGTCCGGAGCAGGGTCCTAGTTACCGGTGGTTAGGGCTTAGACAGGAACCTCCTTACAATGCGAACCGTATCGAGGAGTACTGCCTTCTGAATCAGGCCCTTGATCCAACCGCCTAACGAGAGCCTCGATAGATGATTTATTTATTTATTTATTTATTTATTTATTTATCCTCCTACTGGAACGCCATGCAGCAATTACACCAACGGAGCAAAGAATTACTTAATGTGCTGTGTGCTGCTTCCCATCCATCCTGTGCGTGGTGGACATCGAACGGGCGGCGCTGGAACACGCACGCTCACACAGCGTTAGCTCAATAGTGCCATTTCTCCATCCAAATCGCGCACATTCCTTGCGATTTTTTTTGAGATACAATAAATTTTTCAAAATAAATACATTAAAATTGTAAAACCGGAAAATTTTGGTGTGTCGTGATTGACAGATGTCAGATGATGATGATCGAGGCGTTTGGTCATCAGGCCACTATCATTATTTTGTTTTTAAATTTTATATTCTCAGGTTCCTAGAACCTGGTATTTTTTTTAAATCTGACGGGTGTAAACCAAGGAGAGAATTTAAGTTTAAGTAGATTAGGTGTTTTGTACTGCATTGAGATTATTCTCTAAATCTAATTGTAGGAATTTCCGAACTATGCGACATGTACCTATTTAATATAGCTGCTTTCTGTAGTGTAAGGTATATATTTGGGAGAATTATTGCATTTAAACTACTAAATAATTGTTTCGGGATGATACCAGTCGTTGATACCACGATTGGGACTATGGTTACTCTATTCATTTTCCAAACTCTGGTAATTTCTTCTTGTAGTTCTCCATATTTACTGATTTTTTCGGTGATAGTTTTCTGTATATTATTGGTGTTTGGGACTGCTATATCTGTTATGTAAGTGTGTCTGTTTTCTTTATAAACAAGTGTTATATCGGGCCTGCTGTTATTTATTATTATTATTTTTAATATTTTCGTAATTATAAGAACGTTCACAGTCTGATCTCAGTCTCAATCGGACAAAAATACCTTTAATTTCACCACATTTAGAGATGATATTGCGACTACTATTTTGAACAGAATTGGCTTTCTGGTCAATTTCCATTCTTGAAAAAAAAAACATACAATTGAATCAAATTACTAAGCTAAAATACAATTATCCAGTACCCATCACAATGTGAACTTCTCTTGTTCACTTCTCTCTAATGCTTATTTATTTATTTTATTATTTATGTACACACAGTAAAATAAGTACCGTAAAACGGAGTGAATTAGAAATGCAGGAGTGAATCAGGATGAAACGTTTAAATAGATTTTAACGTTGTGTGTTGCCAACCAGTACACTTAATCAAGACAAGGGCAGGAAGAAGAAACACATTAAAGACCTTTTGGCAAAAAATGATATTATTTCAATGTTAAAATCCATTTTAAAGTTACGTCCCGATTCACCTTTTCATTGCATCGCATTTCGTATTCACCCCGTTTTACCGCAAATAATAAATTGAGTGCGGAAAACTTTCTGAAACAAAAAAACCTTAGCAATTGTAGTCCAGAAATGTAGGAGCAGTGGTGGCCCCGTGGTAACGGCCCCGACTTGCAAGTTGTAGGTCGTAGGTTCAAACCCAGACAGACGCTTTACTTTGTGTAAATAATTTCATCAGCACTGCTCTCAAAACGGTGAAGGAAAACAACGTGAGGAAATCCGTATGTCCTAAAACCAAAAATTCGAAGACAAGTGACATCTACCATCCTGCACAGGGCCCGCGTGGTAGATTGCGGCCCACTTGCTCTCACAGAGAGGAGGCTTGTCTCCCAGCAGTGTGTGAGAACATTATTTATTTATTTAAGGACTTTGGTAGACTTACAGCTAAATACAATGGTGATAAAAAACAGTATAATAATCTGACAGCCAATTACAGGTCTTCACGTCTAGAGCTTGTCTGGTATAAAAGTACTGTGGAACAAAATTTACACACTGCCAAAAAAACATACAGGTAGATCATCACCTAAAATATATATTATAGGCTGATTATGAAATGTAGTGAAATTCCAAACTCAGGCAATTTCGGAAATGTCCTCGGATAACCGACAAAATCATTTCACCTAGGTTTATCAAACCGTGTGAACGATACGAGCCTTATAATGTCACAAAGTTATTAGTCTCGTATCGGATTAATCAATCAGGCTCGCTTTACACGATGTGTTAGCTTTTGGGTGCGCTGTCTATGCTGATAATCCTGACGTCAGGCGAGATTAATTATTATTAGGTTTGACTATCGTACGCTCAAAATACGCTGAATTTTAAAATGCATCAACGATGACAATTATTGAGATGAATAGGCTTAACATGAACCAACGAGCTTTTGTTTGGAGATGGCTATATTTTCGATATACCATGCAAAGGGTTACCAGTGATTCTCTGATTATGATTATGGCCTGACTTGTCTGTCGCAAGTCAGGGGGTCTACTCTCTAAGTCCGTCCACGAAGATATGGACCCGTCCGAAATTAGCTAATCCATCAAAATAAGTGAAAATTTTTTTTTTTTTTTTCTAATGGGAAAACACACATCGGGGTTAGGGATAACTGTCAACTCGTGTTGTCTTCATTCTTAGTTCGGACTCCGATCTAATCTTATGTCTATAAGTGACACGGAGTAGAATACAGCCGTAATTTCGGCCGGTTCGGATAGTACGGTCTTCGTTTTTAGAGTGTATACCACCAGGATTTCTTTGTATTAGTTGCCAATGAAAATGATAAGATTCTGTTAGTTGGATCAAGCAGCACCAACAGTAGTGGTTTGTTGATTGGTTGTTTGTTATCAGGTATTGTGCATTTATTTTATTTTTTACTGCGTTATTTATATCTTACGTAAATTGCATCGGTTGTCAAACCAGCGCTGGGGCTCTATCTCACACACGTTCGGAGCATTATGTTGAGCGATGGCCGTTTTGCGTGGATGTGAAGCACTCAAACAGTCAACTTGAACTTTTCTGTAGGTACATATTTGTGTTTTTTCTCTGCGTCATGTTTACCGCAAATAAACTGCTTTCGAAGCATGTGAAGGACTATAGTCAAGTAGACATTGTCACCACATTTTCAATTACAGATATGATTTTTAACCGGAATTTAAGATGAATTTGAAGGGTTTTACCATAGTTTTACCATTCAAACTGAAACACTTGTTCGGCGTGTGTTTAACGTCAGTGTTACGTCAAAATAATAAAGTTGTGTCATGTTTAAACGGTGTTTATCCTAAACCACTGATAAACACTGTTTTAAGGTAGGTAAGGGAAGGTAAAGTAAGTTTCTGTTAATGCCTGTCCATCCAAAGGAACCCTACAGTATGATTTAAAAGAGAGCTCGGTTAAGTAAGTGTTTGACTTGCACTTTGTTGGGATAACTGACTTGCGTTTCTTAGCTGAAGTAGCTAAGAATAACTTAAGTCTTCGATGGTACTTAAGTGCACCACACCTGATAGGTTAGCTATTCCACTTCGAAATTCTTCTAGTGAATTTAATACCTTACTTTCGACCTGCACTTAGTTTCCGAGTCTACTTCAATTATTCTTTAATCTATGAACTTTTCTTTGGAATTTTATTAACTGATGTGCATTTGAACTGGCCACCTGCTACTTATAATGTAGCATTTATTTCGCCGGACACCTCTTAATAACCTCTTAAGAAAATTTGAAGATGTTCGGAAGGGCAAGGCATGTTCCTTCTCTGTATAAGAAGACGCTGAAAGAAAGTAAACCTTATGATGGGGAAATTAAAAATATGCATTATTACCTACAGCATAAACTGTTATTCACTTCCTATGACATCCCGGCCAACTGATTCTTGATCAAAACCAATAATTATAATATTTATTCTATTAACACAAAAGAACACAATATAAAACTTGCAGAAGGATGATAGATAGCGCCATCTATTGGTTTGACTTAAACATAACAAAAGCCTTCGTTAAGAAAATATTTCATGGTTTTTCTAGAAAATCGTTTAGGAAATTAATGATTTTTTCTCAAAATGTATCAGTCAGGTATCTAGAGTAAAATCATTTAACATTTTTTCAGCATTGTTTTAAAAAGTAAATACTTCGCTAAGTTGGTTTTAATATGTATGGTCATGGATATTACAAATATTATATTACATTTTGAAACTTAGTCATGACACTAATCATAACTTTTAAATCCACATAAAATTGATCTACTTCCATGTTTCATTTGACACGTGTTCATCACAGCTAATCCAACTGAAACCATAAGCAATACACTCAAATATTCAATACTGAAATAAAAAACCGCTTAAATACCGAGCATAGTTTATTAGAAGAGGACAAGTATATTTCTGTCACTCTACGGCGAATGGGCAGAACTCGGCCCCCTCCATCGACGCAAGCGCCGGTTTTGGTACCACACTCGGGTGACAAACATTTTCACCTGATTTGAAAACTGAATAAATATTGTGTTAACAATTTTCGAAATAGTTAGAACCGTTATTGCGTGTTGAATTTCTTTATGTTTAACGCGTTGCTTTTCTTTCTATATTATGTCTAAAATAGATCGGCTAGATGAGCTTTTATCTAAGCGTAGCGCTTCGTTTTTCCGACGACATCGCTGCATATTCTGGAGTATATTTTTTCCTGAAAACTGTCGTCCCCCACCGCATGGCTCCTCTACAGCCTCACACTGTTGTAGTGGGAGTGTTCCATGCACTCACCAACACAGCGACGGGGCCCTCAACACAGCCTCCTCGCGGCACGCACACTACTACGCGACCCGTGTCCGTACGAACACAGGCACTCTCAGTTCACTACACAACCTCCTCTACTGCACTCACGCGCAGTAAAAAAAGATAACGCGATCTATCGATCTTTTTCCAAATCCAAAAAACAACGTCGCCAGATAGCCTTCATGAATATAGTTGGGTACAACTGACGCCTAACATCGAACGCGTCGCTAAACCCCAGACATTTATTTCGATCACAATATTTATGACATCGTAATTAATTAAACATGTCATTTTAATTATGTAAATACAAATGGGTGATAATCAATGTAAATTATGTGTTTTGATCTCGTTCGCTTAATTTAATGTAAACAGATATTAGTCATTATTCGTGGCGTTTTTACGGTGTTAATGCTTAAATGATATAAAGCTCGGCGCGATGTTTTTTGTTGAAGCTAGCTGATACTAGTGTGGCGGTAACATGTTTGAACTTACTCAGTGATAATAAACTTTGTGTTCGCGTTTGTTCATGGAACATACTGAATCTCATACCATAATGGAACGACACCAGAATGGTATGGATGTGTGGGTAGGTAAGGGTATATAAGTTTTTCATTTTTTTATTAACAACATTTTCTATTACCGTAACTTAATCTTTTCAATCAGTCAAGTGTCCTCAATATTAACAAAGTTTAAATTAAAAATGTCGAATCTAACTTCCCACGGTCCTTCGTCAAAATCTAACTCGAAACCTATTTCATGTGTCAAGTTGATGAGCCGAAAATCGCAGCAGCGGAGTTTGCTTTAGGTTCGTACATACAAACATTGACAATTTCATTTATTTACTCTCAGTAACCCAGATTTTATAATCACTGAATGCTGGGAAACAAAAACCTACTTTAGAATTTTCTAAACCGAATTGGGTTTCAACTTTAAGGATAAAAACCTTTGTCATACAAATCTTATAAGACAGTTTAATTTTGCCATCATTTTATTTGACTATTGATGGTACACAACTATTCTTCCAATAAGACAGTGAAATAAATCCAATTTATTTGCAAATATTTACTTGAAGTAAACCCAAAGTTTGCATGCAAAAAAGCCGTCGGGACAAGCACAAACAGGAGCCATGAAAATCCAAAGAACAATGAAAAGAAAATACGGAACTTATATCTAAACATTACATTTTTCGGCGGCCATAGTGGCCCTTTCTCAAAATCATCCATCTTGGTAGGGCAAGGGCGGGTCAACCAATTGGGTGGCTTGTTCATCAACGGTCGTCCGCTGCCGAACCACATCCGCCTGAAGATCGTGGAGATGGCGGCGGCGGGAGTGCGGCCCTGCGTCATCTCGCGCCAGCTGCGCGTCTCGCACGGCTGCGTCTCCAAGATACTCAACCGATACCAGGTGAGTGACAACTTACAACAAACATCCAAAAAAACTACCCATTGTATTCCATTTATTACCTAAATTTCAGCCTGAAATCTTGAAGTCTGCTTACAAAACAAATTGTGTAAGAACTCTGAATAATATTGTTCTAGATTGGCGCTTAAAGTAACTGTTTGAAAATAAAGCCGGATGTAAAATTTTAGCTGTTAAGTTCGTATCGCAGTAAAATACACACTGAAGCAGTTTGTTAGGAACTGAGATTTAACTTAACGATGATTAAGAATTTCAACTTTTACTACTTACAACAATATTATTCAAACTACTAAATCACATTTTATATTAGTGAAACAGACTGACATCACTTATCCCAAGATTCATACATTACCTGAAACTGAAATTCAGGTGCCTAAAATATTATTGTACCTACCGACCCATTCTACAAGTAAGCTCTCTCTAGCCCAGTATATTAATAAACCAAGATCTCGGCTCAAGAATATACATAAAACACATCGAAACAATAACTTACGATTGTGTCCAAAACACAACGTTCCTCATTTTATAGACATAAGAGTATTATATGAATGGTGGTCGAGTCGCCGCCTACGCATATCGACTGGTCAGGCGGCAAACAATCGCCATTGATCTGCTGCGCAACGAAGCCTGAAGGTTCGTTTTCACCACCGCTCTTATAGGCGCTATAGCACACCGCTATAGCACATAATAGCCATTGTTTCGCCCAGGAAGCGTTTCGCCACGCTCCGCGAGTATAGGGAACGGCCTCAGCTACCTAGTACCTGCTTGCATACATATAAAATAAAGTACCCGTAGGTACTAACTTATACCTACAAGATTTGAGCATAATTTTATTTCTATTTCGTCGCCATGCAGTGAAAATCTCGTGATTACAATGAATGTTATTTTACAGGGGGATGATAAAAAAAATACTAAAAAATGGCCCTCATTGACGCATCCCGAGATTCTTATTATCATCAGTAGAAGGCATTACCAGCATCTTAGAGCTTTGCACGTTTGTTCTAAATATTCGTTACGGTTTTTCTACCCAAAAAACAAATAATAAAAAACAATGAATTGTTATGTATACAAATACCATGTGATTTGTATATTACTTCACGAGTTTTTCACTGCACAATTTGCAAAAATACCGCCTAGATACTGAACCCTATTCAGCAATAATCTGTTTGGCAATTAAACGATTGTGACATTTACATCAACAAATAAAAATACCAATCTTGAGACGGTTTTGTTGAGTAAATATTGGCAGCACTACTGTTTATATTTTCTATTTAATGTGCTTATCGAATCTTCACAAAAATCAATTGAATTTGTCTAGCCTTCTTAGGTTACGAAGCCTCTTGCGAATAACTGCGATGTTGCCAAGCCGCTGGATGGATACCTACCTCAGTCCCCTATATTTGAATATGAAAGAGAGTTCTGCTTCTATTAATATTAAAATATTTATTGCAACAAACCGAAATTCCGTTTCCCATACAGAAAGATAGAAGAATTTCCTAATTTAAATGAAAAAATCTTACTGTAAAATGAAGCTTACCTAAAATAAAACAACGATCACTTTCGCCTAGGAGACGGGTTCCATAAGACCAGGCGTGATTGGCGGGTCTAAGCCAAGAGTCGCCACTCCAGAAGTGGAGGCCAGGATCGAAGAGCTCAAGAGGCAGAACCCTGGAATATTTTCCTGGGAAATACGAGAAAAACTCATTAAGGTACCTAAGTGTCATTTTTAATTAAGAACTTTTTCACTACACTATTTGAGTTGTGAATTATTATTTGTCTATTAAAAATTATTTTTATTTAATTTATTAATTTTAAAAGGATTCCAGCAATATTCAATATAGTAATTAAGCTTCAACAAAAGCCGCTGTACGCGGAATCCATTGGATAATTTAAACTTCCATTATTATGTTTTCCCACTAAACGGATTAGCAATTTATTTTTGTAGTGCACGCGCTACATGAGTTTTCAATTTTAATTGTATTTTCCTAGGAATCATTCGATTCCGATATATTTTAATTCTGCTTGGTAATCCCATTTCAGTACCTAATAGAGGAAGAAACTTTTCCTCTTTTATAAAACTGAGTGATACATAAGGCTAAAGCAGGTTTTACTTAGATCAGGCAGAAGCAAATCGGATGGCAAAATTAGCTTTTATAAACATAGTGTTTTTTTTTAAATAATTTTGCTAGGCTAATTCTACGTCATTAGTTCAAGCAAGAATTCTTTTCATTATGATTTGTAAAACTTCACATTAAACTAAACTAAACAACAAGAGCTAATAAATCAATCACTTGCAAAAATATATAATTCAAATAAACATGGCATGGTCCAAAAGTATCACAACCTGTCTTCAACCTCTTCTTTGTCTTACGCCCAAACACTCATCATCCCATACGTTATACTGTTAATAAGGCAGTGAGAGACAAACGCGTTGGTTACAGGAGGGCGTGTCGGACCCACCCAGCATCTCGTCCATCTCCCGGCTCCTGCGCGGCGGAGCGCGGGACCCGGACGGCAAGAAAGACTACAGCATTGATGGGATACTTGGAGGTATGTTTGTAATATGTAAGAGTGACGAGGTAATAACAAAAGAACCTTCAAAATCCTCTGCTCGATATTCATAAGAGTAAAGTGCTCTAGGATTTGCGATCCCTGAAATAGGCAATGCGTCGGTTATTCGTTTTCTATTGTAATGGATAAATTTGTACTGTAAAAGCGTTCAATGAAAACACCCACATGTTCACTCAAACTATCCAGCAACAAAAGCACGATCTTTGCCGTAACCCTAATTAGTACAGCATAAAATAAATTTTACTTCCGATAGTACAAAATATTGTCGGACCAACAAACATTGCACAACTTCCCATCAGCCATAAAAGGTTACTCTGCGACTTTAATGCCGCAACCTGTCAAAGCTTTCTCACGAGTTGAGTTCAAAAAATCAATTTCCGCACACAAATCTTACGTTGTCATTGTTGCCATTTGAAATATTGAAGTTTGTTCTCGACGCTTCAAAGGGCGGCGTTTTGCGAATGAGGCAAATGGGTGAAAAAGGCAACCGACAAAGTGCACCGCGGTCGCCTGCCGCGCGTCTCGATAGTGCTGAAATACGAACAATCTACGTAACATGTTTTGGTTGTAGTGTCATTGTTGTACTATTTTGTCGCCAAGTTTTAGTTGTCATTTGAATGTGCCGTACGTACCTGTTGCGAAGATTGCCTTTGGGGCTTCCCGGCCAAAGAAGTGACGTCCACCTGTTAATATTACTTATGCAACTTTTTATACAGAATCGATTTCCGCAACTATCTCTATTTAATTTTTCATTGAAAATTAATGCGCACATCAGCTCACCGAATCCATTTACTCATACAAAACTCATCACTATCGCAAGTTAACTGAGAGAATCCTTTCAATCGTGTAGGTATTCCAACATAATGTATCTACTTTCAGTTTATTGAACGATTTGCATCACTTAATTCTGCTTACAATTTGAATAGATTGGTAGATAGGCAGTTGAGGAAATAGACAAGATATACAGTTACATGCGGACACTGACAATTATAGAACTAGCTAGAACTAGTTCCTGAAAAGCTCAGAAAAAAAAATGTAGAGCGGAGACACGTGTATTACATTCCTATAATGAAAATTATAAAATTCCTAGGAAGCCATTACAGACTATTACAGATTTTTTGCTTTAATTTTATTATTTGAAGTGTAGGTGTGTACTTGCTACGTATATGAAACACCCACTGTTTCTGACGAAGAATAATAATAAAATTGCAGTTTGAACGTTTTTTGAATTCCTGTTTTGTATCGAAAATGATAACTGTTTTATATCAGTCGAAGTTCAACAAGCAATATGAAAACCATTTTTGATAGTGGTGCTCAACTCATTTGTAACTAGAATCTCATCATACCTAATTAGGCTATAATGTTCCCACTGCTGGGACAGTGAGAGGAAGTGGGCCGTAATCCACCACGTGGGCCCAGTGCGGGTTGGTAGATGTCACATGTTTTTGATTTTTTTATTCTAGAACATGCCGGTTTCCTCACGATGTTCTCCTTCACCGTTTCGAGAGCAGTAGTGATGAAATAATATACACAAAGTAAAGCGCCTGTCTAGGTTCGAACTCGTAAGTCATGTCCGTTCCCACTGGAATCTGCTCACCCTAAAAGGCAAAGAAGCGTGAAAATATTATTTACCATTTGATAATGTGCTGTTAGTAGGTATTTTATAAAGTTTAACGGTTGAAGTATGTAATCAGAGCAATAATTACGCCTTCATAACAAATTTATGGCCCATTGAAATGTAATCAACAACTCTAGGCAGCGCAAACGCAGCTCAAAGCAGTTGCAGCTGGATCTAAGATTTCTCGAATGTTGTGTGTAGCTACATTTTCAAATCATTTACTTTGACGAAATTATTTTTAGGTTAAATTAAATGAATCTTTATAAAGCTATTGCATTTTTATCAGATTTTAGACAAAGCGAGCTAGTATATATTTACGAGTAAAAATATGTTCAAAACTAATATTTTTCAGTGTAAATCGTACTTACTCGTAAAGGTACGATAAACTTAAGAATACAGCTTAAATATAACTTAAAGCCTCAGCTTATTTTTTTCCCACGGAATAAGAGATACATTAAGCGGTATTAAAGATGACCATTATTATGGAGCCGCACACAAAGGCATTCACTTAATTTGCATTAGTGCATAATATATTGCCGCATTGCAAATCAACTTACGAGCCGTTTACAACTTTTGCAAGGAGTTCATTCAATGTATTGCTAGATACCATAAAAAAGTTTCGAAAAAACAACTACGATTTTTGTAGTTTCAAAATTAGTCACGAGACATTTCTGCTGAAGTACCTTCGATGTACAACATTACCGACATGGTACTAGCAATCTACTTTCACAGGCGCATCAGAGCATCAAGGCTAAAACAAAAGAGTGCGGGAGGGCGATAAAATCTCGCATTTGTTTAATAACCTCGCTCGTTAGAATCAACTAATGTCGCCGCGGCCGCGAAGGCGATTATCGAACCACCACTGCGACTAACGCAATCACTCTATATCTGTACTGAGTTAACTTCGGTTTCTATGGTTTCTTCGGTTTCTTCGGTTTCGGTTTGATGGTTTGGTTTTCGGTTTCGGTTTGAGGGTTTAACCGACCCGAAAGGTCAGTAGAAATATATTACTTCAATAGTGAATAGACAGGATTAAATATTTGAATTATTAGATAGAGAAAAGAACTGTATCGCGAGCATCTTCTTGACAATTTTGTACATGATGGATGAAGCACCCAAACTTCTATCCTTGCCTTGTTTGTCCAGTAGGTTAACCGTTTTTTGACAATTGCGCTTAGAACGTAACTATTCCCGATTACGTTAAAGTTAACTTTGAAATGCGTAATAAAATAAATATATAAACTGCCTATTGAATTATCTTATTTATGACTTCTTACAAACATTATAATATCGTATTTGTGTCAGTAAAAAAATATAAATACTAAGTACTAAGTGATGTACACTAAGTACTAAATGGTGTATAGTACTAAGTGATGGCATCGAATGCAATCGCTTCAAATGAATATATCGAAAATAAGGTAAATCAGTATAGAAAAACCTTGCATCCACTTAAAAATCAATAAACTTTATAAATTATTTGTCAGGATACGGATTTGCCACCATAAACAAGATGTTAATGTTTTATTTCTATTTTAAAACTTTCATAAAATGTTGTGCATAAAAACACTACAACACAATCCATACGGGAAACCAGTGGATATTTATTTTTATTTTTACGCTTATTTCTGCTATAATCTCTGCAAAATTTAAACCAAAGTAAACAAAATGGCTAATTTATACTGTTTCGTATTTAATAATAATAATAAATACAGACATAAAAAAATAAAGAAACGGCACCATTTTTTATTCGACAGCAAAAATAGATAATCGCTAAGTACTACAAATTAAAGTGTAAATAATCGAAATGTTACGTTG
Source organism: Eremobia ochroleuca (assembly GCA_949629135.1). Lineage (NCBI taxonomy): Eukaryota > Metazoa > Arthropoda > Insecta > Lepidoptera > Noctuidae > Eremobia > Eremobia ochroleuca. The sequence continues at coordinate 10,280,599 of OX451402.1, read as the reverse complement.
CTGCAATCACTAGTTCCATCTGCCAAAAAACGGTTTACCTAATGGACAGGGTATATTTCATTACTCCTAGATATTATTGATCTTTGATTAAATTGACCGTCAATTGATGACAATAAAAAATAAATTACGAACATTGATTTGTCCATCGAATGACATTCAAACGCCTGCCAAATAACAGTACAACAATTTTCAATCTTGTCACATAGGTATAATGCAATTTGTGACAAGATTGAGAAATGATGACATTCGGCATTTCTATAGGCAATTCGAAGCATTAAATTAGTCTTATTCTGAAGCAGTTGACATGCACTTTCACTGTGGACGTCCATGTAAACTGCACGCGAGGCCTAACACGTCTCACAATTATTTAGTGGGCATTTATTACCTCGCGTTGTATTCAAGACAATTTTGTCTCATCACGTTATTCAATGAGAGCCCTCCCAGAAAGACACGAGGCTCTCCGGAGGTGGCCGAAAGCGGCCGACAAAGAGGAGGCGTAGTACTTTTGAATGAGCATTAACAAGCTTACATCATAGCTGTATGGCGTGCCTTTAAGACCTTATAGAATTTATTTTAATAAATCGATTGTACTTGTGTTAGTAATGACAGATATATGTCATACAATTTGTGTCATTTAGTGCGTATGAACAAGTTTTTCAGCAGTAGTTGTGGCGAAAATGTGAACTTCCTCATAGTCAACCTTTTTATTCAGTTTTCCGAAAACAACTGAAACCAATCAAATCATTGCAAAGTCATACATCACTATCGGCGATTCAGTTTTACCCATTCATTTGTGTCCAAAATAGAGGAATCCTTTCACAAGTGTTTGTACTAAGTACAAACACGTGTAATTTGTACTAAGTGAACGCAAATTACAGTATACTGCAACTCTACAACAAAACGGTGAAAGTGCCCTTGTTAGAGTAGTTCGGACATCCTGAATAGCCCGCAACCCAAAGGTCAATAGCAGTTATTAGCGTTTATTGGATAGAGCAAATTAGTAAACATGAATCAATAAGTTGGTAACTGAAATTAAGTTCATTCAATATCAAAAACAGTAGGGTTAGAGTAACAACTCCTATGTAATTAATCATATTACCTGAAGCTTTAACAGTGCTTGAATAACTTGATAAAAAAGAACTACTACACTATTGTCTACATTTTCTTTTTTACTTCTCCTTTCGCAGGTCTGCTGGAAGAAATTTCTTAAGAAATAAGCAGCACCTTTGTACTCAAATTATTACTATGTCATATCCATATGTTTTTTACTGTGTGTACATAAATAATAAATAAAATAAATAAATATACTAATAGCGAAGAAAAAGATTTAGCACTAACAAAATGAAGAAGTCCTCGAGCGTGCGGTAAGGAACAAGCGTCGCCGCCCACAACATGCAGACGTGCTAATCCGACCATCTGTTAACATTGAAACAACCCGCTGAAACAAAGGCCGACCCGACCGTTTTAATGAACCCAGATTATGAAGGTGTTAAACCCTCGCCGCCGCTCTTTCAACTCCCAAATTATGAGTTTTGAGCGGAGCCGCGTGCGCGCCTCTTCACGGGGTCACATTTCGGCAATCGCCAAAGTTTCTCTCGCCCTCTCCCACGTACCACTCATCCATAAAGCTCTCACCTTTCTTTGAACATTAAATCCCTCATAGTTTTGCTTTAGTGCTTTTCCACAATGAAAACAACCGGAGTGGACTTTACGACCACGCCATAAAGTTTTAAATCGCTCTCGATTATTTCGTATTTTCGATTTGTATTTAGCCTCATACGTTATGATCAGGACTCGTAACAAAAAAGACTAAATAAATCTGTCCCTGTCTCGGCCAGCCGGAGAATTTGAGCAATGTAAATCATTTTATTACAATGCGTTGTTTTTTATCTGTCGCAGCCTTTGTGCTTAGAGATGTTGCCTCGTGCGTTTAATTATACCAATGCATCATTATGGGGAAACAAATTAGTAAAATAAAACAATATATCAAGCAGGTAGGTATGCTTAAAGTTTGCTAATAAAACATTTGCAATAAAGTTTCTTAAAAGCATAAAACTTTGAAGTTATTTTTTAAACTTTAGCAATTACTCTTGGAAAAAGTACTGAAAACTTTGCTTATCTACTTATTTATAAGAGAAGTTGGTCACGCTGTAATTTTCATTCTAAGACCAAACAAGTAATAATGTTTCAAACTAAATAATATTAAAAATTAGTAAATGATGTTACAAGTAGGTACTTAGATTATTATACAATACTTACAAATAATTATGATGTGGCGGTTGATGACAATTCTTACTTCAAACATTCAGTAAACCTACTTACTCAACGCCTACATAAATTGCTTGTTAGCTTGTGTGTTCGTACGCACCTACCAATTTGATTCTGCGGGTGTCGTATTAAACCCGTGCTTTCGCCTTACATGTCATAAATCCAGCTCGTGACACCAAAATATTGAATGGTGCCAAAATGTCACCCGAACAGCAAAGACGCCGACAAAAGGGCCGCCGCGCTGGGTGTTCCTTATTCCGCGCCAAGCTGAGCCCCTATTTTTTCATCTCATTCAATTTTGACTTCTTTCAAAAGGCTATTAATATAAGCCGCATTTTTTAAAATCAGTTTTAAGGCCAAAGCCGTGTATTGTTGTGGGTGTTTTTTAATCAGTTTCCGTAGGATACCGCTACCGATTTATAAATGAGATCGACCCGCGAGCCCCGCCGTTCTTGATTTAGGCGAATTAAAACATGATGTGGGTTTACACAAAAAACGTTCCGTTAATAAATAACGCGTGTTTGAAAAAAGAGATGAAGACAAATTGCTGTAATATAATGTCATATAAATTATAGGATCGCCCGAGGAACGTGATAGTTTATCATGTTCTATTTCATCATTAAGAACATCAAGAGAAATCCTGATATGACAAAAGCCAGTCAGTGTTGATCTAAATTCCTTCTACAATTAATGTTTCATATATTTTTTCAAGTATTTTCATAATAGTTATCTAGGTCCTATAATATGTTATTTAGCAAAGCAAAACTTACTTATCATTTCACTTCTGAGCCACAACAGAAAACTAATAAATAGAAAAGCATAAAAAAAATGAAAAAAATGAAAAGTGTTTATTCGTGGTGACCTTCTAAGTATTACAAAAAATGTTACTTCTTCCAAACTGTAAATCAGTTTGTTGGCAGATGTAGCGCCCATATACAATATTGCCTATATTTTTATTTAAATACTCGTAATTACTTTTCCATCAATACCAAGAATAAACATTATAACTGAACACAAAAATATTTTAATATCACAAAGGCTGACTAGTAGGTAGTGAATTGAAACGCCACTACGCAATTCAAAATGCTATCAGAAGACCGATTCTGCAGAAAATCTCACCGCGAAATCATAAGTGAAGCGAGCTTGAAGCGAGCTTGTCAATAGTGTTAATAAACAAATAAACAAATTAACGATTTTGGAAACTCTTATTTTTTCAGGTCGAGGTTCAGATTCGTCGGATATAGACTCTGAGCCAGGGTTGACGCTAAAAAGGAAACAGCGAAGGTCCCGCACCACGTTCACAGGGGAACAACTGGACGCCTTGGAGAGAGCCTTCCACCGGACGCAGTACCCTGACGTATATACTCGTGAGGAGCTAGCTCTGCAGACCGGACTCACTGAAGCTAGGATACAAGTATGTATATTTCATTAAATTCTAGAGTATTTTATAAATAGCTACTGCAACATTTTTCTTTATAAATCTACTTTTCTGGTAGTTGGACGGAAGGTATACAAAAAGTCCCTAAACATGGTTCAAAAGTTTGTTGATGCAGTAGATAATATAACAACACGCCCATGTTCACCGAAGGAGTCGGCAACACAACCATACATTTCACCATACACATAATAGGAGACAAAGTCCAAACTTATAGGACAGCCAGCACCAGTCTCCTGTTGACCAATGATGTCTATTATATTCCAAGCATGATGATTATTGCAAAAAGGTGGTGGTTCGTTTAAGTTCGGTTCATTTAAGTGTACATGGTGTTACTGGGTTTTTCTATCAGGAACTTCTCAGTAGCAGTCTGCAATCCGGATATGTGCCAGCTAGATGGCAATAAGCGCACCTCCTATTACGTGCGAGGCTACGGATACGAAGTCAGCGGGCGCGGGGCGGCGGCGGCGGCGGTGCGTTTCAATGCATGGATTTATATGGAACTGGCCTCGAAGGCAGCGGCGCGGGGAACGGCGTACGACCGATGCGCAGCAGTCTAGCGATGCGCACCAGTCTAGCGGTGACCGCCCGCACCGCCACCGCCGCCGCACCGCTGCCCGCGAAATTCGAGGCAGAGGCCTTAATAAGTATTCGTTGCGTTGTGTAACTGTCACACTCGTCGCCCTCTCCGGCCCCGCTGCCGCGCCACTGTTTGCGAGGTCCTGTCCATTTGATTTTATGCATAAAAGCTTCAAGCTTGCCGCTCCCGCGCCACTGCCGCCGCCACCCCGCTACCCGCAAAATTCGAAGCAGAGGCTGTATAGTTTGAGACGGCAAAAACACATTGTTTTTATCTAGCATCAACATTGATAAAAACGTAACTAATGCCACTTTCAACGTGTTTACAGAATTCATACAGTTTTCCCTTCTTGAGTATAGTAAATATTATGCACACAAAACAGATCTTTTGAGATAACAGTTGTTGTTGTTATGACAACTATTAGAATTATATGGAAGAAAAAAAACTAAATTGAGACATATCACAAAATTATCTTTTCGGTTTCCAGGTTTGGTTCTCCAATCGACGCGCCCGTCTACGAAAGCATACTGGATCAAATCCAAGTCCGGGTATTGGCGGCTATTCTTCCATACCCATGCCACAGATACCATGTCCCTATCCTGCTGGAGAGATACCTTCTTTGTCCCAACACCATCCGCAGCACCCAGATGCTTGGCATCACCAAAAATATGCCAATTATAACCAACTCATGGCCCAATCCCAACATTTAAACCAGGCTTTCCAAAATGCCGCTTTCCCTAGTACTTCTGCATCCACTTTCGGCCATTTAGTGCACGGCGCCAATGGCCCACCCCACAGCCAATTATTGGACAGCGGCATACCAAGAAATGACTACGCTCGATATCCCAGTAGCGAAATATATAACAAACCCCTCAATTATTTACCAAAAGAGGCTGAAGTGGAAGACAAAGTAAACAGTGATGAAGTGATCGAACCACGGGAAGACACTTTTGAAAAACCTACTGGTGATGAGTACAGCAAAGCGTTACCAAATAATGAATATCCGAAAGTCCCTGCTGATTACTCCAAAGTTTCTGCAGATCCATCTGCCGCCTCCAACTGGAGCCCTTCACATAACTCATTGAACATGAGCCTCGCAGGTCTGTCCAGTGAATATAAATATATGAATGATCCATATTCGTTCCCGAACGTCTCTGATCCTCTTTCACAACACAACTATCCAAATCCACCTAATACTGCCAACAAGTACTGGATTTGATAGTTAGTTACTACAAACTTTTGTTTTAGTAAATATTACGTTAACTTTATTTAAATTATATTATAGTGTAGTTACTATTTTAAGGAACTTTTGTGAGAAATTACCTCTATTTTGCATTCCATTTAATGATACCTATTATAAAACCAAACATTTGTAAATTGTTACTAAGAGAGTCATTAGATAATAAAGGGCTAAATATTATTTACTCGTTTTATTAATAGTATAAAATATTCATTTATCAAATTGTTTTTGGTATGTACAAGTATAAACGTGTGTTATAAATTAAAACATAAAATTAAATGCCAGACCTTATTTAATTAAATAAACATCAAAAAACGACTCTTAAATATTAACGCTGTACAAATATAAAATTCCTCATCACTGTGTTGTTACTTCTAATAATGATGCACCGGCTTCAATGGGTACTGGAGCTAATTCTTTTCCAAAGAATGCACTAGGTATAGCGGTGTGTGTATTCTCTTGGGCAACTTGAGGTGCAACTGGAGTCTGAATATTTTCCATATTTACCACATCAATCGAACTTGGTACGACTGATTCAGCGACAAGTGCTTCGTTTACAGGCGCGCTAGTAACGTCGGTGGGAACAGCACTTACAACAGGCTCATCTGTACTAACAGCAACTGGAATACCTTCAGCGGGTGTTGCCTCAGATGGAATAGCAACCAGTGCGGCAGCGTCAGGGGAAGCGGGGTTAGCAAAGACAGCTACTGAGGCTCCTGCATCAGCAGAGACCACGACAGATGAAGTATCTACTGGGACACTGGCATCAGTAGGAGTGAGCTGAGCTGCGACAGCATTGGAAGCATCAACGGGGGCAGGGATTGAAGAAACATCTACTGAAGCACTGGAATCAGCGGGGACTGCGATAGATGGAACGTCTACACTGGCTTCAGCGGGGGCCGCGACGATCGGAACGTCTACTGACGCACTGGCTTCAGTGGGACCCGCGTCGGATGGAACATCTACTGAGACACTAGCTTCAGCGGGGACTCCGACAGATAATGCATCTGCTGAGACACCGGCATCAGCGGCAGCGAGCTCAGCTGCGACTGCATTAGAAATATCAACGGGGGCAGCGATGGATGAAGCATGTACTGAGGCACTGGCTTCAGCGGGGACTGTGACAGACGAAGCATCTGCTGAGACACCGGCATCAGCAGCAGTGGGTTCAGCTGCAACTGCATCGTAAGCATCAACGGGGGCCGCGACGGATGGAATGTCTACGGAGGTACTGGTTTCAGTAGCGGCCACGACGGGTGATACGTCTACTGGGATACTGGTATCAGACGAAGCCGCAACGATTGAAGCGTCTACTGATGCACTGGCTTCAACAGGAACTGTGATAGATGCAGCATCTAGTGAGACGCTAGCATCAGCAGCAGTGGGTTCAGCTGCGACTGCATTGGAAACTTCAATGGAGGCCGCGACGGATGGAACGTCTACGGAGGCACTGGTTTCAATGCTGGCTGCAACTGGTGAAACGTCTACTGAGGTACTGTCTTCAGCGGGGACTGCGACAAAGGTAGCATCTGCTGAGACACTGGGATCAGCAGCAGTGGGCTCAGCTACTACAGTGGAAGCATCAATAGGGGCAGCGACGGATGAAGCATCTACTGAGGTACTGTCTTCAGCGGTGACTGCGACAGAGGTAGCATCTGCTGAGACACTGGGATCAGCAGCAGTGGGCTCAGCTACTACATTGGAAGCATCAATAGGGGCAGCGACGGATGAAGCATCTACTGAGGTACTGTCTTCAACGGGGACTGCAACAGAGGTAGCATCTGCTGAGACACTGGGATCAGCAGCAGTGGGCTCAGCTACTACATTGGAAGCATCAATAGGGGCAGCGACGGATGAAGCATCTACTGAGGTACTGTCTTCAGCGGGGACTGCGACAGAGGTAGCATCTGCTGAGACACTGGGATCAGCAGCAGTGGGCTCAGCTACTACATTGGAAGCGTCAATAGGGGCAGCGACGGATGAAGCATCTACTGAGGTCCTGTCTTCAGCGGTGACTGCGACAGAGGTAGCCTCTGCTGAGACACTGGGATCAGCAGCAGTGGGCTCAGCTACTACATTGGAAGCATCAATAGGGGCAGCGACGGATGAAGCATCTACTGAGATACTGTCTTCAACGGGGACTGCAACAGAGGTAGCATCTGCTGAGACACTGCGATCAGCAGCAGTGGGCTCAGCTACTACATTGGAAGCATCAATAGGGGCAGCGACGGATGAAGCATCTACTGAGGTACTGTCTTCAACGGGGACTGCAACAGAGGTAGCATCTGCTGAGACACTGGGATCAGCAGCAGTGGGCTCAGCTACTACATTGGAAGCATCAATAGGGGCAGCGACGGATGAAGCATCTACTGAGGTACTGTCTTCAGCGGTGACTGCGACAGAGGTAGCCTCTGCTGAGACACTGGGATCAGCAGCAGTGGGCTCCGCTACTACATTGGAAGCAGCAATAGGGGCAGCGACGGATGAAGCATCTACTGAGGTACTGTCTTCAGCGGTGACTGCGACAGAGGTAGCATCTGCTGAGACACTGGGATCAGCAGCAGTGGGCTCAGCTACTACATTGGAAGCATCAATAGGGGCAGCGACGGATGAAGCATCTACTGAGATACTGTCTTCAACGGGGACTGCAACAGAGGTAGCATCTGCTGAGACACTGGGATCAGCAGCAGTGGGCTCAGCTACTACATTGGAAGCATCAATAGGGGCAGTGACGGATGAAGCATCTACTGAGGTACTGTCTTCAACGGGGACTGCAACAGAGGTAGCATCTGCTGAGACACTGGGATCAGCAGCAGTGGGCTCAGCTACTACATTGGAAGCATCAATAGGGGCAGCGACGGATGAAGCATCTACTGAGGTACTGTCTTCAACGGGGACTGCAACAGAGGTAGCATCTGCTGAGACACTGGGATCAGCAGCAGTGGGCTCAGCTACTACATTGGAAGCATCAATAGGGGCAGCGACGGATGAAGCATCTACTGAGGTACTGTCTTCAGCGGTGACTGCGACAGAGGTAGCCTCTGCTGAGACACTGGGATCAGCAGCAGTGGGCTCAGCTACTACATTGGAAGCAGCAATAGGGGCAGCGACGGATGAAGCATCTACTGAGGTACTGTCTTCAGCGGTGACTGCGACAGAGGTAGCCTCTGCTGAGACACTGGTATCAGCAGCAGTGGGCTCAGCTACTACATTGGAAGCATCAATAGGGGCAGCGACGGATGAAGCATCTACTGAGGTACTGTCTTCAACGGGGACTGCAACAGAGGTAGCATCTGCTGAGACACTGGGATCAGCAGCAGTGGGCTCAGCTACTACATTGGAAGCATCAATAGGGGCAGCGATGGATGAAGTATCTACTGAGGTACTATCTTCAACGGGGACTGCAACAGAGGTAGCATCTGCTGAGACACTGGGATCAGCAGCAGTGGGTTTACCTGCGACTGCATTGGAAGCTTCAACGGGGGCAACGGCGGATGGAACATTTACTGAGGCACTGGCATCAGCAGGAGATGATGCGACAGCAGAGGAAACGTCTATTGAGGCACTGCCATCAGTGAGAGCTGGGGCGGTGGCGGCAGACGAAACATCTACTGCGGCAATGGCATCAGCAGGAGCTGAAGCGGTGGCAGAGGTAACGTCTACTGAGGCACCGGCATCAGCGGAAGCTGGGGCAATGGCAGAGGAAACATTTACTGAGACACCGACTTCAGCAGGAGCTAGGGCAGCGTCAGATGACATATCTAATGAGGCACTGGCATCAGCAGGAGATGAGACAGTGACCGAGGAATCATCTACTGAGGCACTGGCAACAGCAGGAGCTGAAGCGGTGGCAGAGGTACCGTCTCCTAAAGCACTGCCATCAGCTGATGCTGGGGAACTGGAAGTTGGGTCGGTGGTGGCAGAGGAAACACCTACTGAGGCACTGACATCAGCGGGAGCTGGGGCGCCGGCAGAGGAAACATCTACAGGGGCGCTGGCATCAGCAGAAGCTAAGGCATTGGTAGAGGAAATATCTACTGAGGCACTGACATCAGCAAGAGCTTGGGCTGTGCCAGATGAAACATCTACTATAGCACTGGCATTAGCAGGAGATGAGATGGTGACAGAGGAAACATCTACTGCGGCAATGGCATCAGCAGGAGCTGAAGCGGTGGCAGAGGTAACGTCTACTGAGGCACTGGCAACAGAGGAAGCTGGGGCAATGGCAGAGGAAACATCTACTGAGACACCGACTTCAGCAGGAGCTAGGGCAGCGTCAGACGACATATCTAATGAAGCACTGGCATCAGCAGGAGATGAGGCGGCGACCGAGGAATCATCTACTGAGGCACTGGTAACAGCAGGAGCTGAAGCGGTGGCAGAAGTAACGTCTCCTAAAGCACTGCCATCAGCTGATGCTGGGGAACTGGAAGTTGGGTCGGAGGTGGCAGAGGAATCATCTACTGAGGCACTGACATCAGCGGGAACTGGGGCGCTGGCAGAGGAAACATTTACAGGGGCACTGGCATCAGCAAAAGCTAGGGCATTGGTAGAGGAAACATCTACTGAGTCACTGGCAACAGCAGGAGCTGAAGCGGTGGCAGAGGTAACGTCTCCTAAAGCACTACCTTCAGCTGATGCTGGGGAACTGGAAGTGGGGTTGGTGGTGGCAGAGGAAACACCTACTGAGGCACTGACATCAGCGGGAGCTGGGGCGCCGGCAGAGGAAACATCTACAGAGACACTGGCATCAGCGGAAGCTGGTGCAACGGCAGAGGAAACATCTACTGAGACACCGACACCAGCAGGAGCTAAAGCAGCGTCAGACGAAATATCTAATGAGGCACTAGCATCAGCGGGAGCTGAGGCGGCGGCAGTAGAAACATCTACTGAGACACCTCCATCAGCGGGAGCAGGAACAGCTTGGACAGCAACTGAGACACCACCATCAGTTGGGACGGGAACAGCTGGGACAGCTATTGAGACACCCCCGTCAGCGGGATCGGAAACAGCTGAGACCAATACTGAGACACCAGCGTCAACAAGAGCGGGAACAGCGGAGACAGATACTGAAGCACCAGTATCGGGAGAAGAATTGACAGTGGAAGCTCCTACAGCTCCCTGAACATTAACGGCACTGGTACTAGAGGAAGTTGAACCTGAAATGTCAGTTGCAGATGAGCCTACATTAGTTGCGTTTACGTTGGGAGAAGCGGCTTGTCCTCCAGTTATCCAATTAGGGAGTACGTTCGACAAAAATTGAGCAACAGTTTGAAGAATAGATTTCTTTTGTTCTAAAGACTGCTGCGCCTGGGTCACCCACGGTAAGCTAATATTTTGCAGCAAGGCTGTGTCGTTATCCAATTCAGCAATTTTGGTTTCTAGCTCGGCACTAAGCCGCTGAATATACACCGCATTCACATGACTGACCAAATAGTTACTAAAACTATCTTGCGAAGCAGAGTCATTTAACAATTTGTTTTGTACTAGTTGTAAAACAGCTTGGCGATATTCAGTCTTAGTACTATTTACATTAAGACCCAGTTCTTCTCCTAAATATCTGTTCACTGCAGTTTGTTTGTCTAATTTGTTGCTGTTAGCAGGCAAAGCGTACTTAGTATACACATAGTTTTTCCAAATGTCTTCAAGGTCCATTGAATCATTTTCCTCCGTTGATTCGGAGGAGTTGTCAATAACGAGGTTATTTCCTTCAAGAGTTTTCTTTTCGATCTCCTCTAAATTTTCTTGGATTTCTTCTTGTCGTTTGCGTTCTTCTTCAGCCAGTTTTGCTTGTCTTTTGAGTTCTTGTTCTTGACGCTTGCGTTCTTGTTTAGCCAACTTCTCCTGTCGCTTAAGTTCTTCTTTTTCAAGTTTTTCTTGCAATTTGCGTTGCTGCTCTACTAATTTTTCTTCTAATTTGCGCTGTTGATCTTGTAGCTTAAGCTCTTCTTTTTCTGCTTTTTCTCGTAGTTTCCGTTCTTTTTCTAAAAGTTTTCGTTCCTCTTTTTCCTTTTTCTCTTGCAGTTTAAACTGCTCTTCATTAAATTTACGCTCCAAGGAATCATCTTCTTCAGTACTTTCTGGTGATACATTTGATTCATCTGATACAGATCTTTGCTTCCGTAGCAAGATCCCGGAAGGACTTTCATTGGGCAGATATTTCGCGCTCACCAGACAAAACAAGGACACCTAAAACAATTAAAATTGACACGTGTTAATTATTAATGGGCTTGCTCGTTCCATCATAGACCTCATCCATCGTTTTCCACCAGGCCAGATCGAGGGCATCAGCATGATGAGGGTATAAAATTAGTAAATGTTAGCTAATATGTTTATCTTATAATAATACTTACAAGGAGTAGTGAATAAATGATCCTCATTTTGAACAGGTATTGTTGTTTATTATTGTAAATTATTAATTTTCATTTACCGCGAAATTCGTTCGTTTCACACTTTAATGTATGTGTACTTGTGTTTCGTATGAGCTCGTTCGTTTAAATTTGTTTAGAATTTTGTAGACATGGCCTTTTATACTTTGCAGAGCAATTAACGTAGATAACATTAGATAATGGCTCCTACTGAGATAACTAGTACGTAGTAAAGCCTTGCTCAAACAAACTGTTTTCGCGCAGTCTGACTCAAAGTAAACTCACGTTATGATTTTAACAGCGACAATCTCATCAATGCAGTGGAGAGAGTCTTAACTCAATGTTATAAACAAACAAGCGGATGTTTGATATAATAAAACGTAATAATCAGAACGGAAATGGGTTATTATATATAAATAATTGTGTACGCCTGACATCCGTTAGTAATCCTCTGCTACAACTCCTCTTCTGAAAAGGTAACAGAATCATCAGAATAGTTACGGTGCCTTTTATTGCCAGTTACTCTTTACTCTTCTAATCTAGTAATCTTTCTAAGCAGACATTATGGCTATTATACCTAAGAAAATATTTTGTTGCACACTGCTCCGATGAAATAACATGTATCATCGTTGAAGACACCGTGTTTGTACATTGGATTAGAATTTTCTTACTGGGTTTTTCTATTTGCGAAATCCAAGTTGCAGCATGGGTTTAAAGTCATACCTTTTTTTTAAGCACATAAAATGTCGGTTTGCAAACCACCTATCGAGGTGACGGGTGGTTATTTTGGGGCTTGCGCCACTATAGAGGGGCTATGAGAACAGCTACGCAAGACTTTCACGACCCTTCAAACGTTAGCCCTGTCGGGGCTTTCTTGCACCTTCAGCAGATTCTGACACATCGGGGATAGCAACAAGACCTTTCAATAAACCAGCCCTGGTATGATCATTGGGTTACTAGTCGTACTTGCCTCTTGAAAGCCTTCGTACGCTTGGTGTAGGTACACTAGAGCGAGTTAGTGACGACATACAGTAAAAACCTTTAGCTTTCTTCTGGGGTTGGATGTATGTCTCAATAAGTAGTTACTTGTTTTCTTTTAGGTAGCAATTCAGTAGCGTTATATATTAATTTAAAATAAAACTTCAAATCTTTCTAGATACACTAAAATGTAGTCACGAGCATAAATGTCAATAATAAGCGATTTTTTTTTTCTTTTTGGTAACTGAGCTCGTTTCCAGTATTAATACGAAATAGACACTTAGCTACTTTAAGATGGGTGGTTGATACTGGCAGAATAGTCGACATCAACTCAATTGCCAAAAAGAAATCGCTTATGATTGACATTTATTCCTTCAAAAATCGCCATCAGACATTTACCCTGCCAGTTTGATGTCACATTTTTATGCAACTTAAGCGGCATTCATTGCTATATGAAGAAATCTCTATACATTATTCAGTCATCTGTCAGGTTATGCTGCCATAGTGATATCAGATATTTTTGATCAGATCGAGGTATACATTTACATTTTTTTTTAATTTAACTGAGTTGACAGATATTTATAACGCAATACATGTCCGATATTGTTACATTCTAAGTGATGACATATCTTTTTGAAACCGATGCAGCATGGATTATTTTATCCTCACATGTCTCGTCAGATAGTTTTGGTGTTCTTTGGAATTCAGATATTTCTGCTACCAGATGCATATGCCTTCCAGAAATGATCACATAAATATGCCGTCTTCACAGATATTAACGGATAAACCATCAAACCAGATATTATTGCCGAGCACGGCTGTCATAACATTATTTTAAAGGCGGTAAACTTTGTTTGCACGATGCAGGATTTTTGCGTGACATCAGTATGATGCGTAGTTTGCATGTGGCGATGTAGATGTCGCCACAGTGATAAACGAAATCGTTTCATTACAAGATCGTTCCTATGTTTGAGATTGTACTTTGTATATTGTAAATGTACTATCGGTAACCATTGTAAATGTACTATCTGTAACCGGCTTTTATGAAGTAAAGATATCTATTATTACTATCATTATTTTATGTCATCATTACGTATACAGCTCCTATATGTTCCTCTATGCTGTCTTTATTGGTGATGTTATTCAGAAAGGTCAGATGCGTAGTACTTCCGACTGGCGTGCGAGTATATCCAAACGTATGGACATAAATGAAGCAAAAGGAGTATGTAAGGATCCCAGCAGGTGGAGTTCTGTAGTCTCCGCCAGCCCCCATGGGAAAAAGGCGTTGGTCTATGTAAACCTGCCGTGCGATTCTGTAGCCATCTCACCGTGAAAGCTTGGGTGAAGTGAGCGTGGAGTGAGCTGTCATTCGCTAGGGACTAACACTATTCAGTGCTCACTTCACTTATGATTTCACGGTGAGAATTTTACAGAATCGACTGGCTGGTGTTGGTTGTTGGTCTGTTTGTATGTATTTATGTATTTCTGGCATTCTCACGACGCAAACGCTTTCAAAATTGCGGTACATGCATATCGCCAGATTCGCAAATTTAATTAATTTAATTTAATTTATTTCATATAATCAGATAACAGGGATCCGTAGTGTTAGTAAAGTACCTTATACCTAGTGTTAGTATATACATAGATTAAGATAACAATTTGGGTATGAGTCACTTTGTAAAGAAGATGAAACCAGTTTCTCAACCGGTCATCTTCTCCACAAAATGCCTCATAAAAGGGGAAAACACATTCTCAGTCACTGTTTTTAGAATGCTGTTGGCACTGGCCCGGGTTCTAGCTGCTACAGATACTATTTTCTTCCGCACATTTGCTTGGAAGCCGTCAGTACGGTTCTGCGTAAACATCTCTGACGCACTACAGAACCGAGGCAGTCTCAAGAGCATTCTAAAAACATTGTTGTACTGGACGCGCAGGACATCTAGCGACCTTTTGGTGTAGTTGATCCACAGACCACCCGTGTACAGACCCTGACAATACGCTTTGAAAAGCGTTATTTTTACCTACAAACCATGGATGTATTAGATAAAAGATGATATGGCTAGAAAGCTAGTAAATATTGAGATAACGTCGGTAAGAGATGTATAGAGAAGAAGACACGCTGCTCCGACTGCATGGAAATAGGGTAAAGTCAGGAGAATGATGCTGGTAAGACTTGTCGTCACAGAGGCTTGTGATTACTGAATCTGACATAGTGACTTTTACACTAAACACATTACACTTTAAATTTGCTGTTAAATTGTACGTAACAGGCTAACAGAAAGAAGGAGATGAAGGTACAGACGCCAGCACATCAAGCTACCCGAAACTGTAAAATTTTCCCAATCAACTTTCAACCTAATGCTTTGGCGATAACGTTGAAAATCGATAAAGAAATTTGACAGATTGTAGTAGCTTGATGTGCTGGTGTCTGTGCAAAAAAAACAACTACCGCACTAGTTACCTAACTATTACTTCACATGGCTTACAGAGTAGGGACCTACCTATTTACACGCAGCATATGTACGATTATTGAATGCTGAATCCTCATTTAATGAAAGGCCCTCATTTCCAGGGTCAGTTAGAACTAAATTACGCAACGAGCTAACGTGCACGTGCCTGTGTCTCCAAACTTATCTATGAGATTACATTGTTTGCATGCTTCGCTTATTGTACACCAAATGACTCTCGGTAATTGGGTATTACAATTCTAAGAAACATACGCAGACTTTTTGGAATAGGTACTGAGATATTTTTCTAATCTAATTACTGTTGTGTTTACATTTTGTTTTAAAAACATATACGCGCACGATATATGATGCTACTTTTATCGTTACTGGCACCTATTCTCTGATTCCTTCAAGGAAGATACTGGTCCATCCGAAAGTAGCTCGATACTTCGAAATGAACCCTACTCCCGATTAATTAATAAATTTTCGGAAGCGTAAAAACACATCGGGAGTAAGAACAACTTTAAAATCGTGTTGTCATTCGTTCTTAGTTACGGCTCCGGACTAATCTTTTGGGTTCGTGCTGATTCCCCCCGTTCTAGATTCCACCTGAAGAGTTATATAGGTACTTTATAACCCCGTTTTATCAGACAAAATCAAGGTGGTTTAATCAAGGAAAAAAATCTTAGCGATTATTAATCACACTATTATTATAAAGGCGAAAGTTTGTGAGTGTGTGTGTGCGTGTGTATGTTTTTTACTTCTTCACGCTCAAACGGCTGGACCAATTTTGATGAAATTTGCCACACAGACAGTTTATAACCAGGATTAACACATAGAATATCGATATTTCTACGAGATCGAGACTTCTAGGAAGTTATGACAGCTAGTAAGTTATAATTCATCTGCCTAGCTTTTTTTTTAACTATTTTGGGGTCGGCTTCCAGTCTAACAGGATGCAGCTGAATACCAGTATTTTACATGGAGCGACTGCCTATCTGACCTCCACAACCCAGTTACTGGGTAATACGATTCCCCTTGGTAAGACTGGTTGTCAAACTTTCGAACTACTGACGACCCGTAACGACTGTCAAAGATCCACGAATGACAGTAAGTTATAATTACAATATAAAATTAATATACATAACATATTTTAAACACAAATCAATAAATATTAAAAACCAACAACTTTGAGTAAAAATAGCTAGATTATATTTTGTTATGCGTAGTTATCATTGAGCTGATTTCTTACAGGGATCATTAATCTATTCATCAAAATTGGTTCCTAAAAATAATATTTCGGTGGTTGCACTTTCTCGCTTCACTGTAAGTACTTAATTTTTAAATGTCGTGAGGAATCGAGAATGTAATTAAACGATATTTTTATTATAACTTTCGGGGGGAAACAAGAGTGGAGGGAATCAGCAATAACCCAATATTTTGTCTGTAGGTGATACGGAGTAGGAAACACCTGTAACCCCCCGTAACCCTAGTTTCAACCGTACCCATAGGTACAGTTGAAACTAGGGATTTAGTGCTTAGTGTGTAGACTTGTAGGCTAATTGCGTAACACACTATCAGTAGTAATGGGTTTCATTTTGACAGTTCAACAGAATTCATTCCGTAATTTATGTTGTTGAGCAGACTCATTTCTCGAACATATGGAGCAATGGATTAGCAATATGCTTCAAAATAATTCAAATTGGGAGTAATAGTGTTACGCAATAGGGTGCTGACTGCAGTAGACAGAACAACGCTCTACGCACAGTGCATTTCGAAACGCTTTAGTCATGTTCATCATTTTTGTATTTACATTGTCTTATGAAACAACAGAAACTAGAGATTCCCAGCTATTTTCCTTTGCTTAAAACATAATGTGTTTGGAAACTTCAGAAGACTTTAATATAGGAAGCTACTCCAAGCAAAGTAGTCAAACCAGATCTTAGAGAAACGTTTTTTTTTTCAATTTAAAAACCAAACATTTGGAAAACCAAACATTTGGAAAACCAAACATTTGGAAAACCAAACATTGATGATATGAAATTGCATTGATGTAAGATTACCTAGGGGTATGTTGCCATTGTCTTATAAATCTAATCTTCTAAGTCTCTTTTACTATTTAGTACTCAGTAAGTAGAAATTTGTTGACGTAAGCAGCATCGTTATGATATTGATAAGAACTACATACTTATCTACACATACGGTGTTATACGTAGGTATGTAAACATTTCATTTTTAGGATGCATAAGTACAGACGCCAGCACATCAAGCTACTACAATCTGTCAAATTTCTTTAATAAATATTCAACTTTATCGCTAAAGCATAAGGTTCAAAGTTGATTGAGAAAATTTGACAGTTTCGAGTAGCTTGATGTGCTGGCGTCTGTACCTAATTGCAAGATTTTGGTGTATCAAATGAACGTAATAGCAACAAGCTTTAGGTTTATTTTACAGAAAGTAAATAGTAATAGATTATATTTAGTTACAGTAAAACAGGGTGAATAGGAATGCAGGGGTGAATCGCGACGAAACTTTAAAATGGATTTTAACATTGAAATAATACTGTTTTTTTCCAAAAGGTCTCTTACTGTGTTCTCTATATTATAGTTGACGATTAAGTGTAATTGTTGGCTACAAACTATATTACATCAACGTTAAAATCCATTTAAAAGTTTCATCCCGATTCACCCCTCGGTTCCTATTCACCCCATTTTACGGTATTTAATATTAATAATGACTAAAAACTATCTAAACTTTGTCTATAAATGGAAAAAAAATAGAAGATACAAACGTTTTCTTAAGATAAATTAAATCACATGTATAACTACCATATAATAATAACACAGTTAATATAAATAAAGTAATTACGGCATAAATCCACATTTATTTCTTTTACTTCATACTAAATAAAATTATTGCAAAAGTTCCTACAGCCAATTTAACTCTGGTACACGCGTGAGCCATTTTATGCTATCCTAAAAATATAAGGCGCGCTTTGTAGACCGTAGTGCTAGTTAATGTTAAGTAGTAGTTGTATGCCTGCTGGCATCATAAGTCAGACAATAAAAACTACTATATCTACGTAGGTAATTAAAAACGATGCTTTGATTTTAATTAGACAAGTACTAAATATAAAAATGCATGCAAGCACGTTACGCCGTCGGTCCCGGCTGTCATTCGTGGATCTTTGACAGTTGTTACGGGACGTCAAAAGCCCGAAAGGCTGATAGCCAGTCTTAACAAGGAGTATCGTGTTACCCATTAAGTGGCTTGTGGTAGGTTCCAGTCCAAGCGGTTAGACTGGAACCCGAACCCAACATATTTGGGAAAAGGCTAGGCAGATTGATAAAAAATATATTTATATATATAGATGCATTTTGTTTGTCCCGTAAATGCTCGATAACGATAACGATAAAACTTTGGTATGTTGTCGTGCGCACACCAGCGACGGTAACTGATACCAGCTGGTCGATTCTGTAAAAATCTCACTGTGAAAACTTGCGTGGAGTGAGCTTTCAGTGTCATCCCACTGATGCTAGGGATTGACCAAGCATACATTTACAATCATAATTATTATTACTGTTTATTGTCCCATAATAAAATAAAATAAAATAATAAAATAATCGAGTTTTTAATTTTTTTTTAAATATGCTCATTTTAATGATCAGTTTATGTAATTTCAAAGCTAGTATTTTAGTTGTCAAAACATTACTAATTTATGGGGTTTAAAAATAAAATAACAAAACAAAAAAAAAAGAAACAACAAAAACAACAGAAACAGAAACAGTAGAACCACAATGTTGTTTTTTTTTTTCTTTTTTTCCTAGTCTATAGACCAGAATACCCGATTCACGACATTTCCTGAATCGGGTGAAGTGATCACGCCACATGAACTACGTGGGATTAAATTCTATGGCCCGTCAGCCAGGCACCCTCAAAATAGTAAGGTTATGACAACTAAAATCCTACTAGCTTTGAAATTTTATAAAATGATCAATAGAATTAGCATAAAAGATATTATTAAAATCTCGATTATACCTAATTGTAAATGTATGCTAGGTCAGTCCGTAGTATCAGGTGAGATGACATTGAGAGCTTACTCCACGCTCACTTCACCCAAGTCTTCACGGTGAGATGGTTACAGAATCGCACTGCAGTAACGAAGTTGTAGGCAACAGCTACCTATGTACATACGCCAGCACATCAAGGTACTACAATCTGTCAAAGCTGTCTTTATCGCAAAAGTATATAAGGTTCAAAGTTGATCGGGAAAATTTGACAGTTTCGGGTAGCTTGATGTGCTGGCGTCTGTACATCATAAAAGAAATAACGTTTAAAACCAATAAAAAGTGTAGTAGATAGAAACCTACTTAAGTACATAGCAAAAAAAAACCCTATAAAGTATTTTAATCTTTGAGTAAGTACATAATATATACATACGTTTTAAACACGTGTTGTCATTTACATAATAGTGAAGTATTTAGGGTTACTCGTGAGAAAAAAAAGTTTTGAAATTCTTAATTTAATCGCCTAATTAATAAATTTGTCACCCTATGTTGTTTGCCTGTAATTTTATTTTATGAATGAAAAACTTTGGTTTTGCATGAATTACATAAGTTTATTTGATGTTTTAATTTATTTTTCCATTAATTCTAGAAAATAATTTTGACGACGTAAACAGTGCACTCTCAATAGTTACGGATTGGTTTACGTCAAATAACCTAGTTCTCAATGCCAAGAAAACGAAATGTGTAAAGTTCGCCTTACCGAATGTTAGAAATCTAGGACCCAACATCGTCTTAGATAAAGACGCGCTTGAAACTGTGAGTTCGGCAGTTTTTCTGGGAATAACAGTAGATGCCAAACTTCAGTGGGGACCACATATATCGAGCCTAGCAGGAAGGCTCAGTTCGGCTGCCTACGCCGTCAGGAAAGTAAGACAGTACACTGACGTTGATACAGCTCGTTTAGTATATTTTAGTTATTTTCACAGCGTTATGTCCTACGGTATTCTGCTGTGGGGCAAAGCAGCTGATATACAAAATATATTTGTCCTTCAAAAACGAGCTGTTCGAGCAATTTACCAGCTAGGCGCTAGAGTTTCTCTAAGAGATTTTTTTAAAGATATTGGTATTCTCACGGTTGCATCACAATTCATCCTTGCCAACATCTTATATATTAGGCAAAATATACACTTGTATACTAAAAACAGTGATATTCACAATGTTAACACCAGAAATAAGGACAAACTACGTGCTCCCTTTCACCGGCTTCATAAGGTTCATAACTCATTTGTTGGTCTTGGTATAGCCTTTTATAACAAGCTACCCTCTTCTTTGCTAGATTTGCCTTTTAATGCATTTAAAGCTCAAGTAAAATCTAACCTTTGTTCAAAGGCATACTATTCTATCAACGACTACTTAAACGATAAGAATAGTTGGTCGCCCTGATTAACTCAAGACAATGTTTATGTTCTTTCTCCAGAATTAATTTACAAAGAATTACTGATAGGTTATATGAGCTCATTATACAATTGTTTTTTTATTGGGCTGTATAAGTCAAATCAGTTTAATTTAATTTTAATTTTATTATTGACATAATCAACCCATTGCAATGTTTTCTAATGAGTTGATTGCAATATGTGGTTAGCTAGTGACCTCGACAATTGATCATATTATTCTTACCTGAACAACCGGCAGCAAGTTCGTCATGCTCCCTTAGATGTCACTGCTTGCGGTAGCGTCGGGGGTCGGGTTGTCTCCTTCCCTCAAATATGGCGAGGGGGGTAATGGCTGACCTTTGCGTTATGCTCGTGAACGGGTGCTGCTTGTGGTGACTGGTCGTCTTGCTGACCATGGTTTTATCATTGTTATCATTATTAATAACTTGTTTATTTAGTTTCCTTATGGTCCTAGTTTATCATTTATGACTTCAAGCGACAGCTATGTAAACCGAATCCAGCATTGCATAAATATGTTAGCGGTCACGCCCTTTATACCTGGAGGCTTTTATTTAATTTCCATTTATTAATTTTTGCTTGAGTACGTATAGTTTTTTATTGTATTTCTTGGTATATTGGCTTTGCTAGCTGACATATGGCAAATCATTTAATTTAGCGTTCTGTGTCTTGTAATGTTAATTGCTTTGCATACCTTGTATTGTATTCAGTCAATTATATTTTCTAACTGAACAGACAGCTGTGCTGCTGGGGAGTTTGTTGCGCCACTTCTTCTTCCCAGCGAAAGCACTAGGAAGTGGTGAAGGGCGGGCGTTTTGGGGGACTGTCTTTTGTAATTTTGACGTTCGAAAAGTGCTGATTCTCAGCCTAGTTTGAATAAATGACTTTTGATTTTGATTTTGATTTTGATTTAATAGTGGCTACGTCTCTGCCGCCAGAATTGATGACCATTCGGGCCCGATTTATGTCATGTTGTCTCTTGTCAGAACTTCCGGCGATAGGTCCTCGCATTTTTGACGGATATTCTCTTTGAGGGCTTCAAGAGTCTGAGGCCCATTGACATAGACTCGTGACTTCAAAAAACCTAAAAAAAAAATGTGCAAAACCTGAAAATAGTTTTATCAGAATAACGAGCAGAATTAAATTGAACCACTTTTTAATATAAGTAGGTCACATTTTTCAAAAAATCTTCATTAAAAACGTTGCGGTGTCTATTTATTAATAGGTCAAGCAAGCCTATGTCAGCGCGGCGCAGCGGCCCGGTGACGACTCCTCCCTCGATAAAGCGTCGTCGCAGACGCAAGAAACGATCAGAATGGCCAGTAAAACTAAAAGCACATAAAACCTTTACAATTTTTTTAATGACTTATTTTCTCTCTGAAATAGGTCAGTTGAATTAAAAATGAGTTGGGGTGTCTGAGGTTTTGCGCATTTAACGTTACACGTTGTAACTATAGTTAAAATTATCACTATGGAAAAATTCTTGAAAATATATCCCCTAACCTTACATAAGGGATTAAAGTTTGTATGGAAGTTTGTTATTTTTAAATCCCATCGAACACATGGCTTCTCTACTTAATAAAATTCACTAAGAGACCACGAACAGCTTAAACCGCTAGGTCTAGAAACTCCAGAAGCATGGATTTTTGCAAAACAGTTTCAAATATAATGAAAGTGAGGATTAAAACTCATAAAAGAGGCATTAAACATAAAGGAAGGATTTAAACTCATTTTGAAAATTTCACTTAGTTAATGATTAACTTTTTGCACAAGTAAAAAAAACTGTACAAAGGTGGACTTAATGCCTGAGGCATTTTCTACCAGTCAACCTTATGGTGAAACAGAGACAAAATATGTTTTCCTCCTTCGTTTCAAATTAAACAGGCTAGGCACATTAACATCGGCTATAATGATAACTAATAAGTCTTTACCTATGAAATTGCCGTTTTGTGTGAAAAAATTTAAACGAATTTTTTTCATGTATTTTTTATTTGTATTAATCGAAGTAATCACCCATGCCATCAATGCATCTTTGCCAACGCAGTGGCAGTTTATTGATGACCTTCTTAAAGAAATCAGCTGGACGGGAAGCAACAAATTCTTCAAAGGCATTTTGTACTGCCTCTCGGGTATTGAATTTTTTTCCCGCCAAGAAGTTATCCAAATTCTGGAAAAAGTAGTAGTCTGTAGGCGCAAGGTCTGGTGAGTAGGGCGGATAACGGAGAGCTTCCAACCCCAGTTCTTGCAACTTGAAGACCGTCTGCTGTGCAGTATGAGGTCGCGCGTTGTCGTGCAGGAGCAGCGGAGACGAGCGATCGACCAATGCTGGTTGGAGATGTGCCAGCTTCTCCATCATTGTGTTCAGTTCTTCACAGTACACATCTGCAGTAATGCTCACCCCGTTTGGTAAGAAGCTGTGATGTATCACACCGGCGCTAGACCACCAAACAGTGGCCATCACTTTTCTATGGGTAAGTTTTCGTTTAGGGCATTGTTTAGGTGCTGAACCAGGATCCAACCAACTTGCTGAGCACTTGCGGTTATCAAACAGAATCCATTTTTCATCGCAGGTAACAATGCTGTTCAAAATTCCTTCATTTGTGTGTCTGTTGAGCAGTGCAAGGCACGTCTCGACGCGTACTTCGCGCTGGCGATCATTGAGTTCGTGGGGCACCCATTTGTCAAGCTTTTTTACCTTGCCAATTTGACGCAAATAGACCAATATTGTTTTGACGCTAACGTCGAAAGCTGCTGCTAATTCAGCCGTAGATTGTGTATCATCAGCTTCCACAATCGCCTTTAATTCGTCACTGTCGACCAAAGTCTTCGGACGACCGCGAGGTCCATTTTTCAGGTCGAAATTTCCAGAACGGAAGCGAGCAAACCAATAACAGGTGGTGCGTTGGTTTGTAGTGTTAGCTCCGTAAACGTCGTTGATGTTGCGTGCCGCTTGTGCCGCGTTGCTACCACGACGGTACTCATATTCCATAATTACTCGAATTTTTAACGTATCCATGATGACGAAAAAGATTTAAATGCGATGAAAATGTAACACTAATCAATAAACAAATGACTACTTTACGAAACAAAATTCCATGTTTTTAAAATAAAATTAATTTGAAATTAGAATTCTTAGCCAAACAAAAATTATTTTGATTTGAAATGGCCAGTACTGCAGAACGGCAATTTCATAGGTAAAGACCTAATATTACTATTACTATAAAGAGGGTGGACAATCATTTTTTTTTTCTAATTCATCCCCTAACAAGTTAAATAGGGGATGAAAGTTTGTATGGAAGATGGCCTTTTTTTCGATGGGGAATCCGCCCTGTCTTTATATAAGTGTAGATAAATATGTGGAACCCTTGATTCTCAAATTCCAATCGCACTTGATTTCCTTTCACAGTTTTTTCCAAGAACATACAAATTCACTACGAGTATACCTTTGCAAACAAAGCAACACGAATATTGTTGGGCTAAATATACATTAATATCTAACTAATGTTTACTTAACGAAACACCTGAGTTTAATGCGTAAACAAATAAACGTGTTCTTAAAGTGCCTATCATGAAATACAGTATTCATGACGTAGACCGTTTATTTTCCTTCCAGTTATGTATTTTTATTACGCCTCCAGCCTATGAATTTTTCCCTTTGTTTTTCAGGATACAAATAATTATAGAGTACAATAGAATACTCTTTATTATGTACACCATATATATTACAGACATAAATATAGAAATTTTACAGAGGGTGACACAATGGGCGGTCTTATCGCTAAGAGCGATCTTATAAAGACAATCTTTGGATGGATTGAAAAGGGGAAGAAGGGACAAATACTTTAGGTAGTGTGTGGTGTACCATTTACACAATACAATGAATACATACATAAAGTGTATTATACTAATCTAAATAAATATACATATGTATATAATAATAATAATAGACATGAAACTGGAGCAAAGAAAATATAATGATGAATTATTTTGTTAAGAAACTGTTGGATTGAAAAATTTCCATTATTTTCTTACTAA
Organism: Eremobia ochroleuca; assembly: GCA_949629135.1. Lineage (NCBI taxonomy): Eukaryota > Metazoa > Arthropoda > Insecta > Lepidoptera > Noctuidae > Eremobia > Eremobia ochroleuca. The sequence continues at coordinate 10,255,790 of OX451402.1, read as the reverse complement.
CTCTGCCAACTCTAAACGTTTGTTTAAATTTCAACACCTTTTCTTCAATGGTTGGTATAATTATTCCAATACACATTGCACTGGTGAGCTTTCAATAACCTAATGACCACCATAGTCGGATTTTAATACGAAAAGTGTTTTTTTTTTTTTTTCGTTTTCTTTTTTGTGCCGCTTTAGTCGTATTTATACGACTGAGAACCTATATTGTTTCTTTAATTATTTTATTTTGTATGTACTGTAAAGGTTGTCTGCTAAAGTCGACCTTATGTAGTGCAGGCTGGTAATAAATAACTCTGGTTGCATTCGAACAGTCAAGCAGTTTAGAATGAGCTTTAACATTTTTGTGTTAGGTTTTTTTTTTTTGGAAGAAAACTGATATTATAGCTGGAATGATGTAAGGACGCTCGCTTGAAATAAACGTGGAGAAATCATAACGTTGTTTGATTTGTGACAGTACATACAGTAAAATACATAGAGACATAGGGATTCACGTTTTTTGTTTTTTACTTCACTGTACGACCCTATTCGTCGTAGATATTTATCAATTTATGAGTTGGGCGTTAGGGGCACGACAATTGATATAAAACAAGTCAATGAGTTAAAACTTCAAAAGACTATAGGTTGACTCTGTGAGTCTGAAACTGATTAAAAAGTATCGTATTTGTAATAAAATAGGGAAATATTCTGTTGTATAGGTCCTGTTAAAAAATTAGCTCAGCTCTACATAGAAGTACCTGTACGTAATCCGCTACCCACGCGGACTGCCGACTAACGAAGCAATTCAATTAGCTGCCCACTTCCCGCTCCGTGAGCATTGTATATACGTATTCAAATTCGTATTTTATATTTCATACCTATTACAGTCCATTTATGAAAATTCCACGTGTATAGCGTAGGTTGATCTAGGAATCGTAATAATTTCTTTTTGATATCGATGAATGACACAAATTGGTTGATGTCTATAGCGGGAAATGTATAAGCCCCTGGCAATTTTATCGAACCGTCTCAGAGCCTTCCGCCTGGGCACGCGTCACCGTAGCCGACTTGGAGATCTCTAAATAGACTTCGAACCCAAGTCGGCAAAAACTATCTCCACAGATTGAGGTTCACGGACGGCTTAGATCTCAAAAGCGTATGCATCATCTCTCCCTAGACAATGGCCCGACTTTCATCCTCCACCCGCATGCATGTCACCTGTACACTATCTTGATGATCTTATGACTCCGTCAGTGAGTGGAGTTCGCGCAGCTGAATATAAGGCAAAAGATGTTTGAATTTTTTTGCCATCGATACGCTAAGAAGATTTGTCGATATTCCAAGGATTGTTAATAATACTGAACTTTTATTTCCTTTGAGTAAAAATAATTAGAATAGTGTATTAATAAAATATCCCTCAGTCATATTTTAGTTCCTGTAATACTTGCCACGTGCTCAAGGGGTTTACTTTTTGTTCTTATTAAGTGCTCTATCATATTTAAACTGAATCTATTTTGGTTTCAGCGACGCTTACAAAATTCTGTAATTCGTCGAGATGAATCAGCTTGTTGGACGTATGAAACCAACAATTTGATAAAGGACTTACGCCACAGACAATTTCCACAAAACATGTCAGTCACAGTATAAAGTGATTACATGTTATCTTTGTTATTTTCCACTAACAAATACAGAGAAACCGTTCGAATTTCGCTGTCACTACCCTTTTTTTTTTTTTTTTTTTGTTTCGGGGTGGAAAATCCTCATGGATGTCCGCCGCCCTGGGGCGGGCGGCGGGGTCTGTCAGACTCTTACTGACTAAAAACCACCCCGGTGTTCCCTCTCTCACCTACGCCGGGGGTCGCGGGAACGAACGATACTTCCGCAACCCCCGGCTGGTGCTGGCCCGCTCCTGCGGGCCTCTCCTCGTGTAAGGGGGGGGGAGTGAGGTGTTAAACTCCCCCCGCGACGTCTAAGAGGGGCGCGCGTGGAACACTACGCGCCGCCGCCTCGGGTCCAGATGTGTGGGGGGCGACGGACGTCCCCAAGTCCGTCGCCCCTGGACCCATTTAGGGGGGCTGGAAGAGGGCGTTGTCCACCCTCCGCCGACGCCCGGTGCGCCTGCTGCGGGCGGGGTGAGGGGACGAGATCTCCCTCTCCCTTTCCGCAGCCTCCTTCTGCGAGACGACTGTTTCGCAGAAGGAAACCACCGCGTCCCAGGACTCCTCGCTGCCGACCATAGACTCGACCACGGCCGGCAGCGATAGGTCACTGCGCTGTCACTACCCTGCTTCGACATTACTATTCGATTACCCTGAACATTTTTCATATATTTGTTTGATGATACGAGTGCTGGCTCTTAATCTAAGAAACATTTGTAATCTTTACAAATATTTGTAAACTGTATTGATTGTTGGATAAGAGGAGGTAACTACTTTACAAAAGAAGTGCGTGAGAGCAAAGTGTTTAATATTTTATCAAACAATGCATATTATCTTTTTATTCTCATTTAATCTCACCGTGAAATCATAAGTGAAGTGAGCACTTAATAGTGTTAATCCCTAGCGAATGACAGCTCACTCCACGCACGTTACAGAATCGCACGGCAGTACTCCTTTTTTTATATTCGAGTCTATGGTAAATAAATTTAATTATGGCAAATGAGTTGGGCCCAGTATGGGTGGCCACGCCAATCGCGGCATCATTACATTCTCAAAAGTGCAGGTCTATAGGCACTTTAGACACTCCAACATGTGAGACATAGTTTGGTCAAGAGCACCGCATACTTACTGGGTATCGGTATAATCCCCTTTTTTTCTGGATTGTGCTAGCAGCGGCCTATTTGGATCCGCAGTCGATTCATTCCTTTCAACATATATAAGCAAGTCATGTCTAGGTGGCAGATGTTCCTGGGGCTGAACGAAGTCTCTAAGAAGAAACTTTAGAAGTCCGGGAGTGTGTAGAGAAAACAAAAAAACTCTTGAGCAACAAATTTCTAGACGCGGCATTGCGTTGTCTGTCAGTGAATTTAAGATTTTTATTAAGTATAATTAGTGGTTAAAAGCAAGAAATTCACCACTTTTAGAGGTAATGGAAATCAATCGCAGTATGATTTTATTAAGGACTGAAAAATCTCCCACAACAAAAACCCAAGAAAAAGAATCGAAATTCGACACTTCACGTGATCAGAGGTCAGCCCTCTGATCACGTGAAGTGTCGAATTTCGATTCTTTTTCCCTTGTCCTTCTTTGGCCAAAGAATTATTAGCATTGCCGTTCAACGTGGCAATGCTGCCAGTCTTCTGGGCACGTTTCCGGATGACAGCGATGCGGACGAGGACAAAAACAAAAGGATTTTTGTGTTGTATTTATTTATATAGTTAGCTAGTTCGTTTTTTTATTTTTATTTAGTACCTAGTGTAAATTGTCTGTTATTTATATAGTGTACATAATATTATAAATACAGAATATAGAAAAAGAATTGTACAAATATCCTTATTTTCTTAGAACGCAATACATAGGTACGCATAATTTGTTTATTATAGGTACTGCGTATGAGAGTTACTTGAATTACTTATGTTGCGTAGGAGGCCTTTTACTAATTGCTATTGGCATTTTTATCTTTAAAAAAATTCTATTACCTACATACATATTTATCATAATAATAAATAACAGTTTTTTTTAATAGTGTTTGATTTAACAGTTCTATATATCACACTATCGCACTAATATTATAAAGGCGAAAGTTTGTGAGTGTGTGTGTTTGTGTGTTTGTTACTTCTTCTCGTTCAAACGGCTGGACCAATTTTGATGAAATTTGGCACACAAATAGTTTATAACCAGGATCAACACACAGAATACTTTTAATCCCGATGTTCTTACGGGATCGAGACTTATGCGGGTGAAACCGCGGGGCGCAGCTAGTATAATATAAATATGTTACACTAAGTCGGAGGGTATAGCAACAGAACTAGAATCCTTAGCGTTAATAGTATTGTCTATCAAAATTTTATCGTCATTACCTTTGCAAGTTCCCATCGCAACTGAATAAGACACTTACAAACAAGCAAATCAAAACTTTCCTGTAAAAACATTACGTATGATTAGATACATGTTATTATTACGCTCCTACTGCTGTTCAGACAAACAAGTGCTGTTGTTGACTGTACACATCTTATCTACTTTATGACTGCATACTCTTTCCATTTGGGAAAACCTCTGTGTATATAATATACACTACAGGTGGTAATATATAATCCAATAGACAAACAATACACGTATAAAAGGAGATAGTTTCGCTCATTAACAATAGAAACGAAGTGAACCTGCTTGTATTACGAACTCGAAATATAACGAACAATATAATACTTCAAATATGTCTGCGAAAATCGTTTTAGTTATTTGTGCATTGGTAAGTGACTCATACAAATCTTAATCTATTCTTTCACTTACAGTGACAGTATACCATACTGACTCATTTTAAGAAACTATGTTAGGGCCCTTTCCCACGGCAAGATCCCGTTTTTTGCAGATATGGTTTTTTGCAGGATCCCGTTTAGTAGTGTACGTGTTTAAATATATATATTCACACAAGAATCCTGTTTTCCGGATACTGCAAACCTCCTGCAAAAAACCGTACCTGCAAAAACGGGATCTTGCCGTGGGAAAGAGCCCTGAGTGTTCACAATCTGTACGAGTAACAGCATTTGCTGATAAGTCTGACCAAGAATATTTTGGGCCTCGATAATATTTTAGATTTGTGTTACAACATCATCTCAATATTAAATATTAAGATTCGGTTTCACAACAGATTACAAATTTTGTAATCTGTTGTGAAACCAAACCTTGCAGTCAAGTGTTAGTGTAGTGAACCACGTAAACAATAACAATATCCCTTAAGCTACATCACAAGATGAAGAAGAAGGTAATAATTTGTACATTTGCAACAGGTCGCTATGGTGTCATCGGTTCCTGCCCAAGCTGGTGCAGGTATCGGCGCCTGGGGCGGCGCTGGTGGCTGGGGAGCTGCTGGTGGTTGGGGAGGCGCCGGTGTGGCTAATGCTGGCGTCAACCCTTGGATTCCACCATGGGTGTCAGCCGCTCCCTGGTACCCCCAGTGGGTTCCTTGCACCGTCGTCGGCAGCTCCTGCGTGGACTGTAACACTAAGGTGGTGTGCACTAAGGTCGGTGGCCTGCAACGCCCCTGCACTGACCCCACCCTACCCTACTGCAACGCTGGAGAGTGCTCCGCCACCCCCTCTGAAGGTTGCGGTGCCCCCCCTGTCAATACCAACGAAGCCGTCGCTCCCCGTACCATTGCCGCTGTCTAATCATACGATGTAATGACATGTGTTCCAAGTTCCAACCTCGAATAGCTGGTACTTCTTTCTCAAAGAAAAGGATTACGACTTTAAATTGTTTCTGTTATAAAATTGTTTCGATTCCCAATCTTTCAAAATTGTGTATCTATTTATTCAAATTATTCTCAGTCACGTTTAAAAACCATATTTTTTATTTTTCTTATTTATTAATTCCTAGTTATTAAAATGACTCAATAAATTTTTCAATAATAAAAGGTTATGTACTTTCATTAAAAGTATTTACGTTACCTATACCCCACATACCTGGATCACACGTACACAAGCTTATGATAGTACGTACCTTCCTATAGAAAATTAATCTACTAGCTACGTAGCTACTAGCTACGTACGTATACGTAGGTACTATCCCACATTTATTAAAAAGGATAAATTAAAAGGGAGTAAACAGTATCTATTGCCAGTTTAACGATACATTTTACGTTTTATCTAATTAACAATTAATACAGGCCTTTAAATTGAAATGCATTACTGAAAGAAGGGTAATAGTAGTTAATTCATATATATATTCTAATTAATTTTCAACATAGATAGGCACGGTTTGGTACCCAGTCAATACCATTGGCACCTGCACTAAAAAAGAGATTGTTCGAAAATCGAACTGGCCACCACGAGTAAGACATAAATAAAAGAAAAATAAAACACAATTTTAAAAAAAGCCGCGAATACTGCAAATCGTTTTGCTTTTATATAACAAATTAAATTACAAATCCTCACAAAAATGTTGAGTGAAAATAGGGATTTGCTTCCGGAGTAAATTAGATCCGAAGCCATTGGTATTCCCTACAGTCAACTCCCAGAAAAGTCCAAGGAATCGTACATGAAAGTTTACAACGATTTATACAAATGGAAAACTATAAAGGGCGTCACGTCTGTATCTGAATCAATGCTTTGTTTACTTCCACCATTTATCATGTACAAAGAAGCCAAGTAGCCTATTGTGCATCTAGTTGATGCTTAGGTCAACAGTAAGAACGAAACATAATACTCAAAGTACACCAAATTACTGGCATTTAAAAAAAAAAATTATATAAAAAAAAACAACCGACTTCCAAAAAAACACTACAAAGTGAAAAATAATTTTAATTTTGGAAGTCGGTGTCGTTGGTTCCGCATTTTGGTTTTTTGACACCGACTTCCGAAATTAAAATTATTTTTCACTTTGTAGTGTTTTTTTGGAAGTCGGTTGTTTTTTTTTATATAAAATTTTTTATTTTTCACTTTTTATTTATATCTACCCCAATCAAATTCATATAAACACTACTTGCTATGTAAATATCAGTGACAGGAAGCTGCATCTGCGTTTATAGGGTACAGACGTGATGTTATGTTGTGCGATTGCGTAAATAATGCATACATATGCGATAGCAGCAATCGCGGTTAATCTGCTGTTATTTATTGAAGAGTTCCCCCGCTTTCTACAAGATCCCATCATCAGATATTGAAATGGTGGCAATGGGACCACACGGGAAGCACCAGCTTTCAAATAAAAAAAGAATAATGAAAATCGGTTCACCCAGTCGGTTATTATGAGGTAACAAACATAAAAAAAAAAAAAAAAAAAATACAGTCGAATTGATAACCTCCTCCTTTTTTTGAAGTCGGTTAAAAACGAAATCGGAAGGACATCGTGCTAAGAAATCAAAAGTTTTCACAGCTCAAAAGGTGGAAAGTGTTCTAAATGATGCCCCTAACCTTTCCACTAAGCTTTCGTGCCATAACAGTAAGTACCTACCTAATGATAATAATAATTAATGAGTAATAATTTTAACTTTGTAATGAGTATCCTTAAGTTTGCCCTTATTGTTGTTATTAATAGTACCTATGCTAATTATTTTATATGGTAATCTGTGGATAACGTCGTGAGTAGTGTATTTGTTAATTCTATTAGTTTAGTACTCCAATCATGTGTAATATTTAATATACTGCTGTTTGTTGTCCCTAATAAATAAAATAAAAATAAAATAAAATGATTGATTTTTTCATTACTAAAATAGCTACTTACTTACTTACTAAAGGTAAGTACCAGTAATCCGCTCATGCATCGATCGCTTGTTTGCTATCTACGGTGATGTTTCGACATGCGCAAACGTCAAGATTCCTGCACTCTATCTAAGTTAAATATTATTGTAAATCTTCATTAGGTTTATGTGTATATTATTACAATTATATGTGTGAATAAAAATCTAAGAAAGTGTATAACTTGAAATACATAAGAATTACCGTACGCAAAATACGCGCATTGACGTGGAGTTGCGGACACCAGCCCGTATTACCTATTACCTACGTAAGAATTAATATACTAAAATAATGGCAAGTGACACAGGTAAAAATAAGATCAGCACCACGCCAAAAAAAAATACGAGATACTTGCAATTGACGAATGTCCAGCTCTACACGGGCCGTTGTTTCTGGAGAACATCGGCACCTCTATTGGCAGATTCAGGAGCAAACATGACCCAGATAAAAAGACACGGTGACTGGAAATCTGATGTAGTAGCGGAGGGTTACATTGATAATGCTATACAGACTAAGGATAAAATAAGCATCCACATTGTTGACAACAACAAACTAAAACACTGTCGATAACTGATCCTTGGACAACTTTCTCACCGCAACTATCCACATCAAAACACTGTTCATCTAGCCAGCTGCCTCCAGCACCACCTTCACCAACTTTCACGATCCAAAATGATCCTCAGTAGACCCAAGTTTTGTGAATCTTTTCTCAACAGCAATACTCAAATAAGCTCTGCCTCAACAAAACATGACCTTTTCTTTCCACAACTGATCTAATGTATCAAACATTACCTTTAACTTTTATTTCTTTTGAATAGCTAGAACTAACTGTAAGATAATTTTAATAAATACTTTGATTCTAGTACTATATATTTTTATTGTCTCGTAGATGGTGTGAAAAGTAGAGTTTTCTCCTCTGGGATAAAGGTACCTTCGCCTTGGGTGATCTTGAATCCCTCGCTGGACTCAGGATTCTTGTCTAGGATCCTTCATTACGCGCAGTATATAATACCGCGCCCGCGACATAAGACACTGCTTTATCCCCTTAGTGTATAATCCACTATATTATATATTGTGTTCTCTAGATTAAGCTTAGCTTAGGTATCCTAGAAGAGGGTCCTTAAATACGAGGTTAACTTATACGACATGTCTGACCTAAGAAGACAATATTTTATTTCCTCGTTTAGTCAGTCCTCTTTAACTCAATAGACTTTTGGGTATGGATCCAACGGAAGCAGGATTATCTGCTTCCAATGGCAGGTTAAACGACGTAAAATAAATGGATTGAATTGGAAAAATACAATTACACCCTTACAATAGGTTGAACTACAAAAATACGTCTAAAATTGCATATTATGTACTAATATTCAAAAAAAAAACTTTTGCACCTATACCTATACATATTGGAACTCCTTGGAGTTCAGATCGATAGGTATTTACCTAGATATAAACTACAGCCTTATTTAAGATGATTCACACAGCTTGACACAACGTGTACCTACCTACATAAATAGTATGAAAACATGATTTTCATTAGACATATTTTGTGTATTACGCACAGAATTTTTCCCAACTTCTTATCGATTTTCCACTTGAGAACAATATTGAGAAGTGAAAGAGATTGAGTAATGCAATAGATTATGATACACATAAGATAAGTGAGGTGTATAAAAGTTATTGCAATCGATATTTTAATCAAATAGAACGTACATACGAACACACGATGGCTCTCATTCAAAACGTCCTGATCTTGGCAGTACTGGTACGTATAAATAATATTTAAATGTTACAATCATTCAGTTTTATACACATCAAACTACATAACCCTTAAATGCATTATGATGGAAATTTCCATCAACCAATTCAATGCCATATTTTCGTTTCCACAGAGCACGGTCATTCCCCTTTACATTGTTCCGATAAGGTTAAAAATCTATTGAAGAAATTTGACAGGTTGTAGTAGCTTGATGTGCTGGCGTCTGTACATTCAGAATTAGGAAACAAAAACCGTCTAACATAAGACTGTCAAAGTAAACATTGAAACATATCATTATACTCGTATGAGTATCTGTTTTGTACAGACGCCAATACTACTATTTTGATGAGAATAAACAACAAGGAACATTACTAACAGGTTTCTCAAAAACTGTCTACATATTTTCTGACTGACTGATTCCTTGACAATTCAAAAGTGCCTGTAAATGGAAATATGTAAATGCTTTTGAGTTTGAGTTTGTCAAGTAGCCTAGTAGTAATGACTTTTTTGCAACAGTGAATACGTGTTACTAAGTATACATATATAATGTATCGATTTATTTTGTGCTGCTGGAGAGTCTGTTGCGGCACTTCTTCTCCCCAGCGAAAGCACTAGGAAGTGGTGAAGGGCGGGCGTTTTGGGGGAGTATCGTCTGTAATTTTGACATTACAAATGTGCTGATTCTCAGCCTTTTATCTTTCCAGTGTGTCCTTGCTGGGGCTATCACGCAAGCAGCTGAAGACGGTCAGCACGACAGCGGTGATTGGTCACCGGGCACCCAAAGGAAGCCTCACAAACACAACCATGAACACAACCACGAACATAACCATAAGAACGAACACAAGCAAGACCAAGATAACGAACCCACCTGGGTTTCCTGTGACTTCACCATAACTCCAAGAATGCGCTGCCAAGATTGCCATACAAGATTGATCTGCAAGCGAGTTGGTGGACTGCTGTTAGACTGCCCAAGCGCCTACGCTCCTTACTGCAACAATGGACTATGTTCGCCTGTACCTAGTATGGAATGTGCTTAAGTTACTATTTGCCTGAGTACCCCTTACGAAAAATGGACAAGAAAACTATGGTCACTAATACATGAGTTGATACAATACGAATGACTTTTTTTCACTAGAATATGCAAAAACCCTGTGGTGCCCTACACACGACGACTGTATCAAGCAAAAATATAAAAAATATTATTGCGTGTCGCGGGTTCGATTCCCGCACGGAACAAACATTTGTATGACCTACAAGTAGTTGTTCCGTGTCTGGCTGTTTGTGTATGTGAGTTTTTAAATGTTTGTAAACGCACCCACAATAATACAGGAGAAATACCTAGTGTGGGGCAACGTTTTAAAAAAAAAATTATAATGTAATCAAAATAATAAATACATAAGTACACAACAATGATAAATAAATACCCGGGAATCGAACCCGAGACACGCAGCGCAGCAGTCAATCGCTTAACCACTACGCCAACCGTGCCGCCATTATTAACATTTTAGTGATATTTATTTTAGAAGTACATGTTTATTTGTATGTATGCAAGTATATGCTCATAGTATTTGTTCAGTTTTATTAAGTGAATAATTGTTGAAAATTAATTAATTCATTTCTATAATTGTTTACGATTTTATGTATTTTTTTTTGTCTCCTTTATTCTTTCACACGCTGTCCACATCTCTCTATCTATTGCTCTATCACAGGTATGCTAGACTCTTCAAGGTGATGCTTATTTCATAAGAAATCTCTATTTCTTATGAAATAAGCATCACCTTTGTACCTATTTTTCTGTTTTGTTTTTTTCTTCTCTGTTTTAATTTCATCACCACTGCTAGGAAAATATCGTGAGGAAACCAAAAATTCGAAGACTTGTGTCATCCACCAACCCGCACTGGGCCCGCGTGGTGGATCACGGTCCACTTCCTCTCACAGAGAGGAGGCCTGTGTCCCAGCAGTGGGAACATTATAAGCGGATAAAGCTATTCTTATGCATTAGGTTGTTGTTGTCGTTCAAGTCAATCCATACTAGTTTTTTTAGATACAGCCGTGCGATTCTGTAACCATCTCACCGTGAAAACTTGGGTGAAGTGAGCGTGGAGTGAGTCATCAATAGTGTCAATCCCTAGCATCAGCATGACTCACAGCTCACTTCACCTTAGTTATCATGGTGAGATTTTTCCAGAACCGACCGGCTGGATTTTCCTAGTTTGAAGGACCAATACAGCCATAATTATATTGAAACAACACTAATGTTACCTAGGATTAGATTTTTATTAAATAAATGATTACTTACTTACTATTGTTTCCACAGAAATTTCCCATTTGAAAACAACAACACAGATGTTTATTGACTTTAAACAATAGGAAAACCCTACTGAGAGTTAGAGTTTTCCTTAATTGTTTGAAGAAAGAGCTTGTAGCAAACATTAGATAAGTAGGACATATAAAAGGGATTGTATGCCACAGATGAACCAAATAGAAAGCAAAGCAACAATGGCTCACATCCAAAATGTACTCATCTTCTCGGCGCTGGTAAGTATTGAAAAAATTACATCTTTTCTTATTAAATCCTCACACACACACACCCTCACACACACACACATACCCTCACACACACATACACATTCACAAACACACGGCGCAGACCCTTCGATTTAATATTTGTATTTTATTTTATTATTTTTTTTTAATCTTAGTATTAAGTAAAATTTCTAGAAACTTTTTTTGTACCCTTCACTTAATCTGGAACAAGTATCTTCTTGCTAGTAGACGGGCGTTGGCAACTGCGCCACAGTTCTTAACTTTTGCAGCTGCCATCGTTTGTATCTGTTTAAGACTGTATCTGTTTCTGTCCAAAATAAACGATTTTTATTTATTTATTTAAAAAAAATCCTAAAGTCAGGTCTATGGATTTTATAAAAGAATCTGCAATAAAAACTCAAATATGGCAGTAATAACCACGAATCTGTTTGCGGCCCGCATTTCTGGAACGGTTCCTGGAACTCCGGTGAAAAACACCCCCTAGTATTATTTTAAAACACATAAAACAGTTCTATTCCATAGACAACATTTTCTGTGTCTTAGCCTATTCTGAACATTCTCTTACCCTCTCTTCTACTAAAAAAAAAATAAAAAGTGGGTCCGTTTACAAACATTTAAACTCACATACACACACAGCCAGTCCAGGAACAACTACTTGTAGGCCATACAAATTATTGTTCCGTGCGGGAATCGAACCCACGACACGCAGCCCAGCAGTCAATCGCTTCGCGGACCGCTTCGTGGAGAACAAGCACGTGACTACTACGGCTGCTGACCTCCCCAGGAAGTGCCATTCAGACCATTAACCTTTTGACCGCCACGGACGGCTATAGCCGACAAACGAAAACGTGCCAAACACGCCACCGACGTCTACAGCCGTCAAGAAAACGACATTTTTTAAGTACAAAATAAATATACTAAATTAGCAAAGATTTACTCTGTACTCAAAAAATGTCGTTTTCTTGACGGCTGTAGACGTCGGTGGCGTGTTTGGCACGTTTTCGTTTGTCGGCTATAGCCGTCCGTGGCGGTCAAAAGGTTAATAACATTGACAGGCCTGTTGGTCTAGTGGTCAGTGGCCCTGACTGCTATGCCCAAGGTCGTGGGTTCGATTCCCACCTAGGCCAAATGTTTGTGTGATGAGCACGATCATTTGTTCTATGTCTGGGTGTAATTTATCTATAATATGTATGTATTTGGAAATATACATGGATATTTATCAGTTGTTTAGTACTCATTGTACAAGCTCTGCTTAGTTTGGGACTAGATGGCGTTGTGTGAAAGTTGTGGAATATTATTATTATTATGTATTATTATTATTATTAACAATGGCCCAACAGGAGCTGGTTTAGCCATATTAAGTAGAGGTCGTTAAGGGCCAATCCATATTAGTATAGTGCCGCCTAACTCTTCCATTTATTTCAGTGCGTCCTTGCTGTCACGCTCGCTCAAGTAGCCCAAGGAGGACCGCACACCAATCAAGGAGGGCCATCGACTTCTCAAGGCGGACCCCATGAGAACCAAGGCAGGGCCCGACGACAGGCTCTAGACTTCGGCACCTTCGACAAATCTCAGTCAAACGCTAATTGGACGACCTGTGACTTCACCGTCTTTCCGAAGATTTCCTGCCACGATTGTAATACTAGAATGATCTGCAAGCAAGTCGGTGGGATACTGAAAGCCTGTAACAATCCCTTCAGACCTCACTGTAATAATGGTATATGTTCTGCTGTTCCCAGCGCTGAATGTGAGTAGACGAACCCAGACCAGACCAGGCCTATAAAGGCAGTTGTTATTTGATTATTTGGAATTTGTTTAGTTTTATAGTTTGTTTCAGTAATAAAAGGCGATAAATTGTGAAACCCTTTTTTGTTTATATACTCGTAATACCCAGCCTTATATCAAAATTAATTTTAAGCGTTGTTAAATTGATTTATTTTGGAATAAATTATACAAATAAATCCCTGGACATTTCACACAGCACCATTTGTCCCAAGCTAAGCAACCTAATGCTTGTGTTATGGTAACAAGATGGCTGATAAACTACTTATATACATTTTTTTTTTTTTTTTTTTTTGTGAATACATACATATTATAGATAGTACAAGAAACTCATATCTCAAAACAGGCTTTATTTAAAACGTTAAGTAAATGCTCCCGCAGACAGGCGCTACACGATGGTGCGACGAGATCCTGGTAGAAAAAAATCCACGAAGTTTTCCAATAAATTGTTCTACTAACTAAAGTCACACAGGCAGAATAAAAAAAACACACACCTACCGAATATGAATTACTTTATAAATAGGTACTTAATAAAATATCTGGAATTAACGGTGAAGGAAAAATCGAGAGGAAACCGTGAAGGTAACCGTGAAGGAAACGACATGTCCAAAAATTCGAAGACATATGACATATACCAACCCGCACTGGGCTCGCGTGGTTGATTACGACCCACACCCTCTCAGAAAGAGGCCTGTGTCCCATCAGTGGGAACATAATAGGCTGATTATACTTATGCTTATCTTATCTGGAAATATATCAGTCTCTAGAAAAGAATAATCAAAAATAGACAGCTTATATGCATTTGTTGAAACTTTAAACATACCACACAAAACATCGCGAGTTTAAGGCTGGGGCTACAGTAGGCAGCGATTTGCGATGCGACTGGAAGAGCGAAACGAGATAAACATGGTATGGCTACATTATAAGCGAAAAGCCAGCGTATGTTCGGCGATGACGTGGCTACAGTACACATGCTACACAACGAATTAGCAAGAGGGATTCATGCGGCGACTCCGTGTCTAATGTAGCCGCTATCATAACAAAGACTCAATTTGGATCGGTCGTTTTCTTAGAATGCGATCAAATCATCAATCGCGGTTTTCTACACGCATAATGTAGCCACAGGCATATTTAGTAGCACTATTGAACTAGTCGTGCAAGTGAGAAATATTCCAATAAATTCGCTTCAATTTCGCTGATATGTTGATGTAGCCGATGCCGTGATTACAGTAATGTTGTTCCTATCGCATAAAGAAATCAAAGGTCGCTAGTAATATTAGACGTACGGTGTAGCCATATACGTGAGCATTAATTTATTTGTTTTAATCCCTCATAGGTCGCGTCGCGGCCTAATGTAGCCTCAGCCTAACAGCGGTATGGCGAGACACAGCAACTCTTTGCCACTACATATTAATTCATGAACAATTAGGTAGGTACGTAAGTATTTTTTTCTATATTGCACTGCAATCTCGAAAGTATATTTTTAATACCTTTGAACAGTTCTTCGCATTTATTACATTGTAGATTTCCATAGGTAAATCATTTATATACGATGGTAGCACGCACTCCATAAGAGTAGCCTTATTCCCTTTGAAGTGAGCTCCAATTAATTAAACTGGCAGTAATATACCTAACTTCGTAACATTCTTCTTGACTAATTAACATTGAGAGTTACAGAATTTCTGCAAAAAAGTATTTTCTGATTTAATGAAAATTCCTTCCCGGGATGCCTGGTGAAGTAATATGTTTCAACCTATATCAGCACACGATGCGCATTGTATAAGAAGGAGATATTCAATTGAATTGAAAGACTGACACTGTAACAGAGTTTTCTTCGTTAAATGAGAAATTTGTGAATGATCGTATCTGGCGAAATGTGAGAGTGAGCTACATATCGGCCTACAGCTTCTGGAAACTCATAAAATTACGTCGGTGAGACTATTAAACGACGTACATAATTAGACTTGATCAGAGTAAATGTTCAATAACTTAGTTAAATGTTTCAATAGTTTTACTACACACACTCGATCAAATTACAAGAAACAATATTTTTCTAACCTTATTATATTTATCAAAAAGGTATTGGAAGGAGGAAAAGGTAAAGACAACAGAGTAATTGCGTAACACACTATCAGTAGCAATGGGTTTCTTTTTGACAGTTCAACAACATTCATTGCGTTATTTACGTTGTTCAGCAGACACATTTTTCGAACATAATTGGAGCAATAGATTAGCAATATGCTTCAAAATGATTCAAATTGAGAGTAATAATTTGTTACGCAATTCGGTTGCAGGTCTGCTACAAATTCAAGCACCCTAATTACGTAACGCACTTTCGATCACAATCTGAATAATTTTGATAGATAATGCTTATTCATTGCTTCATATGTTCGAAAAATGTGTCTGCAATCCTACTTTTCTCGCAAGTCCGTTTTGCATATAGGTTTTAGTCAAACAAAACGAGACCTAACAAAAATACGAGTGCACAGAACTGATAAAACTTAGTTCAAAGTTACTCCGACACACGTAGGAGTTACAATACAGTTACAAGTGGAAAACAATAAACTATCCGTAGTTGAGCAAAGCTGGGAACGTGGTTTTGAGAGCCAACGATATACTTTATGTGATTTACGAGGAAATGCTGCGGTTACTATTTAACTGTTCGTAGCGGATAGTTTTCGCAGATTTTCTCGTTTAAATTCAATCAAAGTTAGTTAGTTTTAGTTTAATCATTGTTTGGTTCAACCAAAGCACCTGCCATCTAATCTCTTCACCACCCTTGGGTGACTGGTAGAGAATGCCTAAGGCATTAAGTCCGCCGTTGTACCTTTTTTGTGTGCGAAAAGTTTAAATAATAAATAAATAAATTCTTTTAAGGTGAGGTAACATGGGTTACCATTTCATCAGAAACCTACAAAAACAAGTCTTGAAGTAGACTTTCTTTTGTTTCTGTGAAATAATCGTCAGCATAAGTTCTATATGTTAGAACTTATTTAATTATAATAAAATAAAAAAGTTGATCAATATACATATCCTACTTGAAAATCTACCCACACCGTAAATTAAATTAACTTACCTATAGTAACTGACTGAAAAATGACAGTACAAAGATATCTCGTAAACATGTTAACACCTGCTATCTTATCACAATTTGTGAACAAATCTTTCACGTTGATCACGCTTGATTTCTATCAATTATATGTCACGACTCCGCTAACAATGATAATATTATGTTCACTTCTTATGTATACTTATGTTCCCTATTGTTGTGGGACAAGCAGTGACGCTTGTGTAATGAATAATAGCGCCTTTCATGTCTTTAGACTGTAGCTCTGCTGTGATTGTTTACAGGAAGACGGCTCTCTTACATTGTTTGCTTTAGGCTTGTATCGACGGACGTCAGGGCTGCATCTCACGATTAGGTACTACGCACTTTTAAATGAAAACTACTAAGTTTTTACACAATTTAAATAATCAACAGTCGTAAAATAATATGTACAATTATATAAAAAGGAGGAGAAATAGTCAAAGTAGAGACTTGACAGATTCAATATCTCTAAGCCACACAACACCCGTCTGTCAAAATTCCTCTTTCAAAAGGTCTCCCGCTCGCCGCGCCGACCCGAAAATAATAACAATCGTCAGACTGCAATCGGTGTTCGACAGCCCTATAAACAGAATTGGGTCGATTAGCATAATCTTTATGTATCAATCGTATATAAACTCAGGCACTCACAACATCAAACAACTTCTTCATCTGGAGAACACGAGGAACTAAGAAGACCAAAATGGCTTCCATAAAGAATATTTTATTCCTGTTCGCTATCCTGGTAAGATTTTATTTTTTAGATTTACCTCCTTTTACAATTTTACATGTTTGGAAAATGTTATTTTTTATTGTTACAGGTCTCTTCGACAGTAATCTTGGCCCAAGGTCCAGGTCCGAACAACTCAAGCTCGGACGAGCCTCCTTCCAACCCACCCCACGATGGTGGAGGGAGCTCCGAAGAACCACCGCTCGCATCATCGGCTCCTGGAATGTTCGACCATTTCCCCTTCAAAGTTCCTAAATTCGAATGGCCCCAAATACCTGCTGGGTTCTTTAACAGCGAGTCCCGTCACAAGAGGGCGATTGGTCGTACTGTGATCAGATGTAACTACGCAAACGAGGTAAATAATAAACCATAAATCATCAAAAATTATATGTAAGGTGTTAAAAAACTAACCTTACAAACTTTAAGAGGTGCTTTAGACCATCAAACTTGAAATTGCGAAACCTGAAATTGCGAAAAAAAATCAGCTGTTCCCTACATTTATGTTCGTACGAGTCGTCAAAATGTAGGGAACAGCTGATTTTTTTTTTTGTGATTTCAGAGTTGGTCCCATAGTGAAAGTTGTTCAGTTTGATGGTCTAAAGCACCTCTTAAAGTTTGTAAGGTTAATTTTTTAAACAAATTCAATTTATAAACGAATTCAATTCTAATATACTAGATTACAATCCTTTCTGAAAGAAAAATTCACTAACATTATTTACTCTATTTTAATAATTGTGTGTAATTCCAGGGTGGATTCAGATGCACGGGCTGTAACTCAGTGCGCCGCTGCTATCCGTTCAACATGGGCACTGACTCCACGTGCAGCGGTTTGTTCCAATACTGCAATAACGGTCAATGCTCTAGGACTAAAGGCCCTCTCTGCTCAGATACTACTTCTACTTCGTCCAGTTCCTCGAGTTCCTCGTCCAGTTCTTCAAGCTCCAGCTCAAGCTCATCAAGCACAAGCACATCAAGCTCTACGACTGAGAAAGCCACTACAACATAAGTTGGAGAAGTTCTTGGTAAGATTTGTACCCATACTTATCTAGTAGTTTAACAATATTGACAATTTAGGTTAACCTATATTATAGAAAACTTATATAGTTTAAAAATAATTCATCAGCATCAACAAAGTATTTTGTTCATGATTATTGAAGTGTCTATGTCGGCTTTATTTTCAGCTGTAAAGTGTAAAATTAAAGTTTTGACTTATACTGTCTTATCTGAAGTTTTTGCCTGACTGTCGGTAGATTAATATTTTTTTGTTTTTTTTTGTTTCTAGATATCACCGTTTTTGGCCTCACAAATCAACATGGAAATGAAAATAATATTATTTATCTATAAAAATATCCTACTTATTTTATCAAATAAAAAATGCGTTTGAATTAAATTATGTTGTGTTTGGCTTCCTTTAATTACTGTTAAATTTCGAATATAATAAAAAATATTATCATATTATCTTAATGTTTTGCGAGTGTGCATAGTGTTTTTCGTTTATGAAACCGCAACTCAATGTAAACTAAAACCTATTAAGGGTTTCTGGGTTTCTTCTTGGAGTTTCCAAATTAAACAATAATATGGCACGGTTTTATTTATTTACAATAAAACAATACTAAATTCAATGAGTATCATCAGTAATAATATTCGTTTTAAAAATATTTTGATTGATATCAGATATATCATAAAAGTGAAGAATAAAATCTACTAGCTACAGATATATTTTAAAAATTATTATCATCATAATTATGGTCGCACATTATTCATCATTTATTGTCGATTTTCCAACACATTCTACGGCTATTCACATAATTTAAGTAAATTTTAAATAAGTTTACGCTAAAATATTCAAAACATTGATCCTTCTGTTTTAAAGCTTAAGCTTGTTAAATTATAATCTCTAAAAAATTAAAATATTTTCAATTTATTTGTCAAACACAGCTAGTTAATTCTAGTCAATAGAGAGATACGTTATCAAACATATGACTGCCTTTCTTTAAAATTTATAAAATTACACTCCTGACGTATTCCTTCAAAAACAATTATTATCTTGTCCAAATTATATGTTTAATACTTACTTACTTCCACTTTCATTCCACATAAATATTTTTACTTACTTACAAGAGTATGTATATTTTTCAGTATATTGATATAACCGTAGTCGTTAACACAAAGAATTACATTAGGTAGTATATTTTAATATATTTGCGATCGACATCTTAAATTAATCTACAATTACAAGCATATCTGTCTTAAGCTGGCCAAAGTCGTTTTTTTGTAAAAGTGAGATCCCTTAAAAATAACTTATTATTTAAGTAAACTAATAATCACAACATTTAACATATACGAAATACGAACAAATGTATTATACTGTTTAAAGTTATTGTCTAATTTATATCATAGATCCGTGTTCCCTACGTCTTGACAACGACATGAGAAAAGAAACAAAGTCATGCTCATGTTTCACCCTGCCAATAACCAACAGATAGTGTGACGTTATATATGGTTTTTTTTTTTTTATTGTATATAATCATGGCATATTTTAAATAAATTTTGTAGGCTCCACGATATGGTGAAAGTAGTGTTTGGAATTGAATGAAACATGATAAAAGAAGAGCCCTGGATGCACCTCAAAGTTCATGCGCTAGTCTGAGCTGTAGAGCGTGACATCACCTAGCGGGCACTGGCATAGCTACTGGTTCTTACGTCGACTTGGCAGACTGCTGTTGCGGTAACCTTTTCGGAACAGGATGTTGTTCACTGGAGGCTGCAACAGGTATCTCTTTCCTGACGTGTGGTATGGAACCTTCAATGACCTGAAATAGTAAAACTTGGGAGTCTCCTTGGTGTAAGATTGCCAGCGATTCTTAGCGAATGTATCTGCGAAGTTGGTTGCGATCGGTGGTAGCGGCAGGGTGTTGGAGTGCGGCAGGTCGTTATTTAGCGGTCGGTGGAGGAGCCGGCCGGTCGGGTGCGAGTGAGCAAGTACTGGCGGCGGCGGTATGTCGGCGTCGTCTGAATCGACTGGTGCGTCAGCTTTGGGACTAGAGAGATATTCCCTGTCGACAACCAAAAGCATACGTTAAATAATTGCAGTGATACCTAATCCCACTACTTCGGATGCTAGATTGTTTGAAAACATTTAACTTGAAAAGGTCGGGCTTATGAATTAATAATTAATGGCTTTTAATTTGAAAATTAAATTCTGATTTTGTAAATTTGGAGGAGGAAATTTTGTAAATTGGGACTAATTATTGTCAAAATTAACTTCTAAATGAAAATCACAAATTATATTAAGATGATAAGGAATGGAATACAATTTCAAACATAACTAAAATGTAGTGTGTAGGTGTCATATTCTGTGCCCGCCGCCCGGTATGGTTCCCGTTCTCGACACAGTACCTACACGTGACATCCGGTGAACTAGCAACGACGACAAGGCAAACTTACATTTCCCCGTGCATGTTTCACAGTAACATTGTTAGTTGTTACCGGCAAAATGCTATTATACGGAAGATGGGAAACAAAATACTGGTTGATATATTCAAGTCACTCACCTAGCTCCGAAATTCTCGTCAGAGGAATGCTTCCTGTAAAAAAATTGTTTCCATTAAAATTAAGTCTTTAATATTCGGTTTTCAAAACACCAATTTATTTTAACATCAAATTGTATTCTAACATGTATTTGTCTGACCAATCCGACTATGATATCCATGCCATTTGTCATCATGTAGATCTTAGGACTAAACAAGGCATGCGACGTGAAGATATCATCGTTTTGTTTCTAACACAGAGCCCTTACAACCTACACTGAAGCGTTCTACTCATTCTGGACTTCACGATTATCAAACAATCGAAATCGCTCTAAACATCAAGTATGCACTAATAACATTTATCATGCCGCTATTCTGTAGTTCTCTTCTACGCGATCTCCTAATACAATAAAGCACAAAACGATTCTTGGTATTCTACACACAATGATATTCAAACATTTCGGGACCTGTATAACTCCTGGCTAGGTAACAACAATCTCGCTCTTCCTGATCTACTGTAACGGCCTCCTGAGTACCTAAACGAGGGCAATAAACCTAATCGAGCGAGCGAGCCAATATGACGCTTTTCAAAATTTTCGCGGACTTCATCGTCATCATCTGTAACAGAAGTAAATAAAACAAAGCTATTACTCAAACTCAACTGCTGAACGACTTCATCCACAAGTTGAGTTGAGTATATTTGCGAATGTGCCTCACAATTATTATGTAAGTCACTGCAAATTCGCATTTCATTATATCATTTTAAATTGTTGTAAACACACAACTGTTATACTTTTTTCTATCATCTTACTCACCTACTGAACGCTTTTCTTCATCAATATCATTTTGCTCGATCACTTCGTCTCCTTCCGAAAGCTCAGGATACGGCATCACATATCTTTTAGTTCTGGCAGTTGGGTCATTGTAGTTCGGTCTGTACAGTCCATGAACTGGGCTACCTGCGAAACTTCTTTTAAAATACGAGTTGTCGTTGTCTCTTTGACTGTTATAGTCGTAGTACGGCTCAAATGGACTGCGCTTGTACAGTTGGGACATAGATGGAAACATGTCTGGATTCATAGACTGTTGGAAATCATACATTTCATTGGCATCTAATGGATGATCAATTTCCGAAAGCGGCGCGATGGGGTTTTGATAAAACGGAAAGTAGTATTCGTCTTCAGTTGCCTCATCCTTTTTGTGAAGCAGTCCATTGCGGGCCAATGCAGCAATATTGCGTTTATCGTTAGAGGGGTTGTACTGGCCTCTGCCTACACGGTAACCATCTCTGGCAAGAGCTTGAATATTCCTCTTCATGGCCGCGTAGCTGCGGAGCCGTGCAATGGATGCCATGTTCCTTTTCTCTTGCGATTCATCTTGATTTTGATCCTGCTTGTCCGCTTCGACATAGGGTGATCTATATGTAGGAAGCAATCCATTTTTGGCAAGTGTAGATATACCCCGTTTATAAGCTTTCGAAGCGGAACTTCTCAGATAGCCATCTCTGGCTAACGCTGCAATATTTCTTCTGGGAAATGAGGGCCATTGACTTACTGGTTCTGCTGGCAAACTCTCCACCTAAGATTAATAATTTTATTTCACATAAACGTAAAACTACTGGTTACTCTTTATCTTTATCATCAAAGCTTACCGCAAAACCTATTCTGATAAAAAGATATCTCAATGAATTCGAAGAATAAGAATTATGATGATGAAACCGGTAGGTATATTCTAGAACCAAAACTTCTAAAACATGCGACATCCGCCAACCCACACTGGGCCCGCGTCGTGGATAAGAGTAATAGCCCACTCTCTTTCTTAGAGACGAAGCCTGTATCCCAGCAGTGGGAACATTATAGGCTAATTATGATACTTATGATGAGGTAGTGTAAAAACAAGGTATCTTGATATTCCTAAGCTTTTGTTCTATTTTTAATGACTTACTTGTTCAACGTAAGTGGAGAATGCCACTGCTAAAGCAGCGAAAAGTAGAAGGCAGCCGCGATGCCTTCCGATGCTCGTCCGTGCGTCATTCATCTGTCACAATCATTCAAATATGTAAGTAGGTACATACACTTAAGACATGACAGGAAATTCCTACTCTGAAACCAGCCGGTCGATTCTGTAAAAATTCTCACCGTGAAATCATAAGTGAAGTGAGCACTTAATAGTGTTAATCCCTAGTGAATGACAGCTCACTCCACGCTCACTTCACCCAAGCTTTCACGGTGAGATGGTTACAGAATTGCACGGCAGTCATCGTCTTATACAGAAGAATATATGTATTTCTCAAGAGAGAAAACGATATTCTGCATTAACTAATATGCGTCAATTCAGTAAGTGATGTTGAGAAACAGAAATTGTCCCTGCAAGTAGACTAGACATAACGAGATTCAAAGCAGAATAGTCAAACAACTATTCAATTATTGTGAACTGTGACGATAAATGGATACTTGTCACCCAGTCAAACAAGTTATAACTTCAGGCTAAATCACTTAACAGTGCCAGGACTCGAATAAAACGTCGTTAGGGGATGGAACTCGGAATGACTTGGATAATAGTCTTCCTGCCACCGCAATGGATATGAAGTTGGCAGATTCAATTACGAAAGTCTCTTATGAAGCACCTGAGCTCCAGCTTCTGTGTGAGGGAAACGGTGTGGACGAGTTTGTACTAAGTACGTAAATTCCGTTTTCGCTTTACGTGTAAATAGCAGTGCACAGAGATTTGTACCGTGTGATCCTAAACATGCATTATAAAGGGTCAACGGTGGATGAACAATAGAAAAATGTTGTATCTACAACACAACAGTATGTTGTTTTTTTTTATTACAATAGGTACAGTGCCTATTGTATTATTACCTATTATATTTTATATAAAATGTTATTTAAGTTTTGTAAAGTTTGTATCGTGATTTATATTTTTTCCAGTAAATTGTGTCCAACAAATCTGTTTTCGTTTCAACTTCAAAGAAATATCCACAAATTATTTTACGAAGGCTCGAGGGAAATTTAAATCCTGATGATATTAAGATTTAAGATTAAGTGAATCCACTATGATTCTCTGTGATTCCTTAAGATGGGTTTAAACATGGGTTTAAACGATCCCCTTCAGTCTCGGCTTTATGACTACTTATCGGGGTTTATACAATGATAATTAAGTCAAACATTGAATTATTATTATCCCACTTATCAGAATTATCTCCAACCATTTACAGCCCTCTTGAAATAGTCAACAGAATATCTAAATGTCTCTCTTTAATGGTCATTTTCTTTACTAATTGCAATTGCTTAATCCCGTTGATGCTTTCATTCAAAAGTACGTTTTTCCGAAGGATGGAAAACTAAATTATTTGAACTTATTTTAACTTATTTTAATATATTAAACTATACATGATACGTGATACGTGACAAACTTTAAATATACAGCCGTGCGATTCTGTAACCATCTCACCGTGAAAGCTTGGGTGAAGTGAGCGTAGAGTGAGCTGTCATTCGCTAGGGATTAACACTATTAAGTGCTCACTTCACTTATGATTTCACGGTGAGATTTTTACAGAATCGACCGGCTAGTCTTATTTAAACTAAACCAATGGTTAATAAATTATTAATTTATTTATATTAAATTTCTCTTTGTCCCCTATTTTTGAATTTTAACGCATGTCGAAAGTTGATTAAATGATAAAAAACCAACATGAAATTCTTCCACGTCGAAAACTTCGTTTGAAAACGTTGAAGAGGAAGCGAAGTTTTTGTAAAGACAGCGTCAATAATGTAGGTACAAAAAGCTTCCCGTTAAAAGGAAAGAGAACGACTTAAGACAAAATACTCGTATGTGACCTAGGTGTCGAGTCTTTGAGATAGTTCTTGGATCTGAAAGCAAAAGATTTTCTCGCAATTTTCTTCCTCAGCGTCTCAAAGCTTATTGAAATTTTCTTTAGAATTTTACCTGACATACCAGAAATTACCTACTACAAGCAAATTCACGTGAAAAGCTTGTGAACTGGGTCTTCGATATTAACAGAATGTAAGTTATCTTCGACTAGCAGCGCCCCGCGGTTTTGCCCGCATAAGTATCGATCCCGTGGGAATATGGGGATAAAAAGTATCCTGTGTGTTAATCCTGGTTATAAACTATCGGTGTGCCAAATTTCATCAAAATTGGTCCTGCCGTTTGAGCGTGAAGAAGTAACAAACATACAAAGACACACACAAGCTTTCGCCTTTATAATATTAGTGTGATTAATAAAATATAGATAGAATTTTAGCTATCAAGGGACTCGTAATTGACGTCATGGAGGTAAATAGAATTCATAAGTCTCGTAGCAAATTTTAAGATGCTACGAAACTCGTAGCCCGCCTACGACGCTTGTAATATATAAGATTTTACGTAATTGAATAACGGTAGGTATACCAATTATTTACTATGTATACGTATAAATAATTACATCCCAATTACATGGGACACAAAACATTACTGGCGAAATAAATAAATAAATAATAAATAAATAAATAAATAAATAAATCCCTGGACATTTCACACAGCACCATTTGTCCCAAGCTAAGCAACCTAATGCTTGTGTTATGGTAACAAGATGGCTGATAAACTACTTATATACAATTTTTTTTTTTTGTAAATACATACATATTATAGATAGAAAAACACCCAGACTCGGAACAAATACATGTAGGTCATACAAATATTTGTTCCGTGCGGGAATCGAACCCGCGACACGCAGCGCAGCAGTCAATCGCTTAACCACTGCGCCAACCGTGCCGTCAAAAATGTGTGTGTACTATAGGTACATCTCTGCCTAACCCTTCGGGTAGTACAGGCGTGATGGTATGTTAATTACACATAATTATAACGTCTATTTAAACGTATGTTTCAAATTAATATTAGTTCAAGTTAAACAAATATCAACTTTATGCTAGTGGTAATTAAGTTGATTTCAGAGTGACTAGCACTATTGAAAAAGTTATAAAAATGTTTGAATTTGTAACGTAAACTGAACATTACTGTGTAGGATTCAACGTTATGTTTCCATAAACTCATATTTCTTTACATTTTTGGCAAATAAATCGCGAATGCAGATTATCTCAAAACCTTTTGAAGCATAATATTAAAAAAAAAACCTAAGAAGCAATTTACTTAACAAATTGTGCATAAATAAATAAAATATCACCGCGATATCGCGTAGCAAAAGGATGGTGTCGGTCCGCTTGTAAATAAACACGAAATGGCTAGAAAACGATCAACGAGCTAAGCCAATGTAGGACGCCTAAATTCCTGACTGATAATTTCAGGTGCGGTCAGTTTTTAACTAGCATGGTAGAACATTAGGTACTCATTTTTTTATTGGAACTCCTTACCAAGATCGATTCCCACGTAAGGTAAAGCTACTGAACACTACATACCAATAAATTGCCTGAGTAAATAGCTACGGACGAAAAACTCGTTTCTCGAACTTAACGTAACTCCTATGCAGTTTCAAAATTGTTTGTGTATAATTCTAACTACATATGTATGTTAACATATAATATCTTTATTAATTACCACGTTTAATTAACATAATAGTATCTTTATTAAAATCGACGGTATTTCCGTCGATTTTACCATTTTGAAATTCACCTACACAGTAAAAAAAAAAAAAATCAAACGAGTCAAAGATTCTTACCTACACGACTTTAGTTTTGCGAGTTCTTGAAGTTTTTCACTAAACTTTCTTGAAAGAAAACTTATTATCTTAATCATTAATAAACTCTATGCATAATAATCCAGGTCATAATTTTCTTTAAAATTATATTTCTCGAGAAAAAAAAAATACCTAAGTATAAACTTTTTTTAGCGCACACTTTTAAAATGATTTTCCTATTTTTTTCCTGATAAACACAGAAGTTTCATAATCAGATATATTTTAATGACTTACCTTTGAAGTCTCCTGTCCCAGGGATAGCTCACTTTTTTCAAACTTTAGAGCAACTTTGAACTTGACACTTTTCTGTTAATTTTAGTTAGTTAGTTGAAGTTCTTGGCGGGAATGGCTGTTGGTGGGCATTAGCTGAGCTTTTATAGAAAACTACATGTGTCTCGCGCTTGCGCGTTACATGGTGGGTGGAGCCTGCTTCGTCACTGTACTGCATGCACTTTAATTAATAAGCTCTAAGGTCATAAGGTTATGCTTTAATTAAATCTCTATTCAGAGGAAATTGTGTTAGTCATGAACAATAGGCTATAGGACACTCGCTTCCTGCCGACATCAGTTTTACAAAGGAATCCCTGTATAGGTACTTTATTATTAGAACATTTTTACTTGCCTACATTTCCTGAATCACGTACCTGGTCAATATAAAAATATATCATATTTTAACACAGGTACTCCTGTACCTGATTTATTAAATGGTGCATGGTTTGACGATCCTAGGCGATGGTGTCAGCTAAAGTTCGATTCCCAGGTCGGTCATTCGAATTTTCAGTTGTGAAATTATTTTTCACTAGTCTGCATTGATATCAAGAATGTGAGTTGTAAATGACATTCATTACCAATACTCGTATCAACCCTCCATTATACACGAAGCATAAACAGCCTACCTATAATGTTCCCACTGTTGGGACATAAGACTCCTCTCGGTGAGAGGGAGTGATGAGTAATCCACCATGCGGGCTCAGTGTGGGTTGGTCAAAATGTCTTCGAATTTTTGGTTCTAGGACATGCCGGTTTTCTCACGATTATTTCCTTCGCCGTTTTGAGAGCAGTGGTGATGAAATAATTTACACAAAGTAGTCCTTTTTTTATTTATTTATTTAATTATTTCAGGCGATTTTCTTGTGCTGTTCTGTGGTACTTGTCCGCGGAAGCAACGGAACACCACGTCCTACGCCAAAAGTATTTTTCTATGACGACGGCCAGATAACAATTCGGTACACGCACCACGAACGCCTTGAAGTTGACGTTGCGACTCCAGTAACTGCACCCTCGGTGTGCACCTCGTCTTCTGGCGCACGTACTCCACCATGTCATCCGCCTTAATGGTGTATCAAGACACAGACACCACTTACATTAATCTTCTAAAAAGTATTTATATGAATAGCACTGCAGCGATTAAGAGCAGTTCTATGACAAAACCGTCCTTCCAGATAGAGAAAGGAGTTAACACGTTGAACGCCGCTTTAATTTTTCAGTCTTTCTGTTTGGGCCGTGGGGGACACCGTGTGGTCGACATACAATAGTTCCGCTGGGGCCGCGGGGGACAACATATGACCACAGTAAATAAATATACAGTAGGTTATCTAAGGCCGCCCGCCGAGTTATTAGCCTACTCTTGCGTTGATACCCAGGGTTGTCACTTTTACTTTTAGTTAATATTTTCGAACAAGCTCAAGTATAAACGGGATACACTATGCTCAAGTATAAACGGGATAGAATTATTTTTGACGAAATTTGTTTACATTTTAGACGACGATACGCGCATCGACTTAATAAGTCGATGTACACACAAGTATTCGACTAAATAAGTCGATCGTCAGACTACCGGAACCATATTTGGATTGAACAACACATCAGACAATAGAAAAAATAATAATTTCAAAAGTAATTAATTTGCAATATTAATTATTGTGAAATTGCCCTTATTACAACTATACCTACGCGACAAATACGTTTACCTAAACGATGTTTCGTACTCAATCCTCTGTTTTATAGTAAAACTAGACTTCTTAAAATAAACTTTAGCTCTAAACATAGTACTTATTCAGAAAAATGCGACTCGGCTACGCTAAGATAAGTCCGGGTTTGCGAAATCATTATTGAGGCACCCGAAAACACTACAATATTTTTTTCCCCTTTTTGAAGTCATGATACTCGTAATTTACGAGTAAGTGGCCGCCGCCGGCGAGAGTTGACGAACGCAAGCGGTCATGTAGCGTACGCGCGTGCTCACAGTCGCGCTGCACAGCCCGCACTGCCGCCACCTTATTCCCCCATATATTATGTTAGCGTGTGCGTGAAATCGCGTGCCGACATGGCGCGCGGCGCGCACGCACACATTCAAACCGAGAGCGGCACGTTTGTATGAAGATGTTTTACTGTATATTTACTGTGATATGACCGCGAGTCAGAGGCGATTTTAAGCGTCTCTATTGGGCCGTCGGGCACAGATATGAAGCTAATATGTATTTGACGTGACCCCCACGGCCCTGCAGACCAATAGACTGTATTTGGTTTTTAGTAAAAAATATGACTTAGAAAAATATGACAAATAATTTCGGGACACGACTTGTTTGAAAGTTCTAAAGGAAAAAGTGTGTATGATAATGGGTTATTTTATATTTTTCCATAAAATTACTATTTATAATGTGTTGTAAAATACTGTATACTGTTACTATTTACTTAAGTAGTTAAAATCTGGTTAAAGTTGTACTACATAGCTGTTAGGGTTTAATTTTTCGAGGATAGTTTGATGAATTAAACTACACGTTTGTAAATCAGAAATATAATAATTTTTTTTACAGTTTTTAAATGAAACAAAATTAAATCAGACTTTAGATTGAGATCAATATCAACGTTACTACACCTATTATTTTAATGAATTTTATGAAAACAATCAAAACAAAGAAATGGTTTGTTAGGGCAGGTTTCACAAAAAGTTACAACTTTTTTCGTTTTGTTTTTGGCTAATACTCGTCCCATTACTTTAGTATTCTCTTTGTAGCACTGCTGACATGTTCGTCGACTGTTTTTGCTTGTGCCGTCTTTCTTCGCAAGCTTATGCTTCGTTCTTATTGGTCTTGAAACCTGACTTGAGGTTTCACTTCCCATTAACAGGCCTTTCAACACCTGTTTCCTAAATTCAACAATTTGGATTTTCGTCCCGGTTACTGCTTGATATAATACTAGTGCATTGATAACTGCAGTGTTCAACAGTAAGTTTATGGCAACTTTTTTGTACCACTTTACCGATTTCCTTAAAGGCGTGGAATAAGCCCCCATTTGGTCGGACAAATCGACAGCTCCTTTTGCCCTGTTATAGTCTAGCACGATTTTCGGCTTCGATACCGCTTTTCCTCGCTTTGTAATTGTCTGGAAACGGTCGGAATGTTTGGTAGAAAGAACAATTACGTCTCTTTTATCTTTCCACTTCATGATAGTAATTCCATCTTCGCTCTCTCTAGCTATATATTCACCTGTCTTCAGTTTAGCATCAGCAACCTCTTTTGGTATATTCCTTCTATTTTTTCTTATAGTACCCACTAGATGTGTTTCATTTTCCAACAGATTCCTTGCTATATCAACACTCGTATACCAATTGTCAGTATACAACGTGTGGCCCTTGTTCAACAAGCCACTGCAAAGTGACATTACAACGTTAGCCGGCGTAGTATTCACTTGATCGTTTTCTTTTCCCGCATAAATATTGATTTTATATGTATACCCCGGTAGAGTGCATAATTTGAACTCTTTTATGCCATATTTATGGCGTTTCTGTTTGTTATATTGACGGAAAATGATTCTGCCGCGGAATGGCACAACGCTTTCGTCAATGCATATATCTTCGGCAGGAGTATAATGCCTTGAAAAATTAGTGTTCATGACCTCCAGTAAGTGTCTGACGCGATGGAACCTATCCGACTTGTGAGCATTGTCAAGCTGGGAAAAATGAAGCATTTGAAGAAGCAGTTCAAAGCGATTACGGGACATAATTTTTGCTGCAAACGGGTGACCTGTCATTTCATCTTTTGACCAATAATCAGAAAGCTTAGGAAGTTTTACCAATCCCATAAAAATAATCAATGCAAAAAAGCCTTTCATCTCATGCAAGTTAGAAGGAGACCAGTTACGGATTCTTGCTGCTTTTGAAGCCACGCGCCCGGTGATTCTATCAATAGCAAACTGATTTGTATCTTCTACTATCTGCATAAAAACATCATCGGGAACCAAAAGAGAGTAAAAATCAGCAGGCGATTTCTTAGTCATTGCTAAGCGGAGATTAGTATGCAAACCAGGATTTTCTGTGAAAGGTATAATTCGACGCTGGTTACGAGTAACGACGTTTACGAGTAACTGGATGGATATTTATGTCTTCTTCTTCTGAGCTTACATGGAAACTATTATTCAACAAGGTGATTTCTAATTCTTCTATTTGTGATAAATCTTCCTGATTTATTTCGAAATCTTCGAACTCATCCATTATAACAAAGCAATGAATGAAATGCAATTTAATTTACGTAAACAAATAAATAGAAAATTCTCGAATCGATACGTAATCAACGTAGGTAGCTAGGTAGTCCAAACGGTCACTGCGCGGGCGCGCGGGAATCGCGTATCGAGACGGCCGGCGGCCGGCAGGACATGAGTGGGGATGACCGACACCCCGACCCCCGCGGCCCTCGCCAACGAAAAACGTGATTTATTTCCGCGTGGGCCATGGGGGGCAACTGTTGAGTGACAGTAGTATTTTGGTAAAATAAAGTCACAAATTACTTTTCTTCGATTTATTTCATGTGATTTGGCACATTTTCTAGCCCCTCAAGCAATAAAAACTTATACTTCAAATTGAACAATCGGGCATTTTTAACCTGGCTCCTTTTACTAAACAAGTGAGGCCCATATGTTGTCCCCCACGGCGTTTAACGTGTTAAGCAAGGCGACCCACTGTCTCCGAAACTATTCATAGCTGTGCTGGAGGAAGTCTTCCGAAAGCTGGCAGGGGTTAAGACGGAAAGGGGCATTATGGTCAACCATAACAGATTATCTAATCTCCGTTTCGCCGACGATATTGTGCTCTTTTCGTCTTCAGCCTCCGAGTTGACACAGATGCTAGACGATCTTGGCTCGGCAAGCCTAGAGGTCGAACATCAGATGTATATGTTTAAGAACTAGTTGATGACGAAGAGCGCGCATCGCAGGATCACTGTGGCGGGTGGGGAAGTTGAATACGTTGATGAGTATCTCTATCCTAGTCAAATAGTCTCTTTACAGGCAAGACAAAACAAAGAAGTTGCAAGACGCACTGAAAATGCCTGGAAGAGTTATTGGGCCATGAAATACCTAATGAAGGATGATCTTCCTTTGTCCCTTAAGAGAAAACTCATTGACGTGTGCATTTTTCCTCACATATGGTAGTCAAACATGGTATTTGACAAATCAGCAGAGGTCCACGCTCGATGTTCGCCAGAAGGCTATGGAACTGAGTATTCTGGATATCAAACTAACAGACCGGGTTAGGAATACGACCATCCGTTTCATCACAAAGATAACTGATGTCACTTGGAAAGCTGCCACGCTAAAATGGAACTGGGCTGCACACATCTGCCGCATGTCAGACGAACAATGGGCCAAAGTTACGACCCAATGGGTCCCTCTTAATGGCAAGCGACATCGTGGCAGGCCCAGACGGAGATGGCGGAATAAGCTGGACTCCTTCAACAAGAACTGGTCCTTAGCAGCTTTGAACAGGGAGAAGTGGAAAGAGAGTATGTGTATGTGTGAGTATGTGTGAGTGTGGGTAGGCAAAAGGAAAGGCTGAGAATTTGCTACTTTTAGAACGGCTCTCTGTGCTCGTTCGAGGGAGAGAATGATGGTTTTTGATGCTCCATCCCATGAGGTTATACAATATTGAAGTATTGATTGACATAGAGCAAAATAAACTGGTTTGACTAACTTAGTGTCTGCAGTGGAGCGCAGTTTTTTTTTAAATACAAACATCAGTTTACGTACTCTAGTAACCAAACTTTCAATATGTTGCCTATAGGAGAGCGTATTACCAACAAAAACTCCGAGATATTTGAGTAGGTACTTGGTTTCAATGATCCTAGGACAGCTACACACAGCTCCATTAAGTGCTTACCCCCCAACAAGACATGTGCGTTTAAATCCGTCATAGGCCCAAGTTGGTTTTTGTATTTTGCAAAAACATTTTATTACGATTAACGTGTTTTTTTTTTGTGGTTATATAAGTTTAAGTTAGTACGTATTTTTTTTTTTTAAGTCTTTTTTCTTTTTTTTTTTTGTTCTTAAGTCCGGCTGTCATTCGTGGATCTTTGACAGTCGTTACGTGTCGTCAGTGGCCCGAAAGTCTGACAACCAGTCTTACCAAGGGGTATCGTATTACCCAGTATCTGGGTTGTGGAGGTCAGATAGGCAGTCGCTCCATGTAAAATACTGGTATTCAGCTGCATCCGGTTAGACTGGAAGCCGACCCCAACAAAGTTGGGAAAAGGCTAGGCAGATGATGAAGTCTTTTTTAATATTGTTGTTTTTCAATAAAACGTTAATACGTACGTTATTGCGTATAACTTTTCAAGGCTTGAGGTGGTTTAATTTTGGTCTAAAAGCTTTTTCTACAACAGGACTGAAATAGACTCGGCGGAGTCGGATTCAATGGAATTTTTCAGTAGAACGAACAACAGCTAAGACTTTCTTTTTCGGCTCGCCTACATATTCATTCATAGTTTTATAAAAAGTTAGGTAATATTATAACCAATAAATCAAGAAATAAGATACAAAGAGTACCTACCTAAACTTGTAAGGGGAGCGTCATATGCGACCTTTCAGCATCGATGCTTCTCAGGACTCCAAGGCATTCCCAAAGCGACGCGATCAAAGATACAAATCAAACACTGATTGGTTGCAACGGGACTTCAGATCCTACGATATCCTGTTACTGTCGCTCGCTATATGATTTAAATGATCAAGGACACCACTGCAGTCGATATTTACATACCAATTTAAATATATTTTACACTTATCTACGATATTTAGCATGAAACCTATCTTCAAAATATTAAGGTTCAACTACAGTACGGCCACTGCCTTTTATGACCGCAGTAAACTGGGTTAATGTATCGATTTTTATTATTAACGCGTACTGTGTCCAAACTTCTATGTCCAAAGCTACCAAGAACCAATCTTTTGGATGCAATACATTTTTTTTTCGCAACTATTATTTCCTATAAACAGTATACCTAATAATAAATATCACAAATTAAGTAAAATAAATAGTTTATTTAAATTCATTTCTACTTTAACAACCTTCACGACCCAATTTCAACTAAAGTGTTAACGAGTTTATTTCTTCGCTTATTTGCGGCGAGTGTGATGAATCTTTCGGTTTCTTGTTAACGTAGGGAACATTGTTTGTTTGAGCTGCGTTACTTGGCTTGACCATTTCTTCACTAATTTTGTCCGGATCATTTGACTGAGTGGCGACTGGTTTTGAAGCACTATCTTGCGGAACGGAGTCATTTAATACAGGTTCCGTTATTTCATGGTTGGTTGATGCCACGGGTGCTACTGTAGTCTTGTCGAATATGTTGAACATTTGAACGAGCGGTGGCAACGTGCTGTGGACAAGACTAGGATCTGTTTCCTCGTTACATCCGTCAGTTTTAAACCTCGAACAATAACCATTGCGGCAGAACGGGAAAATGCCGGCGCACTGAACCAAAAGCGCAAAGTTGCCGGGATAGCAGTGGAGTGCGCTGCTGCAACTGAGGCATTTATATCCAGGCTGTAAACAATAAAAACAAATACTTTATACGTAATAATAATACATACGTACACAAAAAATATAATAACAATACACAAAAAAAATGTAATAAGGAATAGGTAAATAAACCAATAGAACCTTGGAGTACGCCTCTTTAAAAATAATATCTCACATGCTACGTTAACATCTAGTTAGGTTCTTTTGTTGTCTTTAAAAGAGACTGGACATGACAAGCTCGGAAGAATACCTAGATATGGATATTCAGTACTTTTTTATCTATAGCTACTTTACGACGACCGAGTTGTGATCAATGAAATGAAATGTCTTCGAAAGATCATAGACGATGCAAACAGTACCCTGTGTACTTGCCCACCTTTCTAGAACATGTCTATAACTGAAATTTTATTCTACGTATGAATCCAAAGTTGTAATTTTTATTCATTTTTATTTATAGACTTGGATATTATTGCTACTTTTATGAAATCTATTGTATAAGGTCACGCGCATGTGTAATATATTTAGCCATAGAATAGAATATAATGGAATACTCTTTATTATATACACCATATAAATTACAGACCAACCGTAACTGAATTTATCAGCCATAACTGAATTTTAGTATGATCGT
Organism: Eremobia ochroleuca; assembly: GCA_949629135.1. Taxonomy (NCBI): domain Eukaryota; kingdom Metazoa; phylum Arthropoda; class Insecta; order Lepidoptera; family Noctuidae; genus Eremobia; species Eremobia ochroleuca. The sequence continues at coordinate 10,220,876 of OX451402.1, read as the reverse complement.
TTTGGTTGACCAATTGAATAAATAAATAAATAACAGTTATCATAAAATCGAATACAAAGAATCTGTTTTTTACCTCACTCCTGTAATCGCAAGCCCAGGGATTGTAATGTGCTTTACTAAGCGCGCTAGCGTAGACATCAAAGTGGGTGTAATTGTCTGGTCGAAAACCATGTCCCGGTCCTGAAATACAATCGGTTTTTTTTTTTAAATAAGAATATAGGTACCTATTATAACATTATAGAACTCTAGATATAGAACTCTTATCAATGCTTAACAGTAGGAGCACCGATGTAAAAGCACATTTCAGAACAACTGCAACTTAAACATACCCACTTCGGTCCTTCCATGAATAAGAACCAGATTTATCTGAAAAAAATAACAACGAAAGTTAACCGTAGATAATCTTTGGAGATATTAAAATATCTCCCAACTAAATTCCCAACAAAATTGGGTAAGTATTTACCAAAAATGAAAAAATAACCGTCAAAGCCATCTTCTGATTTTCTGCAGAAAGAGCCCAAATGAACGTTTGTCGCGAAGTCCGAAGCAAGTAGTTTGTGAGCCACGTAAAATAGATCGCGCTTATATACTGTGGAATAAATTATGTAAATGTGCCAATATGCACGCCGAAGATATTCGCGATTTACAATAGATAAGTTAGAAAAAGTCTACTTGAATAGACATCATTAACTGGAAATTTACGACGATCGTAAAGTAAAGTCCATCTTAGAATGATTACTAAAGGATTGCATGGTAGAGGATGAAAATCTGCCGAAAATGAATTTAGTCTTGTGACAGTGACCAGCTGGAAGTTGTCTGAATATCAATAAAGCGTTAGAAAACTTGATTTATTATTAAAGATTAATTGAATATGATCTACAGAGCATCGCGTGCAATAAGGAGGGTGTCGACCGGCTAAACGTCGGAGAAGTAAAAAACACACGCACGTGGGTACTAACTCATCACTTTCCTACCGTTACACTCGACTAATTATTATAGTGCAAAAAATCTGAATACCTAATACGAAAGCAATTAGCATGAAAAGGTGTATAATATGCAAATCGGTCACGCACACTATATCTTTGGCAAGGGAAAGGACACTGATTTTTCCAGAACAAACTATTATTATACTATATTTAGGGAACCTTATGGCGTCTTTAGTAAGAAACCCCAATTGGACAAGGAATTATTTGAGGGTTTATTTACTTTTAGCCATTTAGTTGTATCAAGTAGGTATACGCCAGACACCAGACGGCAGACGCCAGCACATCAAGCTACCCGAAACTGTCACATTTTCCCAATGAACTTTGAACCTTATGCTTAAGTGACAAAGTTGAAAATCTATTAAAGATTTTTGACAGATTGTAGTATCTTGACGTGCTGGCGTCTGTACAAGATAAAGATACGTGGTGGGTAATATGTTGAAACAATAACGAAAATCTAAACGTTAGGTGTACAAAAATATCATTTATTGTTATACTCTGAAAATATACATTTATTCCTTACATAAAATATAAAAACCTTAACAAATGTGTCAACTTAATAATACCTATTGGTTGTAATGTTATAGCTTCAGCAAAAAGCTCATTGTAAACAATGAGCTGTTCTTCATTTCAGCATTTACATTTTTAATTACAAACTAGTTTCTAACTGCGATTTCAAACTGTTTAGTTTGCTTTCCACATATTCCAGATCATGAATTCTTTCCAAAGTACCCACATTGGACGGCTGAGTTATGTTTGAAGCACTGTCTTCTAAAGGCATCTCCACAATGCTAGCATTCACTGGTATATTCCAAATGTGCTTGGTTATTGTAGTGTTTTGGTTGTTTACATTAATTCTTAGTACATTTTTAGTTTCTTTGTCATTTTTAACAGGGCCTTGGTTTGTTGTTTTGGGCTGAGTAGGCTTCGTAGTAGACAACATATTTGTCATTTCGTTCATTTGATTCAATATATCTGGAAAAAAAAATGTATTTAGTCATTATCTACACTAATATTATAAAGAGGAAAGATTTGATTGTTTGTTTGTATTGAATAGGCTCTGAAACTATTGGACCGATTTGAAAAATTGTTTTACCATTAGAAGCTGACATCATCCCTGATGAACATAGGCTATTTTTTACCGCGGGAAAATGCTTCACTCCTACGGGAAAAAGGGTAATAGGACAACGGGTAGTGCGAATTATCCTTCCGTACTTATCTTTTTCACATAACTTCTAAACGGCTGAACCGATTGGGTTGAAATTGTATATGGGTATTTCGATGGTTTCCTGGATTATTTTAGCCTTTTGAACGCCAACCACTTGTATACAAGTTCGTATTACACAAGTGATTGGCGTTCAAAAGGTTAAAAATACAATTGGACGTGGCGCTGCTGTCGGTATGTCAACTACTAAATGGCTTGACCAATTTAAAAGGCGGGAATTCCGAATTCTACGCAAACGAAGTTGCAGGCGGATGCTAGTTACATATAAAGGCAGTAAGATGCATTTTTATAACCTGTGTAGGTACCTGTTATTTGTAGACTTGTAGTTTCATCCATTAGGTCTTCCTTATCATAAGTCATATTGTGATCATCATTGACGTCTCTATCTCTGTAGGCAGGTATTTTACACTGTCTATTCAAGACTGCCTTCCTCAACGACGGTCGATTACGTATCGGCGAAAAGTTGTAAAGTACTGAGAATGAGGAATCTCTCATTTTGCCCAGCTGCTTATTTACAAACACTGTTTCGTCACAAGCAGCATTTTTTTCGACATCTGGAGTGCTGAACAATTGGTCCAGTTGAACTGAAAAACTGAGCTCGCTACACATCTTGGTCTTTAGGCGCTTAGTTAATTTCGATAAGGGAATGTTCCTTGTAGACGAGCGTACATTGGTCCTTCCGAATATGCTTCTAGACATATTGTTGACGGGCTTTTGAGGCGAATGTACGTACGTTTCAGAATTCTTAAGCACCGTGTGTGTTGCATTCTTATAAACCATTTGAGGTTCCTCTTCACCTTCACAACCAAGCCACTGATCCTCATTGTCCTTGGGATGATGTAGAGTGTGAATTCTAGTCACCAATGTATATAAAAGTTTCAACCGTTTTATAAGTTGATCTAAGGACACTTCTTTGTTATTTTTCGGCATTTTAACGTCGTACACAAAGTCGTCGTTTGAGCTGAGAAGGTTGCTTACTATCTTGCATTCCTTTTGCACTATAACATTAAATATACCGAAAAACATATTAAAGTGAAACAAATAAATGGTTTTTTTGTCTAATTGTCATGATCTTTAATTCTTTATACCTTTATCCAAGTCAGCCAGCAACAGCAGCAGTTTTTCATGATGGCCCAAGGCATCAGGCTCACACTTGTCGTACACATGGAAGAAGTCATACACCATGCATCCCATATTGATTGCTGCACACACATCCACATTGTTGTAGCAATTATCTTTCAATATTACTAGCAGTCTCTGATGCATCATTTGTTTTGATTTCTGAAACACAAAGTATTGTGACATCAGCCAACCCAGCAGTGTCTTGTCTTCTGCAAAATTTCATTCTTAAGAAATTTAAAAAATAATATTTTGTGATAAAAATAAACTTGTTTGAGCATTTTCATGCCTTTTGTCATCTCGGCATGTCCTTTACTTTTAGTATGAAAACGTTATCTAAATTGTATTATTTCATACCTCAGCAAAAGCACTTGGATCCACAATCAAGAACACATTATCTCGAATCTCTTGAACTTCACGCATCCAGGAGTTGACCAGTAATGTCGCATGGTGACTGTCTAGCGACATCAATAATGCTGGCACCAAATGAGGATCTAGGGCTTCCAAGCTGGCTAGCCCACTGCGAAGAGACAGGATCCCTGGAAAATTAAAGATATAATTTATTCATTATTTTATACAGTCTTCATTGTATTCCTTGGTTTATTTGCTTACTGTTTTGATCAGAAGAGCAAGAAACAGCAAAGTTTCCAATCTGCAGCAATCTCTCATTGTACAAATCAAAATCCTTCACAAATGTGCAGTTTTCCGTCACTTCATCTTCACTCTTAACTAAACAGGAGCATGTTCCTTTATTATGAATATTGAAATGGTCCCTTAGAATGGCTATAGGAGACTTGTTATAAGTAAAACAGTGTCCTACTAGTGCTAGTAGAGCAGTATTAGTGTTAGTCTCTAATGCATACAGGACATCTTTCAACACATCAATGAGAACATTGGCATTTGATGGCATTATAGGCAGCTTCAATGACTCTGGTGTAGCTTTGACAGTTGAACTGAGGTCTCCTTCTATCAATTCACTTAGTAATGCCTTTGTTTCTCTCAAAACCTGTAAATAAAAAATAAGATTGAATGAGGCTTCATACATTTTATTTTATCATTTATTTAAATAATTTGCTAACTGCATAAATACCACTTGGCAGCGAGCTTTCACAATGTGTTGATCATCAGGCAGACAGTATCGGCACAGAGTCATAGCTGATAGAAGAAGTTCGTCAATTGACACATGCAGCTCACTCACACACTCAACCATCTGCAAAAAAAATAAAACATAATTAGAATCACTATACTTTCCTTACCATTTTCAGAGGTTATTAGCTAATGCCCGGCATGAGTTGCATTTCCTTTGTCACATTTTTTTTTTTAGCGGTGCTCCATTACGGGCAATTTAACAATTACCAAAGTTTTATCAAATTGGTTCAGCCAGTTTCGAGTTTTTGTAAGACTAACGCACGGCAATTGATTTATATAGATTCTATAAAAACTTACATAATCTTTCCACTGAGTATAAAGTACTTCAGACTCCTTGTAGTCAGTCTTATAGATGGCATCAGCAAGTTTACCAAGGACTTCAAATGTGTGGTCAATCCAGTTGACAAAATACATAGTGGTTATGTTGAAAGAATCATTACCACTTTCATCCATGTTTGATGAGGTTGATTTTTTCTCCAAATAGTTCTCAATTGACACTAATCTATTGATGCACCATGATAATCTTTCCAGATTATACTGACGACTTTCCTGAAACATGACCATCCAAAAAGTTGAGCTTATGGATTTCTTATGTGTTTTATAACAGCAGGGTAACACACTATCAGTAGCAATGGGTTTAATTTTGACAGTTCAACAACATTAATTGCGTTATTTACATTGCTGAGTAGACACATTTTTCCAACATATGGAGCAATGGATTAGCAATATGCTTCAAAATTATTCAAATTGAGAGTAATAGTCTGTTACGCAATTAGGGTGCAGGTCTAGTTGTACAGTAGTCAAGTCTGAGACATTCTGAGGTGAAAGTAAAATACTAGATTCTACACCTACAAAATCAAAATCAAAATCAAAAGTCATTTATTCAAACTAGGCTGAGAATCAGCACTTTTCGAACGTCAAAATTACAAAAGACAGTCCCCCAAAACGCCCGCCCTTCACCACTTCCTAGTGCTTTCGCTGGGAAGAAGAAGTGGCGCAACAAACTCCCCAGCAGCACAGCTGTCTGTTCAGTTAGAAAATACTTGACTGAATACAATACAAGGTATGCAAAGTAATTAACATTACAAGACACAGGACACTAAATTTAATTATTTGCCATATGTCAGCTAGCAACGCCAATATACCAAGAAATACAATAAAAAATTATACATAGGTACTCAAGCAAAAATTAATAAATGAAAATTAAATAAAAGCCTCCAGGTATGAAGGGCGTGACCGCTAACATATTTATGCAATGCTGGGTTCTGTATACATAGCTGTCGCTTGAAGTCACAACTGATAAACTAGGACCATCGAAGGAAACTAAATAAACAAGTTATTACTAATTATAACAATAATAAAACCATGGTCAGCAAGACGACCAGTCACCACAAGCAGCACCCGTTCACGAGCATAACGCAAAGATCAGCCATTACCCCCCTCGCCATATTTGAGGGAAGGAGGCAACCCGACCCCCGACGCTACCGCAAGCAGTGACATCTGAGGGAGCATGACGAACTTGCTGCCGGTTGCTCAGGTAAGAATAATATGATCAATCGTCGAGGTCACTAGCTAACCACATATTGCAATCAACACATTAGAAAACATTTAAATGGGTTGATTATGTCAATAATATAATAAAAATAAAACTAAACTGATTTGACTTATACAGCCCAATAAAACAATTGTATAATGAGCTCATATAACCTAACAGTAATCTAATTCTGGAGAAAGAACATAAACATTGTCTTGAGTTAATCAGGGCGACCAACTATTCTTATCGTTTAAGTAGTCGTTGATGGAGTAGTATGCCTTTGAACAAAGGTTGGATTTTACTTGAGCTTTAAAAGCATTAAAAGGCAAATCTAGCAAAGAAGAGGGTAGCTTGTTATAAAAGGCTATACCAAGCCCAACAAATGAGTTATGAACCTTATGAAGCCGGTGAAAGGGAGCACGTAGTTTGTCCTTATTTCTGGTGTTAACATTGTGAACATCACTGTTTTTAGTATACAAGTGTATATTTTGCCTAATATATATGATGTTGGCAAATATGAATTGTGATGCAACCGTGAGAATACCAATATCTTTAAATAAATGTGCTACATGTCTGTGGGTATCAGAGGGTATTTTACATCATTATTTGTCTCTGACAGTGACACTGCATCTACTCCACCAACTTCCCAAAGAGATCACACTAGGTAATGTTCAATCACATCCTGAAGTTTTGTTCCTGAGTGGAAGAAACCTGTTTGATTCTGTTTTCATTAGATACAAGGTGAGATTATTAAAAAACACATCTGTTTACCTGTAAAAGAGTGTGGTTGTGAAATTCCACTTTGAAGACTTCGAATAAATTAATCAAACATTTATTTATTTGACTTGAACATAATGTATAAACATCTTGAATTTTTGAAATATTCTCTTCATTGCTATCATAACTCAATAGCTTATGACGTAAACGATGACTTAAAGGTTGAATTTTTTCCAGTAACAGGCTCTGAAATTTTCAAAAAGGTTTTGTGTTAGTGTACCATTTACCATTTCTACAAAACTAAACAAGCCGACCTAAGTTATGTTTACCAAGACATATTTAGTGGCTTCGCGTGCAGCTTGAGGTATTACAGCGAAATCCCCAATACTGTTTTCCATTTTTATCTTAGAAACAGAAAACTTTTATTTAACTTTCAAAATTCAAAATAAACGATAAACCGAGTCAATTTCAAAGTAAACGCAACTCAACTGTCAGTAGGAAAACTGTTACTGTGGTCAGTAGGGTATATAATTATGTTCTGTGGTGGTCAGCACATAGACCATAGACATAGAAAATCATAGGTCAGCAGTTCAGCAATATATGTCTATGGTTCAGCAGTATTGCCTCATGTCATAAGAAGACACAGCTGTGAGCTGTCATATGGACTGTCAGTCAGGCATGGTGGACCATGTTCGACGATCAATCTGAATAACACATCCCCACACACACATTTTGACAGCAGATTTGTTGCTATGCTACCTTTTGTTGACTTTCCTCTCCAGCGTCATGATGCTGGCGATTTCAAAATCTAACGGATTTTGAAATCGCCGCATCATGACGCTAAGTCGCTGCGCATGTTTCTAGCTTAAGGCTCATGACCGCGGTGTTGGACGTTACATACAGACTACTGTGCGCACATCCAGTCTGTTGGATGTAACCGAACCAACGTATTGAGCGCACGTGTATTTTAAATCAAAATGCCACCAGTTTGGTTAAAACGCCAAAAAATGGGAGTTCTTCTGATGTGGTCAGCTGTAGCAGAAGAGAAGAAGAAGAAATAGGAAGATGTTTTTAGGATGAAAAAATCTTGTACCTAATACATTTATTATTTTTTGTTTGTTCATGTAGTCCGCATTTGATACATTTCATAGACAATTGTGATCTTTCAATTAATCGTGAAATTGTATCCCGATCCATTTTGGCGTCTGTTTGACTTCCGACCCAGGCTCTAAATCATCTCTAAATGGTGAATGCTTTTTTACAACGAGTTTATACACGATCAAGCACGCATGACGCACGATTCTTTGGATGTGCATACGTCCGCGTTATTCACTGTCTATCTGCACGACGTTTGCGGTGGTGGGGGCAGTCGCTTGATGCAAAATTAGTCGTGCAAATCCAGCAAGTAAAAAATAATTATTATTATTATCGACGTTTGTAGAACCTATTCACGCTGTTTTTCGTCTTGCATCGTTCATGAACTTGGCGGGACGTAAAGTACAGCCAGATGGACCGTGTATTTAGTAACATTTATAACACCTACAGTACTCTAGGAATCTTTTGGCGCATTGATGGGGTAGCCCCACTACACTATCAATGCGCCAAAAGATTCTTTCGTGAACTGATGATTTAAAATACAAGATGGTAGTACTAGTTGCTATTTTGGTAACGTGGTTACCTATTGATTGCAGATGCAGTTATCTGGAAATTATTCGCTAATTCGCAATCATCTGGCGATTAGTTTACTTTTAAAAACCGTAGATCCATCGTCCATCCGTGGCACATCCTTAATTTTGACAGATGTCTTGTCAAAGAACGCCATATCCATTGTTATTTCGATTCCGGAATAAATCTCGGAAATATTATTCGTAAAAGGATTTAGAAAGTACGTAACAATGAGTGAGTTAGTTTGGGGAATTAAAAACGGCGATATTGATCAAGTAAAAGACATAGTAGAAAACAAGGTAAGTAGTTCACTTAGTCTGTAAATCGAATTTCATTCTACGTGAACATTAGTCGTTGGCAAGAGAAAGCAATGTTTCTCATTAATTTCAAGCCAAATTTAGCTCGAAATTATGGAAAAACAACAAATGAAAACTAAATCGCGTACTATTCACTTTTTTAAAATAGTCATGACTACAGTGCCTAAATTAATTAAAACTGTGGTGAAACATTGTGTGCCTACCTACGTATTTAATTATTATTGTCAAAGAGGTATTGCGCGCACGCCCTCAATGCAGGTGCTCACTCGCTACGTCTCTTAAGTATAACGGTTAGAATGATCATATAAATACATATTTTTCATGGTTTTCCCTAATTATAATACCTAATTATGATTATTAATTTTATTTAAGGAAAATGTATTTATTTGTTTTAGAAAATTGATGTCAATGCTCTAATTGATGGAAGAGTACCTCTCCACTATGCTGCTGATTATGGACAAACAACTGTTCTCAACTATTTGCTGGACAAGGGAGCAGACCCAAATGTAAGTGTGTACATTCAAGACAATATATTTGTACTAACAAAAGTTATATTTGTCTAATTAAAATGCATATTTCAGATGTTGGACAAACATGGCATCTCTGTACTGCTAGCAGCTATTTGGGAAGGTCATACAGACTGTGTTAAGACATTACTCAAAAATGTAAGTAACAGCACATTAGTGCATGGTGCTACTTTGCAAAATTAATATGCATGACTTGCAATTTCACAGTTATGTTAAGAAATTAATTTCATGCATTAAACTCGTGTAACTAAATATCAGTAATTATAAAGTATTTCATTTATTATAAAGTATTCAAGTATTTATTTGCAATGTAAGGCTTGGGAAATCCAGTATGAAGATATCTGTGAGTCATGATGATCTTTTATTGTTCATAATCAGAATGACTGTCTAAATATAGCCTATCATAAGTAAACAAACTATCATATCTTACAGGGTGCGTCTAAAAATGGAAAAACCCCAGATGGAACACCATACATTGAAGCTGCAGAAAAAGAAGAAATCAAAGAACTACTTACATAAAAAGAAATCTGTTATACTCGAACTGTAACAAGTAATCTCTCAGATTTATGTTTTGATGCTAAGGTAAAATCACTAAGATCAAACAAAAAATTAATTAATCCATTATAAAATATTTTTACAAGCATTTATTTACATTGTAATGAATTATTTTTATACGCTCAACATATTGAACTATAAAATATGTATTTGATTATGCGTCCATTTAGTAGTGTGTATTTATAAAGGCCTGACCTCCCTTATGGAGGTTAAATACAGCAATCACCTGAAATGTGATGGCTAGCTCATCCTTCCAGTGCTTGCATGAGCTTTGTAAGAAGCCCCATTATCTAAATTTAGCAAATAAATTATTTAATATTAAGGTATAATTCCAACAAGTAAGATGTAATTTTTATCGCTAAAATAATAAACTGATATCAACAAACCAACTTTTTTTATTTTTATAATTAATTTAATTTTATAAAACAGGACAGAACAGGATTTTATTGAACAAAATACATGAAAACATTTTTTTTATATTTCACACTTAAAGCTGATTCATACCAGAAAAGAAAGAACAGACCAAAACTTGAGCACATCTCTTCAAAAGTTACATTGTCCAGAAGATAAAAACTACTTAATTCTTGAATCACAAATTCAACTTAATCTGCCCTATTCCTATATAATAACTCCAATAAAAACATTCTATTCCATTCTCTAATTTTATGAATAAATAATCTTACACAAATATCACAAAACTGGTATTGCAGCATTCTTTGGATCACTAAGGAAAAAATACAAAAAAAAAAAAATGGCTAATATAAATCTCCACTTCCTGGATATTTCTTATACTTGCTATTTTTGGCTGGGGGACAGTAGCATGCATTTTTCTGTGCATCCAAATATGACTTACAGCCAAGAGTTAATGTGCCAGTAAATAATAATTTTGCTGCAGCTTTGCAACCTGAAATGATATTAGAATATTTTAAAAAATACAACAGACATGAAGCAGAAGTTAGTTGAAATGTGTGATGCAGCAGACATAGAAAAACATTTTTAACCCTTTGACCCCCATGGGTCGCACAGCGAAAGTGTATGCTGTGTGCCAAGCCATTTTTATTACAGAAAGTCAGTGATGAGGTGTAGACTTGAGTATTACTAATATCGATAAAATTATAATCTGTAATATTTTATGGATTTTCCATAATTATGTAAAAGTGCTATTAATATTTTTTTATTGTTTTAATTATGCAAATTGTTCAGAATAATAACTACTTTTCAGTATTTGTATTGATTGCAGTCATTTAATTACAGTTACAGATAGTGCAATCCACGAAGACGCACCCCACTCTCTTCCTAAACGTTAGTGGTTATTGCTAGTTACTTCCGCACGTGTTTTAATTTTGGCAATACTTACTAATTACCCACTAATAAGTAATTACTGTAATAGTGAATACTGAAATAGTAGCGAAATGTTGCACACTTGTACTGTAAGTATTAAAAAGAAGAGTGGGGCGCGTCTTCGTGGATTGCACTAGCTATAGCACAGTTACAGATGGTCTTATAAAAATGTAAATTACAAGATTATATGTCAAAGAACAAGCTTTTATTTTATTCGCTTTAATTTGATGCACTATGGGAATGATATTTTAAAAAAATTGTTAAAATAATCATTGACTATTCTGATATTAAATCCTCTCCTGTAAATAAGGGTCAACTGGTTTCGCCTAAAGGCGTTGTTGGCAGTGTAGACACTTTTTGTTTTTTTACACCTGTAGGTTACGTTGGCGGTCAAAGGGTCAATCAATGGTAGGTTCCGTCAAAACTGGAAGGAGGATGTGCGGATTTGTGAAAGATGGAAGGAGTGGAGGGAGGCCTTTGCCTAGGAGTGAGATATCATAAACTGGTAAAAAACAAGTGAATACCTTTTGTGATTGTATCTCCTGCTACATTAACTGACTTATAAGAGTCGCAGTAATTATACAGGCACCTTTTGAAGTCCAAGTCACAAGTTTCTTTCCCACTGTTACATGTATCATAGCAAATGTCATGGGTGTCACAACATTTCGTCATTTCTTCAAGTGGCAAGTATTCTGAGGCAACTTCAAAGCCGAGAGAACCACAACCATCTGATGTTGGGATGTGATTTCTATTGCGGACTGGTCTAGAACCTGAAAATAAATGATTACAATTTGATAAACAATAAAAAAAAAACTCGTTTATTTTGGAACGAATACTATTACCAATGTAATTTAGTGCATTCAAAGCACGAAATACCTTCAGGGCAGGTGAATATGCATTCTTCTTCCACAGCCGCATCGAAAACTTCATGCAGTGATCTGAACCTTTCAGCCAATGTTATGGCATTTTTAAACATATCACCAAAAACTGATTCTGCCGATAGAACTGCATCCTTTAGATTCCTTAGCATAGAAGAACCCATGCCAGTGTATGCGTACGCCACAAAAGTTAGTACGTAAATAGCAATCTTTCTGTAGGGAATCTCCATGTTGAACAATATTACCTTGATGGACTTTTGAAAAATGTTAACATTCTCTGCTAAATCTCAACTATCCCTATAATTATATCTAGCAGTGCTCTAAGTACACGTAATTTTTAAAATTCGGCTTGGATTGTAGCCAAAACAAAAATGTCATAATAAATGAATGGATGTCATTACCTTGTCATCACTCATCACAGCTGACTGATTCATTCAAGTTTGGCCTATGTCAGTGAACGAAACGAGAATCAATTTTGTTGGATAATCGACTAATGCTGAAAAATGAAAGGAGCCTCTCCGAGCGACGTATGTATACATATACCCTCCGACCTTCTGTTACATCCGGCGGACCCTGGGCAATCGACTTCTGTCGATTGGCTAATCCTTTTACCACGATGGCAAATATAGGTTCCAATCAGCCCTTCTCTGGGCCAAACAGATCGCTAACTAAACCAGCCTTGTGTGTAATCTTGATCAACATGAGAGAGTTCTCTCGGAATAAAGCAGAATTTTTTTCTGAACTATTCCGCAAAACATATTGTGATAGTCATCTTCTGCGTTCAAGAGACTCACGGGGATTCCACCCAAAAAGTAGTTTACAGGAATAATCGTCGATTGGTGTCTCATTCCATTTAAAATTGTCTAAGGGGCCATTGCGGGTTGGCTTCTGCGTCTCGTACGCCTTTTATAGGACCGGTACCCTACGGTCCCGAGCTAAGTTTAATGTTATACATATAAAAATAAATAATAATAATAATAATTTTCAGGCAACTGAGGTCCATAGACAAAATGTACTTATTCATACAAAATAATTAACTATGAGACAATAATTACAACGTGTAACGTTAAATACGCAAAAACTCAGACACCCCAACTGATTTTTAATTCAATTGACCTATTACAGAGAGAAAATAAGTCATATCAATAATTGTAAAGGTTTTATGTGCTGTTTTAGTTTTACTGGCCATTCTAATCGTTTCTTGCGTCTGCGACCGCGCTTTACCGAGGGAGGAGTCGTCACCGGGCCGCTGCGCCGCGCTGACATTGGCTTGCTTGACCTATTAATAAATAGACACGGCAACGTTTTTAATGAAGATTTTTTTTTTTTTAATGTGACCTATATTAAAAAGTGGTTCAATTAATTCTGCTCCTTATTCTGATCAAACTATTTTCAGGTTTTGCGCATTTAACGTTACACGTTGTATATTACAATTATATTAAAAACATAGGCCCCAGTAATCTATCACCTAAGTAATACGTCGTTGGGTCGGCGATATAAGCGAGCTACGCCAGGAAAAACTGATGAAAACCGTCACTGTTATTGACATGACCCACAATACCTAGTAAAAACACTTAGCACTCTATTCGCAAACTCACCAGTGAATCACCACTTCCCCAAACACCTAGCAAAGTGACGGCAAACCAAAACCAATGAAACGCCTAGCCAGGTGGAACAAATTAAACTCGGCCTGGTATCTACGACGTGCTTGCTACAACTTTATAACTACTCTTTGGAGTCTGCAAACATACCTCACCCTAGGAGGAAATTAAAGGTACCCAAACCAGGTAAACCACATGACTACCCTCAAAACTTCCGCCGTATATACCTCCTGTGCCACACCGACAAACTGTTCGAGAGACTGCTCGTCTCACAAACCTCGTAGACCTAAAATTTTACTTTTAGACTAAGCAAGCCTTGCTGTAACCTTGCCCTTAAACTCACACATCATAAATAGAGGATGGGTTTGGGATTGATGGGAAAGCGTCGGCAGCCTACGTACGACATTGTTAACATTCAGTGGTTGTTGTGATGTGTTACCACGATTTCAAGTGAATCTTCTTAAACTTTCTCGTGAACCAAAAAAAGCTGTCTGCCTCAGGGCAGTCTATTGGTCCCTCTGCTGTTAAACATTTACACCAATGTTCCACCGGGTAGCCAAAACACTACCGCTTTCTGTACGCTGACGATCTGGCATTAATTTGACAAGCCACTGACTTTGCGAAGATTGAGGCCAACCTTTCCTTCACCCTCTCAGATCATATCCAAAGTATCTCGGCGGCATCACTTTGGATAGGTTCCTTAACTTCCGGAAAAATTACGAGAATGTTATACAGAAAGTGCACACATGGAATTACCTTCTTCTTATTCTTCCACTGATTGGCATAGCGTGCACAGAAATTCGCAGGATTACAGCGAGCAGCAAGGAAAGGGCGAAATTAGGAAATGATCCACGCCATCCAATGCACAATTTATAGTCAAAAGCCGAAAAACTTACGTTGGGTGCGTGAATGCAACAGATGGCAGCATCACCCACGAAAGATGTGATCTTTGGCGGGAGAAGCTTAGACTTGGGAGCTCGTTGCAGTGGCTGACTTGAAAAACTTTAAACAAACTCCGCACCCAGGTGGCCACAGCAAAAAAAATCTCCATAGGTCCGATATTTAATGGCGGTGTCTCCCCGCAAACCATGGCCCACCTTTCATCTTGCGCCACATCACATGCCCTGTCAACTGTACACGTGAGGATCTAATGTCTGCGTCAGCGAATGGTGTTAGCATTGCTCAGTATAGTTCGCGTCAAACTTTATGGCGGCTCAGAACATGAAGCGAGTCGCTGCGCAGTATCAAATTCATGGGTCAACGGAGGTGAAGGGTGGGGCACTACACAGCGAGTAGCACACTTCAGAGCTGACATAAAGCTTGACGCAAACTATACTGAGCCAAACAACAAAATTAACTTATTTTTATACTAACAATATTTGCCATCGACACGTTAAGAAGAAGATCGACTAATTCACAAATGTCAATTTTAGTATGGCAACATATCAACATTTTATGAACGTCCGGTAGCCATATTGTTTTAAAAAGTTATCCTTTTCCGTTTTGTTGTCGTGAAAATGACGGGCTTTAGCAATAAGGTGAGAAGAAAAAATATGAAAATCAAGTAAAATGCCTTCAAGTGGACATAATAATTAACATAAAACTACAATGTGCCTCTTATTCTTTAATTTGATTCGTTTTTGCCATGTGATAAGTTTTAACAACATGCACTGTCCATACATCACACGTGCTTTCTTGTGTTTAGCATTTGTTGCAGGACCGTATTACATGAAACTGTTCGTATATTCTCTGCTACAAGGAATTCTGAGATTCCAGTTACAAATATTGTGTTTTGAAACAGTCAGAATTGAAAATAGTGCAAATAATTTTGAGGTTATACGGTACGTCAGCGGCGGTTTTTAACCAGTGTGAATGCTTGTGTTCTAGGCCATAGTAATCGATGGCCGTGGCCATCTGCTCGGCCGCCTGGCCGCAGTCATTGCTAAGGTCCTGCTGGAAGGTAACAAAGTCGTGGTCGTGCGATCAGAGCAGATCAACATCTCTGGTAACTTCTTCAGGTAAGAACAACTATTAGCTTTCCTACTTCACGGTGGTTTCATGAACTTAGATAGCGAAAGTTCTGTTAATCAACCCTAAGAAATATTGTTTCATGATGTTTTTACAACAGCACATTGTATCTGTATTAAAAGATGCACACCCACCTAGTACCACTTTTAATAATTTGTGATAAGACCACGTTTATAACAGTTCTATAGATTTGGCTATACAACTATAAATGATGTTTTACTTGGGTAATTTGCGACTGAATATTGAAAAATAGATGTTGTTACTCATAAGTTATCTGATAAACAACCCATATTTTCATGTTACATTGTGTTTCTGAATCCTATGACTCAAGATTTTCATGTATTTCAGGAACAAATTGAAGTTCATGTCATTCCTTCGTAAGAGGTGCAATGTGAACCCCGCTCGTGGACCTTTCCACTTCAGAGCCCCTTCCAAGATCCTGTGGAAGACTGTCAGAGGTATGTATTCTCAGACACAATATGTGGATTATTGGGACTACAATCAAGATCTCTTTGTTTTAAAGTCATAGACATAGACTAAGTAAGTTGTCTATTTACTTCATAAGATGTCCAGTTATTGCATGAAGGCACATTTCACTTACATGCAACATTAACATCAGTTTCAAGGGGTAACTTGTTACAGCCGGAGTTAAATAACCTCTTACTAATTTAAAAAAGTTGTGAAATACAAGGCACATACAGCAACTTTTTGTTCCATTTTTTTTTTACCTTTGTATTTGCCTGACCCTTGTCTGACTTAAAACACTTGTAATGATTATTTTCTTTTTTACCTACATTATTTGATGTTTATGATAAGAATTCTTTTATGAAGCCATTCAAAAAAAATTAGCCACTTATTTGTAACATATATGATGTTCACAAGGGACACTAATTCTGTTTCAGGCATGATCCCACACAAGACTGAGCGCGGAAAGAGCGCGCTGAGGAGGCTCCGTGCGTACGACGGTTGCCCGCCACCTTATGACAACCGCCGTCGCGTGGTTGTGCCCGCCGCTCTCCGCGTCTTCTGCTTGAAGCCTGGCCGTAAGGTATGTTGACTGTTCAATCATCTTGTAATTTATTTTAATTGTCTTAAAAACATGCAAAGCACTTGCTGAAGTCAGTAGATTAACTTACAAATTGGGGTGTTAACACTTTAAGGGGCACTATATGGCTACAGTTGTCATGACAGTAAAACTTCTATTGTGTCTCGTTTACCTCCCCAGAACCTGTTAAACTGGGAACACATAAGAATAATGAAGTCAAAACAATTCTGTGATAGTAAAATAGAGTAATTCAACTACATTTTCTGCAATGATGTTTCATTTGGGTAATTTGCGACTGAATAACCATGTTGCAATTTTATAAGTGTCTGAGCATATCACTAATGTAACCCCTGCATCAAACAAAACTAGGAGATTTTAAAAAATTGATAATCATTACAGTACTGTCACGTTGGCCGCCTGTCCCACGAAGTCGGCTGGAAGTACCGCGACGTGGTCCGCAAGCTAGAGAACAAGAGGAAGGTCAAGTCCGTCAAACTGATGGCCTACGAGAAGAAGTTGAAGGTTTGTTTCCATTATTTATTAGCTTGAAAAATCCATCTCTTTGTAAGAACTCACTTTTGACTGTTTTATAATGATGATTACATTCTTACCTACATTATTTGAGTACAAATGAAAATAACCCTTTACTGATATAGATATTAATTATTATGCTACATCAAAAAGTATATTTGGAAAATATATCTGACATGTATAATATCTTTGCAGAGGATCACCAAGGAATCCGGCGAGAAGGTTGCGAAGACGACGGCGCCGTTCACCGCAGTCATCCAATCCTATGGATACAATTAGGATTAAGAGAATATAAATATAAAAACCTTTGGTTGCCCAAAACTGTTTCTTTTTTTATTATTATTAAAACAATCACTGTTCATATACCAGTGTCCTTAGCACGATGGCACGAAGTATAAACATCAAGCCTAATAAACCAGCCCGTATCAGATCTCGCACAGTGCAGGGTTCCGTAGTAGGGATGAATATAGTTGGTATTAATAAGTTTGTTTTTCATAGTATCTCGAAAAAACAATAAAAAACGAAAAGATCTTCAAACTCCAAAAAATAAAATCAATTATGAACGTAATCTTTTTAATTTGGGATCCAACGAATCGAACCCCCACATTCTTATGTGCATTGTTTTTTTTTTTCTTTCTCCTCTGTTTCATGTATGGGGAGTCAATCGTTTGTTCTTAATTTCGCTCCCGGCTAGGGTATTAGTGTTTTGTGATTTCGCTACGCCATTGTTTAGCGGTGCGCAGAATACACCTATCCAATGTGCAAATAGTCACCGAGTAAAAGATCTGTTTCTCGAACAACGGCCAAGACAGCCCGAATAAGGGCTCTTTCCGACAGCAAGATCCCATTTTTGCAGGATCCCGTTTAGTGGTGTACGTGTTTAAATATACATATTCACACAAGCATCCTGTTTGCCGGATACTGTAAACAGGATGCTTATGTGAATATGTATTTGCCGTGGGAAAGAGCCCGTAGGGGTGGACTTTCGAAAAACCCTTTCTTTGACGATACCTACTCTTCACAAAGAACACACCCTCCAAAATTTCATGACTCTAGGACCAGCGGTTTAGGCTGTGCGATGACATATCAGTCAGTCAGGACTTTGAATTTTATATACAGGGTGTCCCTGGAATTAAATCGAATAGGGGCGTGGGCAAGGTCATTTCCAAACTTTTTAACCCTGAGAATGTCGGTGAATTGTTTTACGGTTCAAAAATTATCATCAATTTTTGTTATTTTCAATCACTTCGCACAATGCTCAAAGAAAAAAATCATAAAAAAAACTATCAGGGCTATCAATTAAATTTTTTTTCAGGACGTTGTAGAAGAGAGGATTTTTCCTGTGGTAATAATTTTACGCAGCTAGAAAACATGTCAGCTACAAAATAATAAAAGAAATCATTTACTGCAAAGGCTACGCAAAAATTTTATTGAATTTTCGAGCAATATTTTTATTCAATTGGACCAACTTTCTCAGGTTTAAAACGTTTGGAAATGGCCTTACCCACACCCCTATTCGATTTGATCCATACTTCCAGGGACACCCTGTATCCTCGTGTATGGGTGATAATTCTCGAGTAGGTACTGATCTACGTATATACAACGTGTAACGTTAAATGCGCAAAACCAGAAAATAGTTTGATCAGAATAACGAACAGAATTAATTGAACCACTTTTTAATATAGGTCACATTTTTCAAAAAATCTTCATTAAAAACGTTGCCGTGTCTATTTATTAATAGGTCAAGCAACCAGGGCTCTGAACCGGTTTAAAAAGAGCGGTTAATTTCGATGAAATACCGGTAAATATATCGTTCCCTCATTAACCGGTTAAACAAGTGAACTGTTCATATGTAACCCAAATGACAAAGGTTACCGGTTACATAAGCACAAACGGTTTTGACACCCAAATTAACCGGTTAATTCCGTAAGTCGTAAATATTTTTCGTCTACTTTTTTAACACTTCCAACAAGTTATAGTGACATTAGTACATTTAGTACCCCAGAAAACATTAGGAAAAAAAAATGTTTGATCTGAGGACGTCAAATACAACCGGAGAACTTAAATGGTGCGGGTAGATTCATGTTGCGACTTGCTTAGTTAGGGGGCGGGGGGTGTTTAACCGGTTAATTTTCACTTTCAAAACCAAAATTCATGAAAAACCGGTTTCCCGCAAAAACCGGTAAAAACCGGTAAAGTGCAAACCTTAACCTAAATCGATTTCGGTTTGGGGTCAATGACCGTAACCGGTTAAGAATTTCAACCGGTTTCCGAGCCCTGCAAGCAACCCAATGTCAGCGCGGCGCGGCGGCCCGGTGACGACTCCTCGCTCGACAAAGCGTCGTCGCAGACGCAAGAAACTAGCAGAATGGCCAGTAAAACTAAAACAGCACATAAAACCTTTAAATTTTTTTTAATGACTTATTTTCTTTTTGAAATAGGTCAATTGAATTAAAAATCAGTTGGGGTGTCTGAGGTTTTGCGCATTTAACATTACACGTTGTATAAGTACCTACTCGAGAATTATCACCCGCCTCTGACAGGTTAGATTTTCTTTAGACTATTCGGAGTACGAAAGGGAAAGGACGAATCGCCAATTTAAAAACCGTGTTAAAACTGTAAGTTAGGTACCTCTTTTACAGCTATTACGGGATGACTTTTTTTACCCGTCTATTCCCTTTTTGGTTGGTTTCGAAAATATTGGGGGTACGGAATTAACATTTTTCGATTCAAGGTATCGTGTAAAAAATAAGTGATAATTTTTAACACGCTTTTATAAGCATCACTTGTAACTAACAAACAATGTAACAAAATTTTCGAAGTCAATTTTAACCTACTTCTAATTTTATTGTCGTATCGAAATGAAACTATATGTAGATACACCTATGTAGTTCGGAAGACAAAACTATAATTTGGTATCTTGGATTTGATCTGATCATGGACCCAGGAGGTGGATAGCCGAACTCTTCAGTGGCTACTAGTAAACCACTCGAGTTTGCACTCATATGATTTATTTTGACAAGTTCAATAGATTGCATTTGGTGTAGAGGTGCTGGGGGCTAATTGTAAACCCCTCGGGTTTGCTATTAGAACCTAATCGTCACAACTTCGTTGACTTTATACTTATTAACTTAATGAAGAATATACGTACTAGACTCAAAAGTTAAAAATATGTAATTTAAAAAAAAAAAAACTAAAAAACACACTTTTAATACGCATTCAAAATAATTAAATTATTTCAATTTAATTCAAAAAGCGCTAACCGCTTTTTTAACACGTTCAACGCCATGTCGGACATTGCTGGCCGACATGGCGTTGAACGTGTTAATTAATTTTATTATAAGTGCGCTCCAGGCTTATTGAATTCAATTTAATTATTTTATAATTTTGTAAGTCACGTGTTGTCGTCCCCCTACCAGCAAAACCGTTGTTTTTGGATACTTACATGAAAAGTATTCACGATACAAATAACAAAGTTAAAAGGAAAACTTTCACAGCTAAGTTAACACTGTAGTAGATACTCGGTTATGTAAAATCATAAAAAAATCCATAGATTATTAATGCGTATGTATTACAAATACATACAAATAATATTTTCCCAAAGGGGTAGGCAGAAACTACAGAACGCTAACTGCTACGAGCCTTACATACTTCATTCCAACTGTACTATTTTTGTAAAATGTAAAAAATAAACATTTCATGACGAAAACTATGTAAATGCACTACTATAACTGTACGCTTTCCTTTGCGGGGTAGGCAGAGAAGATCGAGCGGCACATAAGCATGAAGGCTATTGTTGGATCCCATAATTACAAAGATCTAAGTGACTTGGCGATACAAGTCAATCGTTTGTGAATATATTTTCGATTATTACCAGCAGAAACAACTTTGTTAAATGAAATTAAATGAAAACAAAATAAATTAAAATAAAAATAAAAACATGCGGTCATAAAAACAATACTGTGCATGCGTAAATGTTCATCCCAACTACAAGAACCCTACACTGTCCAACACACACTTGGCCGGTTTTTTTTTTTTTTGATCCACCAAGGTATAATGGACAGCACTCGACATCTCAGAAAGAAACAAGCTAGTAGGAATAAGTGGCATAATAAAAAGGTAAGATAGGCACTTCTTTGGTTTTCAATGCAGGCCGGGGCTACCTATGTGTATCAGGGTCACTGTCCACAAAGTAGACACAATAGTTGAACAATCAACATTAATGGAAAGCTGGCATGGGATGATGATTAATGCGTAGTAAAATCAAGGCACGACCAGCCGGTCGATTCTGGAAAAATCTCACCGTGAAAACTTGGGTGAAGTGAGCTGTGAGTCATGCTGATCGTAGGGATTGACACTATTGACGACTCACTCCACGCTCACTTCACCCAAGTTTTCACGGTGAGATGGTTACAGAATCGCACGGCAGGTTCGAACCCAGGCAGGCACTTTATTTTGTGTAAAAAAATTCATTACCACTGATCTCAAAACGGTAAAGGAAAAAATGAAGAAACCGGCATGTCTTAAACAATCAACTCAGCCTATCGCAGTCCACTGCTGGACATAGGCAGCCTCTCTCATGCTGCGCCACAACACCCTGTCCTCCGCCTTCCACATCCAGTCGTCCCAGCCACCACACTGTCATATTATTATTTACACTTTCGAGGTCTAGTGTTCGCAAGCGCGACTGCTGAGCGGGGTTCTAGGTTCGATCCTCGGATCGAGCAATAGTATTGAGTTTTCCTTATACAGGATCATTTTTTAACCAGTCTGTTGTATGGGAGCCCCTTAAATATTTATTTTATTCTGTTTTTAGTATTGCTTGTTATAGCGGCAACAGAAATACATCATCTGTGAAAATTTCAACTGTCTAAGGGCGCTTGTACACGGTAAGAAAATACGCCGGGCCTACGTAAGAATTCGTGTCGTAACTAGAAAATAACTGTGTACACTGCTCGCAGCGGTGCACGAAAAAAATCTTGTCTGCGCAAGACACGACGCGGCGAACTTTGTTGCGGAGAACGTTGTTTCGTGTGTAGAACAGACAAAATTCTTGTCGTGTACACGAAGAATTTGTCTTGTCTGCCGCAGACACGGTAAATTTTCTTACCGTATACAAGCGCCGTAACTATCACGGTTCATGACATACAGCCTGGTGACAGACGGACGGACAGCGGAGCGGGAATAATAGGGTTCCTTTGTACCCTTTGGGTACGGAACCCTAACAATCAACAGTTTCATAGAAAAGTGCAATACCTACACGGTCAAAATGTATGGCAGAAATAATTTATTTAAAAAAAGGTCAGAATGTACTGAATTCATGGTTACAGTTTGCGCGTTGGTTAAAATTTTATCCTGTAATTAGATTAAGAAATGATGATTATTAAGGGTATATTGAATACGAGGTAAATACGTACCTACGTATTACTCCACCCTCGCGCCCCTCTACTTCTTCGACTTCTACTACCCCTTTGACGTGAATTACGTGATGATAAGTTAGGTACTTTTACAGTTTATTTTATTACTTATTTAAAATATTCGACAAGCGCAAAAATATACCTAGTAAGAAATATATTTACGGACAGTATTCTGTATTGACGTCATAGAAAATCAATTTATGGATCCCATTTATTGCTCCAACGGGTTCAATCAGATAATTATTTTACGCGCAGGGACAAATTTTCTTGTGCAGCTGTGTCCTGCGATAATACTCGCAATATAATAAACTTGAACCATCTTGATCCTTTGGGATTTAGCGTTTATTTTTTACTTATAAATAAAAATATTTTCTTTCTATTTAATTAAGGCACGTCTTTCTGTGAGAGCAGCCGTGCGTTTCTGTAACCATCTCACCGTGAAATCTTGGGTGAAGTGAGCGTAGAGAGCTGTCACTAGGGACTGACACTGCTCACTTCACTTATGATTTCACTGTGAGATTTTTATAGGGTCGACCCGCAGGTCTTCTAGGTACACTTACCTTCTTTTGTCGATTTCGTTTACGATACAAGTGATTAAGCTTTTCTTCATCACAGCATCTTTTAGCTTAGATGCTAACTATCTATTGACCCAATTTTCTACCAAAGATTTTCCAACAGAAGATATGAACAGTAATTCACTTATTATCAATCAATTGTAATTTACTTAATATAGGACTCACCAGTTGCCGTAATAACCTGTAATTTTGTTCTCTCGTTGCAACTAGCAGCGAGCTATAGCTTTCAAGCCAAGGATCTAGATCAGGCAATCCACGTCGCATTCGCTTGGTGTGTGGGAAGCTGAAAATTGAATGCGTTCTAGCGCCTAATAAGCAATGAATAGAAACAGTCTCCGAAACCGTATATAAGCCGGGACTAGCGTTTCAAAATTCAGTTCGGAAGCGACCGCCATCGGTACACTTCCAACAGATTCATCGCGAAAGGAAGAGAACCAAACCATAATAGCACACAGTTACTATGAATAACTGGCGTTTACTACTACTTGCGGTAGTCGCGGTTTTTCAACCTATTGCATCCTTCACCGATAGCAACCTCATTGATGGCAGGCAACAGTGTTGCGACCGTCTTTCTTCTGCTCCGCTCCAAGACACGAGGTCTTCGCTTCATGGAACATACCGGCTCGGCAAAACTACATCTGCACTGCGACGTCTAAACGAGCGAGATGAAACCCGTGAGGATCGACGGTATGAACTAAGGCAACGTGTCTCCGTATTCAGACGTCCTTCGTCGGAGAGACCGCTGGTGGACATCAGAGGAAGGGTTGCAAGGCAAAGTCCCACTGAAATAGCCAGGTCCTCTCGTGTTGAATTCCGTCTTGAACGTTCTGCGATCTCTCAAAGTCGCGAACGGCTCCTGGATGTAAACCAAAGAGAAGAAACCGCTCGATCTACTCGAAATTTGCAAACTCAAGATCTGACCCGTAGAGTTGCCGATCGCACCTCTGGGGATGCCTTAGAACCACGCAATGTCAGGATCTACACTGAATCTCTACGTGACAATTTATTCTGGAACGATTACAGAACCGAGCGCTTTGGTAATGAGCGTCTGTCTAAAAACTTGTTCGATTCTCGACGTGAATTGCAGAGAGAACAATTCAGATCTGTCGAACGTAGGATTACACTGAACAGAGATGCACGACGTGTCCTCAGTCGAACTCAAGATGACGTACCCAGCGTTGAAGTACCTAACAACATGAATAATCAGCGTATTGCAAGGGAAAGATTGAGTGCAGTGCGACGTGAGTCTACAATTCGACCAGACACGAGGCATAACAATGAGCGTAACGATGAACGCCGAGATCTGCAGCGAAACAACGAACAAAGGCGGTCACTTACAGAAAATACTCGATTACTAGATCGAATCCGTGATATGCGCATTCGTCTTAACGCTCGTGAGGATAACCGGGAAAATCAACAACGCGATAGCTCGGATCAACGACTATCGACCGAAAGGTTCGAGGGACGTCGTGAACAGAGGGAAAAACTCTCTTCCAGGTCGCAAAATAAAGAAAACATTGACCGTAGTGCTTCTAGCGAGCAACGAATGCAGGTGGCTCGAAGAATTACGCGCGAATCCCGAATTATAAATGTAATGGCTAGTCAAAATGACAGGAACGCAGATGTTCGACCGGAAATTAGACACAACGAGAGGATGTCAAGGGAGATTCAGGACGAAATACGAGAAATTCCGGCCCATAGGTTTTCCCGCGAAAGGATTCTGATGGATCGAAGAAATATTCGTGAATATGGAATCATGAATGCTCAAAATAAGAGGGACAATGATAGTCGACGTGATTTAAGGCAAACTGAAAGGTTGTCTAGGGAGATTCGGAAAGAAATTAGGGACAATCTGGAGCAAAGACTTTCTCGCGAGAAAACCCAGATGGATCGAAGAAACATTCGTGAATCTAGAATTATGAATGCCCAAATTAAGAGGGAAGTTGATGATAGTCGACGTGAAATAAGACATAATGAGAGGTTGACTAGGGAAACTCGGGATGAAAATAGGAAAAATCGGGAGGAAACACTTTCCCGCGAAAGACTACAGATGGATCGGAGAAATATTCGCGAATCTAGAATTATGAATGCCCAAAATACGAGGGATGTCGTTAACCGACGTGAAATCAGACAAAACGAGAGGTTGACTAGGGAGCCTCGGGACGAAAATGAAGAAAATCGGGAGGAAACCCAGACCCGTGAAAGAATCCAGATGGATCGCAGAAATATTCATGAATTTAGAATGATGAATGCCCAAAATAAAAGAGAAGTTGATGGTCGACGTGAAATTAGACATAACGAGAGGTTGACAAGGGAGACTCGGAACGAACATAGGGAAAATCGGGAGGAAGGACTTTCCCGCGAAAGAATCCAGATGGATCGCAGAAATATCCGTGAATCTAGAATGATGAATGCCCAAAATACGAGGGACGTTGCTGATCGACGTGAAATTAGACATAACGAGAGAAACACTCGAGACGAAAGGGAAAATCATATCAACAGGCTTTCTGTCGCAAGAACCCAAGTAGACCGAAGCAATACCCGCGAGATCAGGGTGATTAACAATTTCATTACCCATGATGATGATAGACGTATTGATAGCAAGAGGGAAACGAGGTTAAACAACAGGATGTCTAGGGAGACTCCGGATGAAAATAGGGTAAATCATGACCACAGACTTTCATTCGAGAGGATTCAGACGGAGAGAAGAAATATTCGCGAATTTAGGACCGTGAGTACACCTAGTGACAAGGAAATTGATAGTCGACGGGAAATTAGGTTCAACGAGAGGTCTACAGAGATAAGGAAAGAAGCTAGGCCAAATCCTGAGCAGGGAATTTCTCGAGAGAGGATCCAGATGGATCGAAGGAATATCCGAGAATTTAGAAATATGAATATTGTTATCCGAACCGAGAGGGATGCTGAAAGCCGTAGGGAAATGCGAACTGACGAGAGGTTGCATTCGGAGAATAGGGAAAACCGCGAACACAGACTTTCTCGTGAACGGATCCAAATGGATCGGCGAAATAACCTTGAATCTAGAAACAGGGATACTCTACGAGTAAGAGACCTCGACAGTCAGCAAGAAATAAGCTATAACGAGAGGTTAACTAGGGAAACCCGAGAAGAATTGAGGGAAAATCCCGACCGTAGACTCGCTAGAGAAAGTAGGCAAGTAGACCGACGAAATATCCGTGAATCCAGAGTAAATCGTATCGCTACTCGAAATGAGCGAAACACTGACACCGAAAATCGACGAGAAATAAGGAAAAATGAGAGGTTTTCTGAACTTCGTAGTGATCAGTTTACCCCAGAGCGTCGAGTAGAACTAAGGTCAGCTGACAGAGTTAATGCAGAGGAAAGGGACAACGCGATAATGGACCGAAGTGCCCGTTCTGCTGACCGTCGAAACTTCCGCGGAATAAGAGCAGAACCTAGACTAAGCCGGTCTACCAACTCAGAACGCCGAAGCGAATTATTCCGCAGCCGCGTTGAACATAGCCACAAGATTGAAAACAAGGAACGCGAAGCAATTGATGCTCGTTCTCGAAATGTTGAGATGTCCAGAAATCTTGAGAGAATAAGCTCCCTGACGGTCGGAAAAATGGAAACTGAAAACGATTATACCGTCGCTAACTGGCAATATGTTCTGTACACATTGCAGGCCGCCTATTTGTGCGCTCTTTTCATGCAAATGCTGACGCCAAGCCGCACTGAAAAAGCAAACAAGATGTATGTATTTTGAATATTTTATCATGCTAAGTCGGTCTATTCTGTAAAAAACTCACCGTGAAAACAGGTGAAGTGAGCTGTAATTCCCCCTGCCGGTATATTCTGTAAAAATCTCACCGTGAAAGCTTATGTGAAGTGAGCTGTCATTCTACCTGATTGACTGTTGATGGCTCACTTCACCTAAGTTTTCACGGTCTTTTTACCATAGACATAGAGAATGGACTGAGCGCTCCACATTCAGCTGTGCAGTGAATACATACCGAAAAGTACGAAAGACAAAGCCAATGTACGGCCAGTAGTTCTCTTTAGTAGTACAGTAGCTTTGTCTCTTTCTAGAGAGTGGTCACTTTTGTGAATCTAACGCTCACTCCATTCTCGATGTCTATGCTAGGGATCGACACTGTTGACAGCTCACTTCACCTAACTGTTCAGTGAGATTTTTACAGAATCGATCGGCTGTACATTATTGAGATAAATATATTTTATTTACTTTATTTTTTCTTTGTTTTCAGGAGTCATCGCTGGTTGCCTGTATCTTCTCACTACAACCCCATCAAGGTGGATTAAACGACGCCTGTGCCCTGTACGGACTTCTCAACGTATCTTATATTTACACTTGTAGAAAAATTCGATTCCATGTTATGATCTCTAATGTATTCATAGAAAATAAATAATTATTGTGTGTTATACATTTCAGCTATATATTTATTTGCCTGCCCCCCCCCCCCCCCCAAGTCACTATAGATAGCGAGAAGGTCAATCATTCATTAGTTAACTATATCTTATAATTTTATAGTTTATTAGAATATTTGCGTCAGTTATCGTAATCAGTAAAGAGAACTCAAGACAAACCAATAAAACCAAATAATTTAATAAATCTGATCTCATTTATTCTTAAGATGTAATTTCACATAAAAACTGTTTTCATAAGCTTAACGCGTCTTACAGATCTAAAGTGTCGGATTTTTTCTTGTGCTGCCCTTCATACCAAGCCTTAGAAATCATTCTCTTCATTTCATCATCCCCAGTTTCGTACCTGGAATTAACAATGTTCAAAATGAATATTTGAGAAAAGCCATAACATTCAATAATCAAAAGGATGCCTACCAAGCCGTGATAGTTTTATTCACAAATGGGTGCAGTTGTATTGGGTGCAGTTGTATTGTTTATAACACTCGAGACAAAACTAAATAATATAAGAAAAGCTATTACAGTTGGGCTACTTGGCACACCTAACCTATCACACAAATAAAAGCTTTTAAAAATAAATGCATTGTCTTAAAAACTGAACCGACATGTAAAATTTCAACTGCGTAAGATAAGAGGAAGTGGTTTTAATTCATTTTGCAAGATTTGACCCATACAAATACTAACTAACTAACAAGTTAAATAATAGCTTGTAAAAATCTTTATTTTTATAAGTTTTTATTTAGCTTGCATGGCATGTTGACAAATGTTAATGGCTTTTAGGTACCATTTACATCTGATAACTGAACTGATTAATTAAATGTACAGACGCCAGCACATCAAGCTAATGAAACTGTCAGATTTTCCCAATCAACTTTGAACCTTATGCTTTAGTGCTAAAGTTGAAAATCTATTAAAGAAATCTGACAGATTGTAGTAGCTTGATGTGCTGGCGTCTGTACATCTAGTCATCTACAAAATTTTAAATAAATAAAACAGTCAAACACAGATAAGAATGCCTTTCTATAGCTATGGTTGTTCTCCAGTTAACACACAAATTGGAACCTCTAGTTCTTTAACCCGGCGTCATTGAGGTTGGGTCAAAATTACCCGACTGGTTTAAAATTTATAATAATTTTAAAAATTGATTAAACTCAATGAAACGTTTCTGAATTATTATTTTTCTCTTTCTGATTTATTTTTCTGTTTTATTATCAAAACCAGAATACCTTTATACTGAAATAATGACACATTTTACAGTCACTTAAAAATTATGGAAATACCATGTATTAAATATTTGGGTAATATTGACCCACCTCAACGTCCATGTAACTATTTCCTACCACAATGACGCCGGGTTAAAGGATTATTAAAAAAAAAGAAGCATAACTTACATGTTCTTCATGAGGCCCATGATAGATTCCTGTGGATCTGCTGACTTGTCCATCTCAGGAACTGCTGGTTTGAGCTTGCTGTTGCGCTGATCTTCAAACTTCTTCTCAAGCTCCGTCACGTGGGACCATTTGATGTTGGGACGAGACTTGGCTAAGAAGATGACCACCATATCTGTAATGAAAACCCAATATTAACAAGTGAAAAAAAAAAGAAATATTCGTTTCATAATTAATAAGTTTTAGTATAAATTAACAAACAACTATTCCTGGATTAATATTTCATAAGAATGTAGGTTTGTCATGACTTTTGTTTCTATAGGCTATAAATTCCAAAATACACAGCCATGTTCAGGAAGTTACACAACATGGCTTATATTACAGGTTACAGGACAGACAGTAATAAACAACAAGAAAAAACTGGCCAAGTGCAAGTCGGATTTGCGCACGAAGGGTTCCATACCATTATCTATAAAATCAGCAAAAACAAAAAAATCATGTCTGTTGTATAGGAAACTCCTTAAATATTTATTTTATTCTGTTTTTTAGTATTTGTTGTTATAGCAGCAGCAGAAATACACCATCTGTGAAAATTACAACTCTCTAACTATCACGGTTCATGAGATACAGCTTGGTGACAGACAGCAGTCTTAGTCTATTACTAAGACTCCACTGTCCGTCCGTCCGTTTTACCCTTTTGGGTATGGAACCCTAAAAAGGTTTTTTTTTACAATTTGCATGTCTGGATGTCACAGTTGAGGTGCATATTATTATGGCTATAAGCATAATATGCAAACAATGAAAGTTGATCGTATTAGAATAGGAGACTGGTGCCCATAGTAATTAATTACCTGTTTTCTGTTTCCAATGGCTCTCTTCGATGTTGATAGAGTCCAATAGTTTGTTGATGATAAGCAGGTAGTCCTTATTGTCAAGGTTTTCAACATGGAGCTCCATAGATTTTTCAGTAAGCTTACAGTACACTTGCTCCTTTGGCACGGATTGCACATTCTTCAAGGTTACAAAAATTTTGACGTACTTATCTGATTGATCCCAACCTGAAAATATGATTGGATTTGTAAATCAAAACTAAATATGTAAAAAGTGAAAATTTAGTTTTGTTGATGATGAGTGATGATCTTGGTGTTTTTCACTGTAATTGACAATATAGTTGTATGAAAGAATTAGCTCCAGCCCCAAATAATTAGAATAAGGATGATGACGATTATGAATCTGTTAATGCGACACTTCAAGAATAAAATAATAATAAAATTATTATGACGAATGTTGCGCATGACTTGCTAATTACCCTTTACAGGATTAGAAGCCTACTAACCATATCCATTCAGTTTTATTTGGTATCTCTTGTTTTGCGCCGCTGATGCGGTGGACGGAGTTGGCGACGATCCTGCCTGCATGGCTTGTGTAGCATCTTTCAAGTTTATCCATTCAGTTTCCAATTTTCTGATTTCTAGCGACAGTAAATCTTGTGCCCTCTTTCTTTTCGCCTGTTTTAATAGCTCGTTGAGCTCGTCGATATCGCTGCGTAGCTATAAATAAATAAATAAATAATAAAGAGCGACGCAGGTTATACCAAGACTATATTTTCTTGAGGTCACCAATAAAACTTGTGTACAAACCTCCTTCATTTTAGCTTCAGACATTTTTTATGGTTATTCACCAGCACAACTTCAAGCTGTTCAACTTCGATTAAAATCCGCAAACCAGCAATGCCTGGATTATTAGAACTTTTTGAATGACAAATTGACTTAACAATGAATGAAATGAATAACAGTAAAAGGCAGGTATGCGGTTGAATGAATGATTCAGTGATTCGTTCTAGAACTTTTGGGATATTTTAGGGCTGGCAATGTAACCACATGAAAATTATACATAGGTCAACACTACGGTTCAACAGGTTCAAGCAAAAGCATTGACTTTATTCCAGGCATAGACATATATATATGGACTGGAAATACCTACGAAAAAAGGGTGCCTACCTACAACTCATATTGTCTCAAAAAATGGCTGCCATTGCTAGGGTTGTATCAATCAAGGAACATTGGTGTTACTATAACGAGTATCGATACTAAATACGAGTCGTACTAGTTATCACGTTTGGATCATAATATAGTATACTAACTTATAGTCCGTTCTAACTAAGGTTGCCTACTTTATAGTAAAGTATCCTAGTTTATTTTCGATAAACATACTTTATAATTTTGCATAAAGATACAGTATGCGAAAATACTTTATTTCTAATCTTTTGTTATGCGTAAAAGACTCATATGAACTATTTATCGATAGGTACAGACGCCAGCACATCAAGCTACCCGAAACTGTCAAATTATCGCAATCAACTTTCTTCCCTGAAAATAAAATTAATGCCAAGTGTTTTTTCGGCACAGAATTAAAAAACACTTTTTAATTGCATCACGTTTACGTATTAAAGTGAAGGAAAACAGCGTGAAGAGATATGTATCCATATGCCCAAAAACAGGTGCTTTCGCATATTATACCTTTATTATTATACCTATTATACCTTATAATATGTATGTATTTAGAAATATATATGTATGTTTATCAGCTGTCTTAGTACTCATAGCACAAGCTCTGCTTAGTTTGGGACTAGATGGCGTTGTGTGAAAGTTGTGGAATATGATTTATTTATTTATTATTATTTTTATATATGTAATTAATATATATCTATTTATTTATTTCAGGCCAAACGGCCAGGCTAAAAATGGCCAAAAAGGCCAAAAATGCTGTGGCAACAGAGTTATCATGTAATCTCATTACATCAAGTGTTCTATTGAAACAGCTTTCTTCAAAGTGAAGTGAACAGAGATACCATTCTTTATGTCAGGGATTAATATTTTCTTCACCAATAGCCCCTAACCACTTTTTCTTTAGTCCTTCCTTTTTAGGAAACCTATAAAAAGTGCAAGTATTTTTATCAATAAATAATTTTGGTTACAGCTATATTATATTAGCATATGAAACTAAAATCAATAGGAAACGTCAGAAGCTATGTGCACGGTTCCAATTGGTGGTTTCTATGGAGAAGAGTCGGCAAGAAACTCCACGGTTACTCAAAATAATTGGCTTTTACAATGTTAATAGGTAGGGGAGGACAGTGTAGGCCTGTCAACAAGTACCAGGTACTTAAAAAAATAGAAGACATTGTAAAAGCCAATTGTTTTTAAAAGAGTAACCGTGGAGTTTCTCGCTGGTTCTTCTGCATAGGAAACCACCATTTGGAACCGTGCATCTAGCTTCTGACGTTTCATAAGTGCCCATGTAGGTTTATGTGAAAGAAAATATTTTGATTTTGGTGCTGTGAACCACGGGCCGGACCTAGCAAGGTCAATCGGAGCTAATAAGACGCAGGACTATTTATGTTGACATAGCAGAATATACCGATATCGTTCCAGCGGAGGATCTAGTTCCGGAAACTATTAGGCAACGGTACAACACTATTCTATTATGACATATTATTGTAAACAAACGAATGAATTAACAAAATAATAAAAAGGTCTGTTATACGGAAATTCACCCAAATATCAATACTTTAGCCATAAATTCATGATCGCGTTACAATTATATCATCGAATGTCTATTATTGTATGTGTTATTGCATGAAAACCGGTTACTAACCTGTGCAAAGAAAGTTGAGGTTGATTTTCATTCTTCCTTGCACCACACTTCACAATACAACACACAGGCATGTTGAATTGCTGTTTTTCAACATTTACATGCAGTTTTAAAGGTAAAGTCCTCGTAATTTTCTCGCAAATCTCAATAATACAAAAAATAAACAACCATTTGACAGCTGAACTACCACGAAACTTGGCGACAAAGATGGCTGCTCTGGCACCTACCTACAACCGTGTATAGAATAACAGGGCATCTCCTGTTATAACCCATCTCAATGATTCCAGGGCTCGGAAACCGGTTGAAATTCTTAACCGGTTACGGTCATTGACCCCAAACCGAAATCGATTTAGGTTAAGGTTTGCACTTTACCGGTTTTTTCGGGAAACCGGTTTTTCATGAATTTTGGTTTTGAAAGTGAAAATTAACCGGTTAAACACCCCCCGCCCCCTAACTAAGCAAGTCGCAACATGAATCTACCCGCACCATTTAAGTTCTCCGGTTGTATTTGACGTCCTCAGATCAAACATTTTTTTTCCTAATGTTTTCTGGGGTACTAAATGTACTAATGTCACTATAACTTGTTGGAAGTGTTAAAAAAGTAGACGAAAAATATTTACGACTTACGGAATTAACCGGTTAATTTGGGTGTCAAAACCGTGTGTGCTTCTGTAACCGGTAACCTTTGTCATTTGGGTTACATATGAACAGTTCACTTGTTTAAACGGTTAATGAGGGAACGATATATTTACCGGTATTTCATCGAAATTAACCGCTCTTTTTAAACCGGTTCAGAGCCCTGCTTTATTCAATTTTGCCAACACCATGGCTTCTAATGCGTTGTTCAGAAAAAGATGGTAGTGGACAGTTATTATGTGTTATCTTATCAGTATTATCTCGTAACAAGGCATTACATGCCATGCGTCTTGTTTGGCTCTTAAATAAAGATCACATCAATAAGCATATTCAACACCACGGCCACATGTCGTGTAAGCATTTATGTAGTCGACTGAAAGACTTGAATCTATGCAGTATCCGGCAAACAGGATGCTTGTGTGAATATGTATATTTAAACACGTACACTACTAAACGGGATTTTGCCGTGGGTAAGAGCCCTAAACCATTTTAAATTTTAAAGCTGTTAGACAATTTCTTAGGCCTATTCCTAGATGTGTTCTGTGATTCCTGGGCAACAGCTCTACTCGGGTCCTAAGTAGGACAGACAAGTACCCTGATTTAGAGCACTGCAGTAGGATAGACAGAATCACACAGTGCATTACCTATAATATGGACAGAATCATAAGATTTGCAAATGTTTCGACCATGAAAAGTAACTGGTTTGTGCTCTAACTTGAGGAATCAATGACATAATTAAAAGAATACAATTAAATGCACATGGAATTATTTATTTGATAAGGTATACAGGTAGATTAATGGCATAATGACGATATGAGATTAAGCAAAAAGCAGTAACATCGTCGTAGAGTTCAGTTCTTTCGGTGGGCGCGGTTGCGACGCATATTGGTCTGGCATTGCGGGCAGTACCATTTTCCTTTCGGTGGGGCAGTGATGCCGACGCACGGGTAGTGGAACCACTCGTAAGGACACTGAAATTAACATAATAAATAAATTAAAGTAAACACTAATACTTTATTAAATTATTATAATTCTAGGGTCCTGAGAGAAAAGGTATTTCTATCTGGGTAGA
Source organism: Eremobia ochroleuca (assembly GCA_949629135.1). Lineage (NCBI taxonomy): Eukaryota > Metazoa > Arthropoda > Insecta > Lepidoptera > Noctuidae > Eremobia > Eremobia ochroleuca. The sequence goes on along the minus strand of OX451402.1, from coordinate 10,186,497 downwards.
AAATCAGTAATACATGTGAGCGCGATTATACTTACATCCTGGTTGTCACAAGCAACCATGTCTCCATAAGAAACCTGGTTGCAGATGCAGTAGCGAGGCTCGTTGGGGTCGTATGTCCATTCCTCTTCCATTGGCTCCTCAATGGCGACATTGTTTACGACGGTGTTCATGGCCCTAAAGAAGACAAAAAGGTTTTTTTACTAAACATGTTACACACGAATTGGGTACTGATCACGAGGAATACTGCAAGTCTGGGGAACTATCCACATTTGGAAACTATGAGAGGTTATGTGGTTTTATAACAGTTAGTAACGCATGTATGCAATGACAATATATTATTGGTTTAAAATATTAAGAAAAGAAATATAAGGATACAAAATACGCACACAACAGTAGGGGAAGATGAACGACTGGCAGCCGATGCCACGGCCTGCTGAGTGTGAGCAGATACGCCAGTAGAGCTGTAGCTGTTGCTTTTTCTGAAAAAATATTCATAGGTAAAATATTGGGTTCAGTTTTGGAAATAAAAAAATCTCCACCCAATTACAGAAAGTTTTGGAAAACAACGAAAAACCTAGAAAATAAGACTTATCCATCAAGTATCTACGGATCAAGTGTATATTATGCTCTGAATGAATTGTATTTATGGAAATTCCATTTGACCCCTGTCTAAAATATCATAAATTCCATAATTAGATACTTACTTCTGCTTGTTCCTCTTAGTAGTAGAAGAAGACGAATTATTGTGTCCATGAGAAGTAGTATGATGGCCATGAACAGTGTTGCTTTGACTGTGGCTCGACGACATGGCGCCATGTCCTGTTAAAAAGTATAAAACCAACATGTATAAAAGGCCGTCGACCATAAGTATGCAGAAATTGACAGCGCTATATTCTGAGGTATTGAGGTACCTACTTCCATACTAATATTACTATTACGAAAGTAATTGTCTGGACTTTAAAAGAGACCGTGACCTCTAAGTTTGTTTCGATCTTTCTTCTCAGAATAGTCAGTTAGGAAACACTTTCTTTTCTTCTTTCTTGAACCAATTTACAGAAATAAATATCATTATCATCATCATCATTTGTCATAACTCTTGTCTATCCTTTCCGGCTGAACGCATTTGAATGACATTGGCACACGGGTAGAACATGACTTGAGTTAGAACGTAGGACACTTGTTTTCCCGTGGAATAATTTCCGACCACCACGCGGGCGGAGCCGATAACAAAAGCTAGTATTTTATAAATGTTTTACTAGACATGTAAGGGTATTACCATGATCATGATGTGTGTGGTGAGACTGCAACGTCGCGTGGTGTGCGAGTTCACCACCAGCCACAGCTTCATATGAAGCTTTCAGCGAGGCCGTGCGACGACCGTGCTGCATCTATACAAACAAAATATAATAAAATATTTATTTAATAAATTCATTCATTCATTCATTCACTGACAGACAAGACGCAACCTAAGCCGCTGGATATAGAAGCATGATAGTATGGACAAGCATTACTTTTATCGAAGGTGAGCAGTAAGGAAGCGAACATTCCCCCCTAAAGGGCTTAAATAGGGGATAGAAGTTTATAGCCCTTTCCAACCGAGTTGAAGTGATCGTGAGTTTCGACTTTACAAAATTCTGAGCACGATCGAGCGACTATCAAATTATTGTGAAGATCTGACTGCTGAAGACCAGGTTGCACGAGATTTTTTCCAGTATTTTTCCCAGGACCTCTGAACACTTTCCAACGGATTAATGCGTTTTTACTGATGTATGCGAAATTTTGACTCCCGGTTGCAATGGAAAATCTTATAGAGTGGGTGGCTAGTTTATAGATGAAGTGACAGTACAGTTATAACTGTAATGGTAATTTCTTTGGTAAGTGGCAAAAAACTCCTCAGGCCGAAGGGTGCACAGACCATACACCCTCGAAGTCGAACCAATACTTATAACAGGCACACTTGAGACCACAAGATCATCATTTATAACAATGACATTTTAATTTGAACCAGTAACTCTTTATTGTTATAACTAGAAAGCTTACCTGCTGTGTTGCTGCGATAGCCTGGCTTGCAGCGGCAGCAATAGCACTACCAGCATGGCCCAGTGAATAGGAGTCTCGGCCCAATGCAGCCTGGGAATAATGTATAGTTAATTATCATGTAAATTAATACAGATCAAAATTCATCCTTTTTCATGATGGTATGTGTTGTAGGATTACTTGGGGTTGGGGCCCCATTAATCAGCAGCGTTCCTCTAGTCCAGGTGGCACTTTTGTCGCTCAAGTAAGTGGGCAATGGTTATCCGCATTTATAGAGCTTGCTATAATATCTTAGCTGTTACCTGTATAGCAGAATCAGTTCTGGAAAGATTTCCAGATGCATGGCCTCGAGATTCGCGGTTACCCCAGCTGTCGCGACGCTTTTCGGTCCGGATGCGATACCTGCAATGGAAAGTATATGTTTAACAATTGAAAAAAAAAAAAACCAGCCAATGGAGTGTCAGGTCAAACCATGAACAGTAGAGTTCCATAGTTGGGATGAATATTTAGCCTACAATGTTCCCACTGCTGGGACACAGACCTCTCTGTGAGAGGCAGTGGGCTGTAATCTACCATGCAGGTCCAGTGCGGCATGGATGATATCACATGTCTTCGAATTTTTGGTTCTAAGACATGCCAGTTTCCTCACAATGTTTTCCTACAACATCTTGGGAGTGCCACCCCTAATTATTTCTTTCGAAATATTTTCACTACACCATTGTATAGCTGTGCACAGAATATACCTTCTTTCCCATTTTCATATATATAGTGCAAATAGTCTCAAATAAAAAACAGCTATGTAATAATTGATTACAATTTTATGTATTTTTTTTGTCTCCTTTACTCTTTCACACACTGTCTACATCTCTCTATCTAATGTCCTATCGCAGGTATGCTGGAAGAGATTTCTTATGAAATAAGCATCAATTTTCTACCTATTTTTCTGTTCTGTTTTTCTTGTCTGTTTATATGTGTGTACATAAATGGTAAAATAAACTATGTGACATCTGGATGACAAAATCATAAGCGTTCCACTTTTGCCATTTGAAATCCTAAAAAGTACAGACATTATTTATTAGGTACCTGTTTTCCTTGTAATGATTGTTGTTAGATGTGTTAGTGTGGTTGGTATTCACATCCAGTTCTAGAGACCGTTTCTCCAATAATTCAGTGATCCCCTTGTTATCTGCCTCCAGTTCACATTTAAACTTATGAAGCTCCGTATCTGTGAATGAATTTCTAATTTAAGTCTTCGATAACAAGTTGTGCCACTTCAGAAGCCTGATGATGAGAATGCGTTAATAACAGAAACAATTAAAATGCCATTGTGTCTTGCGTGGATCGACATTCCAGGATACAAATGATTAATGCTAGCACAATAAGTTCTATTTGCCTATTGTTCAGACATTTTAAACACGGAAACCATAATAACTTTATTGCTATCACACAAGTGACAGGCACAAGTAAGTAAGAGTTTTTATTTTCTGTTTTTCTTTAGGGTTTACTAAAAATAGTAATCTTTCTTTTCCTTACCAAGTCTGCGCAAGTATCTATCAACTAAATCATACATTTGATTAGCTAAAGCCATTTTTTCATCAGCTTCTTCAAGAGTCTTATTGTATCCCCGTTTGATGTCAGAAAATTCTGTATTAGCCTGGTCAGTATTCATCTCGCCTCGCCTACATCCACCGAAAAGAGTACGGACTCTTTTCTCTAACGTATCCATGTTATCTGTGAGAAAATTGATTTTATTAGTACTGAATTAAATTTCATTATTTTCATTTTCAAAGGAAAGATTTAGTATTTATTTACTTTGAACGGACAAATCCATTTCACGCATTTCAGTGAACCTGTCCCTCAGCTCTTGCGGGAGATGCTCAATCACTGAAATTTGACAAAATTTATAATTAACTAAAAGTAAACAATAGTCAGTCAACACGTTGTCACAACACCTTACAAAATATTTTGGATTTTCGCGCTACTTTTGGCAACGCACGCCACAATGCTACCAACACTTATGCAGTGAAAATTACGTCATCCCAGGAGAACAAAGAACATCTTACTTTCTAAGTAATCTTCGAGATACAGCATTTTGGTGAGTTTTAATAACGTTAAATATATAATTAAAGGTAAAATCAATTCGATCTTTCACGCAACTAAAGCACAAAAAGATAGATCCGCGATTAAAGCTACGCTATATTGACGTGTACACTATACAACGTCACGTCAAGCAGACGAAATTGTTAAAACTAGTGATGGAAATACGACCGTAACATTAATGTCGATAAAACTAACTAAACCATGACTGTGCAGAAAGTATAAATAAATTATAATATTATTCTAGAGATGCTCCTAAAACAACCTTAATTTCCCGGCAATGTATGACTGGTACACTTTGCCGGCAATTTTTAAATATGTTCAGGCAATACTTGAAATATTTCCACAAAATTGTCAACAATATTTTCAGTGTGGCCCGGACTGCCCCACTAAGGCAAGCATTGCTGCATTTACTCAGTTTTTTTGCCCGTGTAAATGCAAATACTACCGGCGCGCGGCGGGCCATACTATTGTTAAAAACATTTCAATCGTCAGATTGAGCAAAATACATGACGCTTTGACAGTTTTTATATAGAAAATGTGCCGAACAGCTGTGTATATTCCTTAATTAAGAGTTATCTGGTGATTAAAAAATCGTCACTAAAGCCATAAATATACTCATTGGTTCCAGCTAACTTTGGTAACGATGGGGTTGCCTGGTTGCCACTATTATAAAATATATCCACACCTCTAGTAAAAAAACGGTTTTCTAGGTTTTTGTATAACACGATACTTATGCTAAAACGTATGGCTACTGTACTATTATTAGATTTGATTGCCCTCAGACTGTGCCTACTAAGCTGTTATATGTAGCAATACTATTGCGCACTTATTGTTAATTAATCTGATGATGTTTTTGTAAGATTCTGGTTGTTACAAAAACAAGTATTGCATGCATTAACTTATCGATATAAATATTGATTTCGTATAGAACGCCCATCACTGTTTTAGTTACAGTTTGCCAACCAAATAAAAATAAAAATGCGTTTGTAAAATATTTATATGTTTAGAGAGCGTTCAAAAATGTAACATTTTCGGTCTTCTTAAAAAATTAAAACCATTTTTTTTCAGGAATGTTTTAGTACTTAATATCAATTGGTAATGTTTTATTTCAGTCATAATGATCCGAAGGCCTTTAACGGAAATTACATTAAAACTAGACGATTTAAAAGAATATGAAGCTTTTCTGATCGATCAAAGGAATAATTCAACTTCAGCTACTGAAATGCAAGAAGACACGCCAAAGCCCTTACAAACGCTTAAAACCATTGAAGAAATACATAACAGGATCGGTTATGCTCCAAAGAAAAAACCTAGTGGACCCAGTACTGTGTAATTTAACTGAAGAAAATGATTTAATGAAACAATGTATGGTGAAACTGGTTTTTATTTGCATTTCAAACACTTTTTGAGTAGGTATAATGATTGTCTACTTAATTTATAATAAAAAAGATATTAATAAAATTACTACATTTCTAAAATTTTATTGGTGAAAATAAGTTAGCTAAGTTGTATGTGCTTCAAATTTACGACAAATTATTACACCATTTTGTAAAGTACTACTAACAATTACAAGAAAGTCAATATAAAGAAATGATTAACAGGTCTTTGTAGTTTTATTGAAGCCATTAATCACTGAACGTATGAATAACTTTGCTGGGACTCGATCCGGGAACAGAGTTTCTTTTTGCAAAATCAATACGTCGCTTCTTGCTACGCCGACGCCATAGAAGACAGCATAATCTGTAAAAAGAACATCACACGCATATGAGACAGAGCAACATAATTTTGAAAACCTATCGTAAATCTAAGATAAAGGACATCGATGAAATAATTGTATAGCCAAGCCCTTCGCCCTGCTCCACGTCTAAACAACACGCATTAGACGTGGGGTGTCATTAGTGTAGTTCTGTACTAGGAAGAAAATAATGCTCTTGTTGGAGGACATAGAGCGGCCCCTCTATCCTATCTCGGTCCAGTGCTGGAAAAGGACCTATAAGCCCATCCCTAGTTGCGTCACATAACTTAAGGTGATTTCTTCAATGTAGCCCATAGAATTCAAACGTTATTTTATGTTGTATTTTGATAGACTATTTCGTGAAAATAGACGTATTGATGTTTTAAATGAATACAATTTCGTAATTGTTGTTGTATTGTTGTTGTTGTAATAATAAACATTAATTGAATTTTGATCACTATTCAAAATAAAACAGCGGTGCTATTTGCAAAAACTGTAATAAATTCTGAATGGCTGCATTGACCGATCTCCTATACAACGTGTAACGTTAAATGCGCAAAACCTCAGACACCCCAACTGATTTTTAAATCAATTGACCTATTTCAGAGAGAAAATAAGTCATTAAAAAAATTGTAAAGGTTTTATGTGCTGTTTTAGTTTTACTGGCCATTCTGATCGTTTCATGCGTCTGCGACGACGCTTTATCGAGGGAGGAGTCGTCACCGGGCGCTGCGCCGCGCTAACATTGGCTTGCTTGACCTATTAATAAATAGACACGGCAACGTTTTTAATGAAGATTTTTTGAAAAATGTGACCTATATTAAAAAGTGGTTCATTTAATTCTGCTCGTTATTCTGATCAAACTATTTTCAAGTATTGCGCATTTAACGTTACCTACACGTTGTATAAGGTCCTTGCTATACAAACGGAAGAGGCACGCTAAGTGGTTGGGACGTAATGATTGCGAGTTCTTGGCATGTCAATCTCAGTATCTGGGTACTGGGTAGGTACCTACCTACTGTGAGAACAAGATATCACATGGAATTGTAGGTTTGTAGGTACATACCTTCTTTGCTTTTGTACCTTAATAAGCTTTTTATTATTGCTGTATGTTACGTGCAGGTCAATCCATGATATGTCTGGCTGTATGGTTTTAAGACATAAGCCATTTAAATTAAATCTAATAAAAGTATCTATGTAAGTATTAGAAAATTATGTATTTTCTTGAACATCACCTCAAAGTTAGGAAATAGACTATTTCGGCGACGCTAAGAATTGAGAAGCCCATGAATAGTCCAAGTAAACCACCGCAGTTGGCCAGAAAATCCGTTTGGCCGTACAGCTCTGAGCGACGAGACGTAATAAACTGTGCTTCTTTGAAAAACACCATGACGCGGGAGTAAGTCAGGCTGAAAAAAAAAGAGTGTTTTACAATGGCAGCAGTAAGACATTTCTTTCAGGTCTGTGGCAAAGGTACTATTTTTTTTTTTCGGAAATCTGATGACAACTTAAACGGTCAAATGTGGATGTATGTACGTACATTATTGCCTTCCCCTTTGGGCAATATAAGCGTGATGTGTTTATGAATTAATGAATACCTAATTAAGCATTAAAACTGCCAGTGATTCAGAACTTCTTTACGGGGTGCGGCTGTTTTTGTTTTGAATCACCTCACAAGAAGGTATTTGACCGGGAGGTTTATTTTAGAGGCTGTTGGCTTCAAATCAGTCGTGTGTGCGATATGAATATGGAATAAAACATGAAAAATTTAAAGTAGGTAGTCAACCTAAGCTGTTAGCGAAAATAAGCATTTATTTTTATTATGATTTAGGTTATTTGCAAAGTAACATGACAAAAGACAAAAAGATGGAAGTAGTGGAGGGATACCTTTGCCCAGGAGTGGGACAGCGAGGGCTAGTAAAAAAAATAAATAAATAACAAATACCTACTGTATTAAAATATTAAATGCACGACTAACGGGCACAAGGAAGGTCGATAGCAGTATCTATTTGATTTTCTATCAAATTGGCTGTTTCCCTCCTCGGTATTGGCAGGATACCTACTGTCTGGCTGTTTTTGCAGATAACTCGAATATTGCGCAGTATCATCGGCGTCGGCATCCAGCGCAGCGGATTAGGGACGTTGACACATTTATCCTGAACGAATTACCATGGCTTCAGCACATGATATTAAAATCCGACGAAAAAAAAAATGCTGTTCCATACATTTTGACCGGGTAGGTATTGCACTTTTCTATGAAACAGCAGTTTTTTTTTTTGATAACTGACGAACACTTTCTACGCTACGTCTAGAATCATGTGCTAAATTCATGGTTACAGTTTGCGCGTCGATGTCGCAGCCAGTATCAACCCTATATGGTTCCATAGTCAATAAATCTTGCAATCATAGATCCTTGGTTTAGGTACTAGTACCTATGTATCTATTGAATAAGTACAGGCAGGCTGGTAAGACTATTTAGAAAAGTTACGTCATACCTACATACCTGCTGACCCCAAAATGAAAGTTTAAATAAAATACGAAGCCCAGTTTATGCTATTCGCAAAAACCAGTTAAATAATTGTAAAAAAATGATTGCGTAATTGATCAAATTGTTTAAACGGTAAACAGTAACTTACTCCTTTAATTCTTCGGATACGTTATTCAGTTTATAGGCTCTAAAAATGGCGGCCCAATCATAGTCGGCCTGGGATGTCTCTGCCTCGTACTCTATGGATGTGCACGCTGGTAGGCATCGGCATCTGGACGAGACTGCCAGGGCCTCTCCTAGTGAATCAGTCTCATTCTTCACACGACTGTCGAGCCCTGACTGGATTTCAATTGTCACCAGTTCCACTGAAAATATGGTTAGAAATTACCTAAATAGCTAATGATTAGGTGGGTATCCATCATCATTAAGGTCGTTATCCGTCATCATGAGCTTCTAGTGCAGTCCACTGCCGGACATAATAGGTTCCGACATAAATTGATAGAGGTTCAGTAAGTAGGTGGTAGATAGGTTGCATGGGAAGTCGTCACCACCTTCTGCGAAGCAGTAATGCTTACGAAGGAGGTGGCGGAACGCGTAAGGGAGAGGCAATCTTTGCACCCTCCAATCCAATAAGGCACCTACGTGAAAGTGAATAAAAATTGAATTAATAATGTAGGTAAAGCCATCCTATGCTAAGTTCTTACGTAACTTCCACGAATCGTTTTAATTGAACATAGGTCCCAGAGAGCTATGCTTGCTGTCATGTTAATTGGTAGATAAATTACTGACAGACCATACGATGAATCGATGACCAACTTACTTTGAGCTTTTTTTATACATTCTCTGCTGCCAGCATTGCAGACCTCCATATTTGGCCCATCTGGAACGACGAGTGCATTTTTAAGCAGTGTTACAAAACATTACGAAACGTCAGATTGCCCTCACTCATACTCAATAAACTATTACCTACTTAAAATTGAAATAGGTAATTCAATAAATGTAGGTCTAAGGTGCTATACTAATGGCGCAATTGCACTTGGTCACTCTCCCGAATTCGATTGCTTAAGGAATTCGGGCAAACGCCAAGTGAAAGGGTGCGTTTCCACAGAAGCGGAATTGGGCGGAGCGGAGCAGAGACGTGCAGGAATCGACTAATCACAATGGTTGAAATCCTCATCGCGTCACTCGTCTCGTCTGTGATTGGACGATTCCTACACGTCTCCGCTCCACTCCATCCAACTCCGCTTCTGTGGAAACGGACCCTTAATGTACGGGCTCGAGTACGCCCGTCTTCGGACAATCAAGTCCAGCATCATGTTCCAGTGCAATGACCAGTGTAGTTAACGTGTCGGGTGCCCGAATACGAGTAGTGTTTAAAGCACCCGAATACGGGCTATGACTAAGTATAACTGCGCCTTTTAGTGTATAAACAGAAATACCAAATAATTCTACTCCAATAAAAGCAAAGTTAACGTGTTGTTAAAGTTAAACATCGGGTTATTCTCATTATATTTTGTTTTGACGTTTAAAGTTCAGCTGTATTTTCATACCTCAGAAATAATAACAGACGCTAAACATTGTTGCCATGGTCCCTGATTTTTAAAATGCGTTGGAAAATAACCCAAAAGCACACATAACGCAATTCTAAGATACTTTTTAGTGTTAGTATTAAGTACCAATACAAGATTTGAATTTACCGGATTTTAAATAAGTAAGTACTCACAAGGCATTCCGAAATGCACACATCCACATCGAGTGTAAGTAAAATTCGACAAACACTCCATCTCACAATTTGCTTGAGTGTACACTTTGAAGTATTGGAGATAGCGCTCAGTTGGAAAATAGCATTGTCGTCTGTGAACAAATTAACAACAACTCATTGTTTCATCAATATTTTGTCTGACCTCATTTTTATATAGATTAATTAGATGAGAAGATTTTATTGGTCAGTGAATAATAAAATCCAGTTTAATAGATTTTTTTCAAACTGAAATTAGAAATCGGTTTTCTTATAACAGCCGAGCGATTATGTAACCATCTCACCGTGAAAGCTTGGGTGAAGTGAGCGTGGACTCGTGGAGTGAGCTGTCATTCGCTAGGGATGTGCTCGCTTCACTTATGATTTCACGGTGAGATTTTTACAGAATCGATAATTATAAAATCGTGTGCCTTTTTTTACACACGATTTTATAATTATTGGCTGTAACTAAAGAAGGATTAATTTAAAACAAACAATTTTATTCCAAATTTTCAAGTAGATGTTTTCTACTTTATGTTGTTACCTGGTAGGTTCGTAAGGTTTAAGGCCTGAGGAAGTGGTCATCATTTTAGGTTTCACCGCAACGACTACCTCTTGCGATAGAGGCGATCGGAAGTACTGTTGTGAAAGCCTCGGCAGCTCTGCCGGATTGTGCAACAGTATCTACGAACATCACAGGAAATGTGTTCAAACTATAAGTATGATTGGTACATACTGAGAAATAATATGCACTTAGGCAATATGGAAAAAAAAAAACCTGTCCGATCCGTGAGCGCGTTAAGTCTCGTGCTAAGAGTGTATTATTCATGTGGTCACTTTTAGGTTTTTCTTTTTTAACCAACTTCCAAAAAAAGGAGGAGGTTCTCAGTTCGTCCGAATCTTTTTTTTTATTTAATATGTTCCCCGATTACTCGAAGACGGCTAAACCGATTTGAAAACAAAAATTGTTTGAAAGGCTATACTTTCCAGGTGGTCCCATTGTCATCAGGTCAGGATCTGATGATGGGATCCTGGAGAAATCGAAGGAACTCTTCAGATATTATAGGTACACATACATAATAATATATCGATTTGGGTATTTTTTATAGTAACTTGTTTGATGGGGAATTTTAGCTTGCCTGAGTTGGGGCGTGGGTGACCGTCTTTATAATATGGTAGGTACCTACTTAGTACTTACTGCCGTGCGATTCTGTAACCATCTGACCGTGAAAGCTTGGTTGAAGTCAGCGTGGAGTGAGCTGTCATTCGCTAGGGATTAACACTATTAAGTGCTCACTTCACTTACGATTTCACGGTGAGATTTTTACAGAATCGACCGGCTGATAACTTTTTTATTGGTTTATGTTGTTGATACACCTATGTGCCCATTTCGGATCGGACTGGGTTTTTTTTACACATTTTATTACAATAAATACCTTAAAACCTTGCACTGGACCTCTGCAAAGATAGTCCAAATCTATTTTTTTTGCTTTTAGTAAGAAGGTCAGTCCAGATTTTACACCGTATCCCTGTAAGCAACAATTGCATGAAAGAAACTAAACTAAGTTTATGATTAAATATTAACACGTTCGCGCCGGGGCCGATTTTCATTTGTTTTGCTATCAGGCGGCGCCGCCCGATAGGACAGCTTAGTGCGGGTCACCGGTGGGCCGCGCCGCCCGATAGGACAGCTTAGTGCGGGTCACCGGTGGGCCGCGCCGCCCGATGAGACAGTTTAGTGCGGGCCACCGGTGGGCCGCGCCGCCCGATGAGACAGTTTAGTGCGGGTCACCGGTGACCCGCGCCGGCGTGAACGTGTTAAGCATATTTCGTTCCCTCCCACGTAAGTTGTTGTAACCCACAAACTGCAATTTTACAGGAGAGCGTTTTAAAGATACTTTTGCCAAAAAAAAAAAAATGCACTTTTAAATTATTTTTTTATAAAATTCATTAGGTGAATATTAGTTAGTAGAATAGAATAGAATAGAATAGGTCTTTATTTGCTTAGAATGTAGGTACATAAAAATAAGTAAGCATAAGTATTTTTAAATAAGTAGTAGTATTATTAGTATGTGAATATATTGTATTCACATAAGTACTGAATTTTGTGGCTTATAACAACTTACGTGAGAGGCATCGATTTTATGTTCGGTAGTTATTGGAAATCTATAGACATGATAAGACGATAGATAGTCGTCCAATGCTGGCCAGGTGATGGTCCCAGGTAGGGCAGATAAGATATCTTATTCAGCAACAGGAAGATCAGCTTGGACTTCAAAGCAATACTTACACGCTTGTGTCGGTTTATTGGGAGGAAAAGTAAACAAAGAATAAAAAACCGGCCAAGTGCAATTCGGATTCGCGCACGAAGTGTTCCGTACCATTATCTATAAAAACGGCAAAAAAATCACGTTTGTTGTATGGGAGCCCCCTTAAATATTTATTTTTTAGTATTTTTTGTTATAGCGGCAACAGAAATACATCATCTTTGAAAATTTCAACTGTCTAACTATCACGGTTCTTGAGATACAGCCTGGTGACAGACGGACGGACGGACGGTCGGACGGACAGCGAAGTCTTAGTAATAGTGTCCTGTTTTACCCTTTGGATACGGAACTCTAAAAACAAACGTGAATGCCGAGCGAGACTCACCGCGCCTCTGTGCGGATATGTTTCTATAGGCGTTCCTGATGCGTATCCTTCTTCCAAACTCCATGATTCAGCTCGCTGGTCATGTTCCAAGTATGGGTAGTGGTGATGTAAACTATAAAAAAAAAAGATGTAGGTACAGTTAATTTTAGCTTGTAGTGTTAAGGATATATTGCTTCATAGTAGTTATACAAGAATATGACCTACTTATCTAATCTGAACATTTCTTCTGGCCCTAAAGTGTTAAATGTGTAGCAAAGCCCTTCTTCCGTCATTATAGGGGAAAATAATTCGGAACAATTTTCACTTGGTATATCTTTCCATTTACATCCGAAGAACACTTCTGTCAGATTCGGGGATACCTGTAAAATATAATAAGCTTATGAAGCACGTGAAAAATATAGAATTAGATAATGAACGTATTAAATGCAAACCGATTTAATGTTGTCCACTGTGTCAACTGCAGATGAAAATTTTCGACCATTCGGAGGAGCAAGATGGTCGTCACATACCATCGTTAAATCTTCAAACATGTGTTGTCTAAAACCAATAATTTAGATGAACATTTTTTACCATTATAAATATCTAAGTAGCGAACATTACCTGCCTAGAAAATAATTTGTATCCAGGATTTTTTTAAGTTATGAACATACCTTTTAATTAATAATAAAAAATAAAAAAAAACTCACTCGGATATAGAGAGATTATCACGGTCATTATTATATAAGTGATAATATTCTGTAAAATTAAATTTTCTCTGCATTGCCTTAGTTTCAAAACACACAGTTACTGCAGGATAAGGAATCTGAAATCAAAACGTTAAAAGAAGAAAACCTCTTATATGTCTTCTCAAGAATACATAATCATACTTATAATGTATTGTATTGTAATAATACAAATCAGCCGTGCGATTCTGTAACCATCTCACCGTGAAAGCTTGGGCGAAGTGAGCGTGGACTGAGCTGTCATTCGCTAGGGATTAACACTGTTAAGTGCTCACTTCACTTATGATTTCACGGTAAGATTTTTACAGAATCGACCGGCAGGTCATGAGGATAGTACAGACGCCAGCACATCAAGCTACCCGAAACTGTAAAATTCTCCCAAATTAACTTTGAACTTTATGCTTTAGCGATAAAGTTGAAAATCTATTAAATAAATTTGAGATATTGTAGTAGCTTGATGTGCTGGCGTCTGTACAAACAGGGATAGCTCCGTTGGCAGAGGCCAAGAAAGATTTATGCCCCGAAGAAAATCTCGATGCACCACAAAGCCGTAGCATATGTACCCACATAGTTAGTAATGAAACCATTGGAAACCCCCGAAAGTATCCTTGCTTAGAAAAAAAGCAAAACTTATACAACATGTAACGTTAAATGCGCAAAACCTGAAAATAGTTTGATCAGGATAACGAGCAGAACGAACTGAACCACTTTTTAATATAGGTCACATTTTTCAAAAAATATTCACTAAAAACGTTGTCGTGTCTATTTATTAATAGGTCAAGCAAGCCAATGTCAGCGCGGCGCAGCGGCCCGGTGACGACTCCTCCCTCGGTAAAGCGTCGTCGCAGACGCAAGAAACGATCAGAATGGCCAGTAAAACTAAAACAGCACATAAAACCTTTACAATTTTTTTAATGACTTATTTTCTCTCTGAAATAGGTCAAGTGAATTAAAAATCAGTTGGGGTGTCTGAGGTTTTGCGCATTTAACGTTACACGTTGTAAAATTCCTTCTCTGTCCATGCTGTAAGATTGTGGAACTCACTTCCGCCTAGCATTCGTGATTTAAAAACTATTTCGGTATTTAAATGTCGATTAAAAGAGCATTATCTTTCCTCTATACTGTGAGTATTTCTATATATAATGTATGTGTATGCATATTTTAGCATTATGTATTTATTTAAGTACCTACTTATACTTATGTTAATTTTCGCATTATATGTGTAGGTATATTTAATATGTTACTTTTAGACTTCACACATTCATATTTTTCTCTTTATGTTCTCGGACACTATTGTCTACATTTCTTTTTTACTTCTCCTGTTGCAGGTCTGCTGGAAGAAGTTTCTTAAAAAATAAGCAGTACCTTTGTACTCAAATTATTACTATGTCATATCCATGTGTTTTTTACTGTGTGTACATAAATAATAAAATAAATAAATAAAATAAAACTTAATTAAGTAATATTCATGAGGAAAAAGTAACAGATTGTTAAGTTGAACTTACCTGCCACACAGGAGTAGGGTTTTCAGCAAAACTAACAATGACGGGACTTTCATTCCACTTTATCCAAACTTTTCTAATCAATCCGGAACAAAGTACCACACAGCAAGTAAACATGAAGAGCCAGAACACTCTGGAACAAAATACAACACAAAATTTTGTATCAATTATCAAAAATGAATAACAAAGTTAGGTTCAACTATCTTACTTTTCCACATATGTTCGTTCTTTCTCTCCAATGTATTTCAGTCCATGAAGATTGGAATTAGCCGTATAATCTATCAAGTAATCTTTGATAATGCTACGCTTCCCTCTCTTTTTGGTCTTTTCAGGCTGTCCATCATTTTCAACGACATCCGGGGATTTCACAAAGCTTTCGGATCTACAAAAATATTACTTACAATTAGTTTTTATGAATAATTATTATCATTTATAGATTTGGGAATTTTATTGCTCAAGGTATACCTCGAGTGTCTCCTCATGATGCTCGGCAAAGACTACATCGAATGGGCTCAAAACAAAACGTGTTGTCAATTTGGGCTTGGTATGAAAGGCGTCATAGCTGTTAATGTTAACCCAAGGGAAACATGAGGTACAATTACGAAATTAAAATTTGTAGAAAATGCTGACTAATTCGTTACATTCGTACATTATTATTTATTTAATGAATATTCAAATCGTAACAAGGTTCGCAAACGTAATGGTTATGTACCTAATGCTTAGGTGCTTTTATAATTGACATTTCAATGACATAGGTACTTATTGAAGTTTGCAGAATTGCCCTACCTCAAGTCACTCGGGAGTTTTGTGAAATAATGTTGTTATGGTTAATGAGTGCGTGTGTGTTTTGTTTTTCTCTTTGTACCTACTCTTTACTACAAAACATAAAAAAATACCTATAGATTTAAGATATATAATAATATAATTGGTGTCATCATACATACATCATTTCGCGGGGTCACGGGGCTAAAAGACGTACCTATTATCATACTTACCTTCAACAACATTTTGTTATCATTACTTTCTGATCATTGTTGATCAAAGAGAATTGTAGTAATAGTTGTTGATGATCAGCTTGTTGAACCACCAACGGGATAATTGGGTAACACACTATCAGAAGCAATGGCTTTTATTTTGACAGTTTGACAACATTCATTGCGTTATTTACGTTGTTGAGCAGAAAAAAAAATCGAACATATTAAGCAATGGATTGTCAATATCCTTCAAAATGATTCAGATTGTGATTGAAATTGTGTTACGCATTTAGGGTACAGCAGTGCTATTCTGTAAAAATCTCACCGTGAGAACTTACGTGAAGTGAGCGGGAAGTAAGCTGTCATTAGGGATTAACACTATTGACACTGCTCACTTCAAGCTCACTTCACTTATGATTTCACGGTGAGATTTTTACAGAATCGACTGGCTGTTCAGCAGTTGTAGGAAGGTACGCAACTAAATACTTAGGTATTTGTATGACCTAAGGACTATTGATGAAGCTTGTACTAGCGAGTCGGTACTAGCGACCGAACTGCTTTATCTAACTAGGTATTTTCGGCTATTTTCGAAAAAATAGGTAGGGTAGGTAAGCCGAGTGTTTTCTAGATAAGTACTTCCCGTACAATAACATCGCATGACTTACTTATTGTTTAGAATTTCCCACGAGAGGTATCGAGTTGGGATTATGCGACGCAAATAGATACGCAAATTAAGTATAATTTAATTATACTTCAAATTAATTAATTATGCAATTATCTATGTTGACTGTTGATACACAATTGCTGTTATAGGCGCAGTTGTCACACACTCCAATTCCCTAAACGAAACCCTATTTTTGTGTGACATTAAAATGAACACGAAAGAACAAAAGTTATCTGATCAAAATGTTTTCCTATGTAATGTGACAGAACATAACATCACACAATAATAAGTACTAAACACTATTGTTACACTGATGTTGATGTAATATTATAAACCAAAGCAAGGAAAAGTGATAAAAATAACATAATGACCCATGCCCGCTTCTGGCATTTTCAAACCTGTTAAAATTAGCTGTCGAGTCGAGACCGATGCGTTGATCTTCCTCAATTCACAATCACAACAGCTAATTTGGGATTTCCTTGTTTCTGTGTTTAAGGTATGGTAGTTTCACAAACAAATTAACTATTTAATTAATTTCATTACAAAATTAAATGAAATTATGTTGTTGAACAACGCTCGTTATACGAATATACGTGTAAAACGTGTCAAATAGGTTCACGCGTACTGTAAATGACTGAAAAACTGTAGGTCTCCGAATTGACTGTATGTGCATAACTTCCGAAGGACTACACCAAATTGGATAATTCTTTTTTTTTTGTTGTGTTCGGTATTGTTTGTATGAACAAAAATTTTGAAATTTAAAAAAAAAAAAAAAAAAAAAACATTGCACCCGTGCGAAGCTGGGGCGGGCCGCAAGTTATTTTTAAAAATCTGTTCGAATGAACTGGACAACGCTGCAACGGTGAACGTTAGACTGAATGAATTTTAGAGTGTACGGCGCTTATCACAAGATAGGTATTGTGGTCACAAAATAAAAACACTAAATCATCTAAATAATTGAAGAATTTTCTTTTGATTGTGCGAGACTGATTTGTGACTATTTGGTCGCTTTGAGGAGCTCTTATTATTATGACCCTAATGTCTTGAAGCTAAGGCTGTTTTTACACCCGCGATGTGCGAGGTCACTAAGCGTTGCGAAGTACGTTGTGTCTATTTCCGCCAGCGCGAAGTGCTGTAGAAAAATCTTATCTTCGTTGAACCCTTTTCTACCAGCAGGGTAATTGCGTAACACACTATCAGTAGCAATGGTTTTCATTTTGACAGTTCAACAACATTCATTGCGTTATTTATGTTGTTGAGCAGACACATTTTTCGAACATATGAAGCAATGGATTAGCAATATGCTTCAAAATGATTCAAATTGACAGTAATAGTGTGTTACGCAATTAGGGTGCAGGACTCAGCTATGAAAATAAAACTACTCTATTGGTTGATATACAATACACATCCGTCGCTACGAAGCTTAGCACATCTATGGCAGAAAGGCAGCCTAACCCAACCGTATCGAAAGTCCTCTGAATTCAAGAGCTCGGTTGCTTCAATGATTATCAGTATACAGATTGACTCATTCAACCATGGCACCACTTAAGTTATATTTAAGTAGGTTTTTTGCCTTTAAAGCTGTAGAAAGGTAATTAATGCATTCTCTTGCAGAAACATCGCCTCGCAAAGGAGCCTATCTCGATTGCGCTATCATCAATTAAAAACCACATATAAGAGCTTAATCAAGGACTAGTACATGCTACTTATAGACTGCTCGCCTAGTCGCGCAATGAGCAGTGTGCAGAGAACGAGGGTTCTTGCAAGTCGTGAGAACAGCATAACATTTAGGCTTCAAAGAAACAAATACCTCTCGAGATTTAATGGAATAAGTACCTACTTTAAGTCTGTTATTTACAACCAAAAGGCAAAAAGTATAGTGGTAAAAGTACCTATTCAGATCTTAAAGGGTTGTTAGATCAGATTGCGTAACATACGTAAAATGGCAATGCCTTTAATTTTGGACGGTGCAAGAATATTCATTGCGTTATTTGCGTCGTTGAGCACATGAATTGTTCAAACTTATGATGCAATGAGTTCGTAATTTCCTTCAAAATCTTTAGAATTGTCATTAAAAGTGTGTTACACAATTAGGGTGCTGCCGGTCGATTCTGTAAAAATCTCACCGTGAAATCATAAGTGAAGAGAGCAGTGTCAATAGTATTAATCCCTAATGACAGCTCACTTCCCGCTCACTTCACCTAAGTTCTCACGGTGAGATTTTTACAGAATAGCACTGCTGATAATTCTGATGATAAAGAAATAAAAGTGTTGATTTCGAACCTGCAGTGCGATTCTTTAACCATCTCACCGTGAAAACTTAGGTGAAGTGAGCGTGGAGTGAGCTGTCAGTGTCATCCCACCTGGTACTAGGGATTGACCAAGCATACATTTACAATCATAATCGAAATTTAAAAAATATTTTATCCTAATTCTATTGATTATATAATATCAACGCTAGTATTTTACTTGCAAACATATTATTAAAATATCGATTATGATTGTAAGTGTTTGCTTGATCAATCCCTAGCATCAGTGGGATGACGCTGATAGCTCACTCCACGCAAATCACGGTGAGATTTTTACAGAATCGACCGTCTGTAACCAAAAAATGATGCGATTATTGCTCTGGCTCTGGCCTTTTTGAATTCACTGCAAACCTGACAGTGCTTTGTTTACGTTAATAATGTACGGTCCATTTCGTACCTACTTATTGCTTCTCAGTTCTCACTCACTTATTTAAAACGGAATTAATAACTATAGAACTGTCACATGAGGTCTGAATGTAAGAAGCTTGGACACTGGACTATTCTGTAAAAATCTCACCGTGAGAACTTAGGTAAAGTGAGCGGGAAGTGAGCTCTGTCATTCCCTAATGTTAGGGATTAACACTATTAAGTGCTCACTTCACTTATGATTTCACGGTGAGATTTTTACAGAATCGACCGGCTGCTCTCAAATTGTTGTCATGATCGAATGTTTATAAAGCCTGTTTCATTTTCATTGTGTAGGGTTTTCTTTGCTATCATTATGACGCTATGCAGCGTAATGCTTATTTTTCTCTAATGATAATGCTGAAGAGTTTGTTTATTTTTTTGTTTGTATACTTGAACGCGCTAATCTCGGGTTGGATTTGAAAAAATATTTCTGCATTTGATAGTACAATTTTTGAGGCCCACTACTACCATCACGATAATTATGACCCCGTCAGAGAGAACGGTGAGCGAAAACGAAGTAATATAGCGGGCAGGCGATGCAATGCGATGCAATCATATTCCTTGTCTCGAAGGGGCTTATAAGGGTTCTACCGTTTTAATTAAGATTGACCCATTGAAAGTGTTACCCATTTAAACCCCTTCAAAGGGTTTGAATGGGTAAAATGATACCTACTAGATTGTAACATGCTCAATAATAAGGGTAACTGAATGATAATGTCAAACCCTTTTCACGCCTTCACTCAGCTGTTTAGAGTCCCTATTTTTTTTATACACAAATAGTCCAATTTAAAAATATTAATAGCATTGTGTCATGAGCTATGTATATCTAGTCGTAACGGTCTAAGCTAGTTCAGCTCTGCAATACCTACTGTGATCCCAGATTGCCCAGGGCAAAAGTGCTCTCAATGAATTACGTTTAGTTTGACTGTTCATACCATAGATATGAACCATGGGTTCATACGAAAGAAACAGAAAACCTCCAAAGGATCGGATGGTAAATTTTTGTAAGCACATTTATTTTTGGGTCGTCGTTGGCCAAAACATGCATATGACATAGCTTGGAGAGCAATAGCGAGATCCTAAGTGAAAAATATAGGCGTATTCCCAAACTGAATTGGAGAAAAAGGATCTTGCTCAAAGCCAGAATATGGACGAATTTGTTCTTCAGATCGCGATGGTAAGGCTAAAATAACAGCTGGAACAAATGTCAGTGAAGTAAGTTCAGTTGAAAAAATACAGGGCCTTATGTAGCTGGTTCTAAGCATAACATTACAAGTAGTAAGATGTAAATAATTGAATGTCAGCACGTTGTTTGATATTGCTAGTTCAGGTTGGGACAGTAGTTATACTTACTCCTCGGTGGGGTTAAAATGATTGCAGCAAGATCAGGCAGATCATGGAGCGGTGCGCGGCACATACGTGCGTCGATCCGTCGTGTGTCCGTCCCCCGCGACTTGATTACAGTACGAGGGAGCGAGTGCGAGGCACTGACTGGCGGCGCGCCGGCCCGGACTACCAGTGTTTGTAAGGTCGTAGCCGCAGGCAGCCTCTCGCGGCGTTCGACGCTCGTTTACCCGTTCAAAAACAAAAATTTTCAACCTTTTCCTTGGCGCGAAAAATCACGATGTCTGCCACAGACGAGCTCACTTGTATTCTCTCGAGGAGGCAGGAGATCAATGATAAACTTGAAGAGGGTTTGGAGGTTAAGCCGAAATATAAATTCGTAAACGTTTATACGGAATTTCATGAGTTCTCCAGGAAGGAAATAAAACAATACGAGGAGACCTTCAACAAGTAAGTGGGCTTTTTTATTTTATCAAACTCGATTCTGGGAGATCGGAACGACAAAGCCGCATCTCCGCAGAAAGCCGTATTACCACCGGCGTCATCTGACCTTTATTGCTTTTATAATTATGTGTTAATAGTGTCGCTATGATAGTCTCTGATGGAAATCTACATTTTAATGTAAATACGAATGCTGTGTTATGTGATGATTATAGAAAATATAATGTTGATAACTTAGAGAATATGAATGAAAGTGAAGAAAAAATCAAACGCGCTTAGTTTACAGAAGGTAATCTACCAGTCTTGGAATTAAACGCGCTTAGTTTACAGAAGGTAATCTACCAGTCTTGGAATTAAATATCTATTTCTACTAGCACAGGTACCTATTTCTTATACTTAAAAGGAAACCCCTATGTAAGATATATTGTAGAAGCTGTATAGTTACTGAAATAAAATGTATTATTATTATTAATAATACATTGTTGGTTTTCTTAAGTTAAAGGCCTCAACTACGCATATATCTTGGTTATATACGAGATAGACATTAAACTCGTTTAGATTTTATACATTTCTGAAGGTACCTAGCTTATGAGATTCTACAGCTTATAAACCAATTATCACCAAATAGTCTCACTACATCTTATAATAGAATAAAACCCATTAATTCTGTATAAAGTTAATCTAAGTTTAACAGTTTGTAACTCGTTGAATTTAATATTGGGTTAATAATTTGGAAAACATGTTTACTTAAGGCACCCTCTATATTTTTATCTTATAAATTAGGTGTTTTGGCAGAATGTATAGAGATAGTAATTGTATCTACGTATATTTGTAAACTAATAAGTAGGTAATTAACTTAATTTATTGTTATTTACACCAAAAAATAAAAGGAACTCCATATTTTGTAGGTAATGTCACTTGATATATTATTAATGGGTTAGACTCTTAGGCACCTACTTACTTGATAGATTTTTATGGAAGGATATTACGTATATTTTTTTCTGATTACGCAATAAATAAACCACAACAAAGCAGTATCGCTTTTGTTTTTTTTTATAAACACAATAGAGATAGGGTGTTTAACCTTACAATATCTACAATATATAAAGAATTTTATTTTATTATTTATTATAATATGGCGAACTGATTCTGCGCTATCTCTGACCTTTAGGTACAATGGTTTTGTACAAATTATTATAATATTAAATTAGCAAATTGGTTTCAAAATACATAATCATATCAAAGCCCGTCTCTAAACTTCATTTCTAATAAGTTATGTAGGTATTGACTTTTAACAACTAGACATTTCAGTAGGTCACGACTTTTGTAGAATCTAAGTCAGATGGCGCAAATGCCATGTCTCTATCATCTTACTTGCCTAACTGCTAAATGTTTCATAAATATTAGGCGTCAGATAGATTAGGTAGAGAGAAGTACCAGCATCAGTATTACCACCATCGTTAATTTTTCGTACAATTAACTAAATCATGGGAGGAAAGTAGTTACCGTAAGAGGTTAATTCCAGAGTTTTAATATAAAAGCCTGTTACCCCCTACTCCACCCTTGTTTGGGTGGATTCTTAACTCATAACAAGAGTCCATCAAAGTATTACTCAGCAAAGGAGTCTTTTCTACTCTTTTTCGTGTAAATTATTACTACTCATTTCTCTCGTACGTACGTGTAGTTTCAAATTCGGCTACCTACGTAAGTACCTGTATCTTTAGACTCCCATTAGAAGGCTAAAATCCCTGATTCATGTACCTATTATAGTAAGATATAGATATTATAATAATTGAATACATTATTCTTTGCACGAACTCTTTCAATAAAATAAATTGAGAGTCGTTAACTTAACTGGCATTAAATGTTTAATTACCGTATTTTAATAACAAAAAGAAGTCAATGTGAAAGTATAACAGTAGCTAACAAATTACATAAAGTGAGTTCATAATAAAACGTTGCATTAGTTAAAAGAGTAATCTATTAGGTGAAATGACATCGCATCGTCGTGGGAGACAAAAATGAATAGAGTCACGGCATGTTTACGAGAATTATAATTTACATCATCGCGCGACTTTCATTCAACTAGGTAATGAATGAGATAATACCACATAAGGTACTAAATTCACACGATTCGCATAAAATTATTAATTAACAAAAGTAAAATGTTAACTTTTCAAAAACAATTTGCAACGTGAAACATTTTTTACCTCAATGAATTTACGTCAAACCTTGGGTTTTATAGCTGGAAATTATTTTCTAACTTTGTAGTTAGGTACCATTATAATAACCTACTTCGTTTTGCCTTTGTAATTGTGTTAGTTACCTTTGTATAGCATAGGTACAAACTTGTAAACTGTTATTTTATTCAGGGCAAAAAGTTGTACCTACCTACTTACAAAATAATTATTTTAAAGACATTCTAGGGATATCCTCTTACATTTCTGTAAAAGGGAACGAAACGGAAGTCAGTAAAAGGGATACAATGAAGTTCGAAGCGGGCCACAGGAACACCCGCATGCCCACTTATCTGCGCCTCGTTACTATAATATCACTAAACAAACATTGTAAATAATGCAAACAAACTACAAACTACTAGTACTGTGAATACTCTGTTTGCTACTCAAACAATAACTAGGTACTCATCGTTATTTTTCAAAACAAATTAAACTATCTAACGGTTAATAGCAACTTCGATAAACAAGTGATTAATCTCATAATTTGATGATAACGTGGATAGATGTTATTTAGATATCGTACCAAGAAAGTTGGTTTATTTTATTTGCTTTTTAGGAATCGGGTGATGAATAACAGCAATCGGAAGTATATTAGTCAAGAAAATAAACCTTAAATTAGTCATGTTTTTTAGCAAAACCGAAGGTGTTATACTGTGTCTTGTGTGCGACATAATAAATGAATCACTGCTATTGATACATGGCCACGTGTTGTTACCAGAAGTCTGCTAAATATTATGTGTTAATGTGCATTGTGAATATGCACTCGGCATTCAACCTTCAGATTAGCCTAGTGTTAGGTACAACTTTCAAGCTGTACGTTTTCGTAGCGCTAATTCCGTAGCAGCATTTGAAATTCCGGAACTGCTGCCGTGCGATTCTGTAATCGACCGGCAGTTCCTAATTTTAGCAGCATTCTGAAAAACTGAGCATATTTATGAGAGTCATTTTTTCTTTTTTTTTTCAAGAGTCGAAATGGCTGGCTGCGCATAATATATTAAAATTGATCAGAGTGCATCCGAGAGGAAGTGAGACGGAAACTGGTGCTGATAAAGTGCGGCGCGACAAAATCAATGATCGCAATGAGTCACACCTACTGCACTTTACTCCTTGTTTTATGACGTTGATTTAACCTTACCCTTTGTTTCCGCAAGCATAATATTGATCAACCACACGTAATAGGTCATTAATGCAGTGAATCACATTGAGTAAACAGCTGATATTGAGATACGATCACTGCGCGTAATGGACATATCCGATGACTAAACAATTAGTCGAACACTTAATGGCTTCCCTGATGACGTTTTTAACGTTAATGATTGAGCTGTAGTGCTATTCTGTAAAAATCTCACCGTGATAACTCAGCTGAAGTGAGCTTAAAGTGAGCTGTGATTAGTGTCAATCCTTCACCTGACTTCTCACGGTGAGATTCTAACAGAATCGACCGGCTGCACCTGTTATCTTAAATAAATGGAAATGTGAATGATTTGTTTGATGAGAACTGAATCACACCTAGAATCCTTAGTACAGACGCCAGCACATCAAGATACCCGAAACTGTCAAATGTTCCCAATCAACTTTGAACTTTATATTTTACCAATAAAGTTGAAAATATATTAAAGAAATTTGACAGATTGTAGGAGCTTGATGTGCTGGCGTCTGTACATTACAGAATTTAACATTTGTTAGAGAAATGTTTAGAATAACTTTGTTAAATGGGCATGAGTACAGGCGTAAACGTTAGACGAATGTGTGTGCCCACTAATTTAGAAATGTTTGTACAGACGTACACGAAACCCTTCGATGTAGTAGTAGGCTAGGCAATCGTATAAATAATGTTATGTTTTCACGGTGTACCTCGTAGTTTACGATATTTAAGCTGTTCCATGAAGGCTAACGTGCAAAGCTACTATTTTAAAGGAAAACAATTATCGGCTGTTACATAATCCCATTGACGAAATACAGCTCATTCGTGTTTTATATCCATTAATAACATTGCTTCAGTAGGTGTATATTTAAATAATTGAATGATTGTTAATAACCGTGACGGAAGTCTATTAGATTGTATCTTATTCTTTCTACAAAACCTTGACTAGAATTCATAATTGGAGTTAGCGGGTAGGAAAAAAAAAGCTGTCTTAAAAAGAGATTCCAGTTCCGTTCCTTTTTGTAACCAGTAGATATCATTAACGTTTGATTCTTTATATAGATGGTCCCTTTATGGAACACCATAACCTAAATGTACTGTAACAGAATACATAATAGTACAAGCACCGTCTCAATGTTTTAGCACGATATTTGAACCCAACTCACCATTAGATGGGTATCATTTCAATATTTTGATAGGGACAATACTGGTACAGGATGTAATGTAATAGTAATACGATATGGCATTAAATACCACATAACAGTAACAATACCTACATGTATCATGCGAGCGAGACGAGTTAACCACATATTTGAATTTCAAAAATACACTAAAGCCTGGAATTCGTACATTTGCATGTAGAGATGCTATAATTAAAGTCCGAAAATATTTCTTAATATCTACTATTACTTACATAATTTTAATTATGTATTTATGCCACTAGATTCATCTTTTTTCTACGACCTCAAGCTCTCAATTAATCTGAGCTTTAAATACCTAATAAAGTAGACAGTTTTTGGTGAGTTTCGTCTAAAAGTTATGCTTCGGTGATTGCGTACCGAAATCTTCATTAGTATCTTTTAAGATTCTTGAGAGTTGACTGCTCCTAAATGTATATTTATAGCCAATTCATGACTCAAAGCTTATGTTTTCGTTCTGCACTGTAAACATCTACCTAAGTACCTACTGCGTGGTGCCGGTTAGGTACCTACCAACTCTAGATGAATATTTCCTAAAAACTTGTAAGAAACAATAACAATCACACGAGCACATGGTTGAGACAGAGTTTCGTTTCACAGACAATTTACATTCTATTTGTGTTGCAACAACATTGCATTTTGCGGTTGTAGTGTATTGCAACTCCAAACTGCACCAGAAATGTTGGGTTCACTGCCAGAACTAACTACCTAGAAGGAAGAAAAATAGAAACGAAATTCCGCGCTGTAAGACGTGACTATTGTTTTAACAGACGACACTGCTCAAATTGGCAATCACGTTTTAATAAATATATACCTACCTAACATACATCAAGGTGTTCAAGGAGATATCAAAAGAAGTTGGACCTTCAAAGTTAAGTTTAAGAAAAATCATGATTCTGTTGTTTAAGTAATAACTGTCTTGTTTTTCAATTAGGTGCCTACTTGCAGCATGGTTAAAACAATTGTTTCATTCCATATTCTGTGCTATTTCTCCCTACATGTAGGTACTTGTAATAGAAATAAAAACACGGCCTAAATTACTTACAAGAGTAGGTAACACAGGCTAACGTATTCTAAACATTGCTGTGCGGCGCTGTTTGTTGGAAATTCGCCAAAATTGAAATGAGTTTACGTAATCGAGACTTAATTGATGCTACGGTCATGTAACAACTGAAATCATTCATCTTATGCAGTCCTGACTCGGAAAATGAAGCCTAGACAAGTACCCACATAATGTTTCTTGGAAATTATCACATGCAATTGCTTCTAACAGTAATAATTATGATGAATGTCGACATTAAATGGCAAAAAATATGGTCTGCGAACTACAATTTCTTAACAGTAGACACGAAAAAGTATGTCACATGGCATTAATAGAGAGAACTGTTAGCGACGGTTGGCTGTTATAACAATAATTGCGATATCAACAACAAGCATGGTGCTGGCGTCGATAATTTTCGTATAACAAGAACGACCTCATTCTGAAAACTGAAGTAGGGTCTGAAAGAAAAAACAAAAGTGCTCTAGAGAAATAGGGCAAAGAGGGTGAGCTTTACAATTCACCATGAGTACCTACCTATATTTTTATAAGTACCTATTGCAGGAAGGAACCAACACCTCTTAAAAATACAAAGGTTCACCTTTATCTGTAGAACAGTGAGTAGGAAGTGTTCAAACATAATAAATTATGTAACTAGGTGGCTTATTGAATATATTTTGACGTCAAGGTTGTTATTGACTTACATTATTGTAGTTCCTTTCCTTCAATTAAGAGATCCAACCATACAAGTCGCGAATGAATTAGATCCTACCTACTCAATTCATTTGAATACTAGCATGGCTAATATATTTGATGGATAGATTGAGGCGCAGAGGTTACACAATTCATTAGAAGCGTCTGAGTTTAGTGGGACACTGTAATGGCATTTTATAATGACTGGCCTCATTTCCGTGGGTGTTTATAGGATAGTTCCAAGACATGGTGTTTTATTGGGTCGTGGCATGAAACGATAATCGTGTTTTAAGTAGGTAAAGAAAATAACGCGTCTATCGTCTATCGATTCCTGAGCATTTTATGTACATAGGTTGGTTCAACACAAGATAGTTCAGTGAATATACCTGTCTGATTATTTGGTCATAGTGTACCTATTACTAAATCATAAATGGGTAATAATGAGATAATACTCGTATCTATAACATATTTTTTTCATTAACAAACAACGACGTTTCTACGTGGATAACGAGGGACTATTTCGGTTTAGACGTATACTTACAGAGGTTTCGATAGGGTCTTAAATAATAATATAATAATAATAATAATAAATTCTTTTATTTTCTTCAAAGGAATTTAAAAAATCCGCTTTCTGTAACTTTTTCGGTATCCCTTCAACCCACAAATAAACTGTGAACGGGTTAGAACTTAGAAGGTAAACCCTTCCCAGCTAGCAAAACTTGGTATTACAAGTATCCTAAGAGTATATTTTGCTTACTCTTATAGTACACTTACAAACGTTGGTAAGTGTGGAATTGGGCGCACTTTGTAAGAGTGTTTGCCCTTATTGTTATTGTATTATGCTCTTATCAAGAGTGTTTTCAATCTTATAGTGATCTGCCTAGTGCCGTTGTAAAAGCAATTAGTCTTACAAGTGTCTTACACTGGCATGGTGTAAAGGTAAAATGCCATTGTGTAGCCTTACGAATGCCGTTCTAAGTGTGATTCGCCTTATTTGCCTCTTTGTGATCTCAATGTAAGAGTATTTTTAAGCGTGTCGAACATTTTAACAAACAGTTGTGCGCATGCAGTGAATATAATAAAAATCTTTAAAAAAGTAAGTACTTTGTATATTAACTTTTATAATTTAAAATATTTCTATGTTACTTCTATCTTACCTACTATTATTATAATGTTGAAGTACCTGCGGAGTAGGTTTATTCGAAGTATTTTTAATGTAAATAACATTAAAATCTCGGGCCATTTCTGAGATGTGTTTTTGAATAATAGTTATTAATTTAGGAAAATATGAAATAATACAAAATGTCACCATTTTTCCATTATTTACAATCTTACTTAAAGTGTACTTCATCAGAACATTTAAAAGCTCAATCGTTTTTAGTTAAATGCACTGTCAGACTAGATATTCTTATATGACTCTAGTTAAGTGAGTTTAAAGACCATTGCTCCTATTAAACACTAGCCTAAAACATATATCGGTGGCCATTGACAGTGAAGAATACGTATATCAATAAATGAGATCAGTAATATACTTAATAAAGCATGCTTACGACGTTTGTGAGCTTAAATGTTCTTTTATACAACTTCCAACATGCTACTACTCTTTAATATGATTTAGCTCAGAAAAATTACACTTATAATTTATTGGTTCTTCAACAGTTGTATATCATGCTTTTGTAAGATCAGTACTCTTTTAAGATACTTACCCAAGAAATCTATAAGAACATACGATCTTATAAGATGCCTAAATAAGTATAAAAAAATATCAAGAGTAATTAGTCTTACACAAGTGCGCTTGTAAACTTTTGCTCTTATAAATATTTTTACAAGGAGTTCTTCTATATATCTATAAGACTTCTTTATAAGTTTATACATTCTTTTAGTTCAAATCCCCATTATACATGCCTTTATAAGAGGCCCCTTCTAAATCAGGACACTTATAAATGTTTTACAATGCTTTTATTCTTTTAAGTAATTATTTACAAGACTATTTTGCTAGCTGGGTTTTAAATCAAACTGTTACATATTGCATAAAGGCAACCCTAATTCCATGGATGGGTATGTTAACCCCTTGAAATCCAAGTGTTATTGTGGACGGGTACCTAACCCTTATAATGGTATAAGGGTACAAACTTCTTCATGGAATAGGTTTGTACCCCCTTCAGATACCTACAATGAGCGAATGTCCATAACATTTAATAATTTGATCAGTTACATTTAGACAGACACCGTTTCGACAATAGAAGTCGCTAGCTCCCTTGATTGGACATTGTTTAAATTAAAAATTTAGTGTTCTTCGTCACTATAAAATAAAACAAGATTTATTAAATAAACAATTATTAAAGGATGACTTTATTACTTTGTTTAAGTGATACCTACGTCATTGGGATAATTGTATAATATTCGAAACCACAACATTGGTTGTTTGCGCTTAACATCGTAAAAACACATGAGTCAAAATATCCCCCGCAGCGCGCCTGACTGTTTAGGGAACTCGGTATGAGAGGATAATACCTAAGTAGGTATATTAGACACAGAAGCTGTGCTGTGACAGAATCGAGAGTTTACTGTATTTTACACAGAGATGTTTATATATTTTCGCATTATGTGTTTATTTAAGTAGCTGTATATTTTTTTTTTGCATTATATGTGTAGGTTATATTAGTTTTAGACTTCTCATATTCATATTTTTCTCTTCTTGTTCTCACAGACTATTGTCAACTTACACTTCTTTTTTAATTCTCCTTTCGGAGGTCTGCTGTATGTACTTAATAGTAATAAACAGTACCTTTGTACTCAAATTACAAGTACCTATGTCGTATCCCTATGTATTTTACTGTGTGTACCTACATAAATAATAAAATAAATAGGTACTTAAATGTCATTTATTTCTGCGTAAATAAAACATAGAAAACGAGAATTTTATAGTGTGTAAGTAAGTAAAAGTGAACTGAGCAAGAAAATATTGCATCTAAATGCCTGTGTTTACCAGTGACAAACACGTTTAACAAGATTATGAATGCAGGCATCGGCTTTCAACAGATGTGTGTAGGTATACCTATACATAGGAAACTATGTGAAACAGTAGGTAGATTAAGAAAATATAGCTGGGAAGGTTACAATCGTCTTTATTTTTATTTTACCCATGGGGTATAGTGTTACCCAGTATCTGCAGGGTAATTGCGTAACACTCTATCAGTAGCGATGGGTTTCATTTTGACAGTTCAACAACATTCATTGCGTTATTTACATTGTTGAGCAGACATATTTTTCGAGCATATGGAGCAATGGATTAGCAATATGCTTCAAAATGATCCAAATTGAGAGTAATAGTGTGTTACGCAATTAGGGTGCTGGGTTGTGGACGTCAGATAGGCAGTTGCTCCATGTCAAATACTGATTATTCAGCTGCATCTGCGAGATATGTATACACTATAACACACTATCAGTACCTAGCAATGGCTTTCATTTTGACAGTTCAACAACATACATTGCGCTATTTACGTTGTTGAGCAGACAATTTTTGCGAACATATGAAGCAATGATTAGCTATAATCATTCAAAATTATTCAGTTTGTGATTAAAAGTGTGTTACGCAATTAGGGAGCTAGTTAGACCGGAAGCCGACCCCAACATAGTTGGAAAAGGACTAGACAAATTCATTCATTACGGCTCTTTCCCACGGCAAGATCCCGTTTTTGCAGGTACGGTTTTTTGCAGGATCCCCTTTAGTAGTGTACGTGTTTAAATGTATGTATTCACACATGCATCCTGATTGCAGTATCCGGCAAACAGGATGGTTGTGTGAATATGTATATTGAAAGTGGGAAAGGGTCCTTAGGTGGACAGTTGGACACCCATGCTTTTAGGCTGAGGCTACAGTAGGCAGCGATTTGCGATGCGACTGGAACAGCGAAACGAGATAATCACGGTATGGCTACATTATAAGCGGAAATCCGGCGATGACGTGGCTACAGTACACAGGCTGCACAACGAATTAGCAAGAGGGATTCACGCGGCGACTCCGTGTCTAATGTAGCCGCTATCATAACAAAGACTCAATTTAAATGGGTCGTTTTCTTATAATGCGATCAAATCACCCATCGTGGTTTACTATACGCATAATGTAGCCACATGCATATTTAGTAGCACTATTGAACTAATCGTGCAAGTGAAAATTTTTCTAGTAAATTCGCTTCAATTTCGCTGATATGTTGATGTAGCCGATGCTGTGATTACAGTATCGTTGTTCCTATCGCATAAAGAAATCAAAGATCGCTAGTAATATTTGATGTACGGTGTAGCCATATACGTGAGCATTTATTTATTTGTTTTAATCGCTCATGTGTCGCAGGTCGCGTCGCGGCCTAATGTAGCCTCAGCCTTATTATTTTTATACAGTGGCCTCCAAAAGTTAGATGACATTTTTCAACCTCAGCTGTGGCACACATTTAAATTTCTAGTGATGCGATAGTTTGAACTGCAATAACGTTTTTATTGACTAATTCAACTACCTTTGACTTATCATAAAAATAATCAAGTAATCCCTTAAGAGTACCTGATTATTTTTTATTTTATTTTAAATAGTATTGTGGCATCACAGCTGAAGTGGAAAAATATCAACTAACTTTTGTCAACCAATTTTTATCGTGGAAGTAAAATAATTTTAAACATGATTTGTGTGACCAGACTGGTATGCCGTCACTTACCTTGAAAGTTCTACTTTCAAGATTCATAACCCGTGGCCATAACCACGAAGGCTTACATATGTGTGTAGACTGCGGATACTTACCTGCTAGCTATCCATTTATGTACAGACGCCAGCACATCAAGCTACCCGAAACTGTCAATTTTTCCCAATCAGCTTCGAACCTAATGTTTTAGCGATAAAGTTGAAAATCTATTAAAGAAATTTGACAGATTGTAGTAGCTTGATGTGCTGCCGTCTGTACAAACATATAATAAGTGTGTACCTATTAAATAAATAATGATTACATAAATAATGGTTGGTTGGCATTAAGTCCGCCTTTGTACCTTTTTGGGTGCGAAAAGTTTAAATAAATAAATAATCTGTTTAAATGAACAGACAAGAAGAAAGGAACAGAAAAATAAGTACAAAGGTGATGCTTATTTCTAAAGAAATCTCTTCTAGCATACCTTTTCTATTTTCTACCTACGTTAGAAGAGTAAACAAAAAGAGATGTAGACAAAGTTAGGTATAGTTAGTCTGTCTGTATCTACTCTATGTCCAACTGACCGTTAGTTTGATACGCTTTCACGTGGATTTTAGACAGACTATAGAACTTGAGAAAGGCGTGGTTTGTCAAAGACAGTGGATACTGTAGATAGTATCTACACAACACACTGTAGGTACAAGCATTCAATTTTAATTCGATCTGTTGAAAATAAAATTATTTATAACATGAATAGCTTCAAGGAGATACATGATTGGAAACAGCAGCCATTAGCGTCTGGAAAATGTATTGTTCCTCATAAACCACCAGAAGTAGGTATCTAGTAGAGTAGGTGAGGTACAATAACGTATCTCAAAAGGATACAATAAATCATAGTTTTAACGCTTCCCGTGATATAAAATCAAGTAGGTAACTATCTATGTACTCTCTGTATCGCAGTCGGTTACTTGCTAATGAAATAAGGGGACACATGGCCTTGCTCGTGCCACTCTATTGCACAGTAGTCAGTCCACGTACATAGGTATTCTACGTATACAGTACGTATATAATATATGACTTGCGATACATTGAAATTAGCAATATTTTACACATGAGACGGACAGGTCAAGGTATATACTGCTTAGATACTTATGTAACTTCGAGCATAGACAAATATTGTTGTTTTAAAACTGGTGTAGGTAGATATTAATATTATTTATACATCCTCTACATAACCCCGGTTATATAAAAGATGATAAATTTTGATATCCCTAAGTAGGCACTTATAAATTATCAGTAAATAGATGTGTTTAGATAACAGCTAAATACAAATATGTAATATAAATACTTACCTAGGTTTTTTTGTTTTTATTTTTATCTACTTACTTATCATTATTTACTGTACCTTTATCGGGTATCCGAAGCGCAATGATTCAGGAAAATAAATATAGGTAACACACCCAACAAAGGTGGGTGGTAATAAATACTTGTGTTATAAAATTATGTAGATAAGAAGTAGGTACAATAACAGAGAAGGTAGGTACCTACTTAATTATTCTGTGACAAGGTTCACCTTAGATTTGTACAGACGCCAGCACATCAAGCTACTACAATCTGTCAAATTTATTTAATAGATTTTCAACTTTATCGCTAAAGCATAAGGTTCAAAGTTAATTTGGGAGAATTTGACAGTTTCGGGTAGCTTGATGTGCTGGCATCTGTGCCTACCTACTATGGATAGTATCTACATACTTAATACTTCTACGTGGGCAGAGGAAACTATACCATCGGTCTTTTATGTTAAATTACATAAGAAATAAGAATCTATCTTATTGTTAGTAATATTCTATCTTCAAAGTGAAAAGAACCAGACTTCCATTTTTGCTACGATGTTTGTGAGCAAAATCTTCTCGAATCTCTTTTATACTTAGTAGGTACACTAGTACTACCTACTAACAACAATATTTCACGCAACGGATGTAACTAGGTGAACTACGTGAAACAGGGACGTGCTTCCCATATCAACAAGTTCTTAGTCATGCTTGCTTGACAAAGCAACTCCACACGTTAGGTAGCTACATAGCAGAGAACCAATGCGAAGCAAGCACAAAACTGACTCAACAAAAAGTTTAACTGATTGCCTGAATTAGGTACTTATTAGTTGAAATTGCCTTACCTGCGTTACCTTTGACCGTCTCATAGCTGAGACCTGAGCAAAGGTTTCTCCCATAGGCTACCGGCACACTTCTCTAGGTACCTACCTATAAGCATTCTCTGTAGTGTCAATCTATCATAACTTTTCTTAGTCATCACGTCAGACCGTCATTTACTCATATATCACATAATAGAAATTATGTCAGTGATATAATCATATAATAATAATGTAGGTAATATATCTTCTAACTTTCATATAATTCGAATGCTATGCTGATGAGGCTTAGTTCAATCGATTGATTATAGTGATTTTCGGCCTTTACGCAAACATTAATATTTTTTTCTTCAAACCAAGTGGAGCCGAGCGAAAGTGGCATATTTAAACGTATATGAATTAGCATTCCCCGTACATGACACTAAATAACGTAACGGTCATTCGTTCCATTATGTGACATAGAATGTATGTCTTCTTTCTAATATGCTACAGAGACAGAGAACATTCCTTGTTGTATTTATTTTGACTCACTTCCTTTATTAGACATAATAATTATTAGCGTCATTATTGTTCCCCAGCATAATATGGTTATGAATTCTTCGAGGATTACTATATTTATGATGTAGGTAACACTTGTCCTACAGTCGAACGGGGTGACTATGTGCCTGGTGGTTAGGTGAAAATGTGCAATTAATAATCTAACTCGAATGTGTTTAACGCCATATTTTTAAATCACTAATAGATTCGTAATATCTCGTGAATCTTTGAATTGGTGATTTAAAAATATGGCGTTAAACACATTTGAGTTAGATTATTAATCAAAGCATAACTTAAGACCCCCCCATTGCACATTTTCACCTGCCAGGCACATAGTCACCCCGTTCGACGGTAACCATTTGTGACGGCCAACAATAAATAAGGCAACACCTAACATTCTGCTTTATGAATTAATCTAGACTTCACCAAGCTATTCCTCTTACGTAGCCGCGAGCGATACGATACGAGTAGGTACCTAAGTACTTATACCCTTGTAAAAGTCGTGCTGAAAACTTTAGCCATTCCACAAGGCTGGTGGCGCGGCTAAACAGTGCCTGTTATTATTAATATAGGTAATAATACTAAGTATACATTAGTATGTAGTAGATATACTACTACCACCCCACTACTGATAAAATTGGTAGTATGCTACTAATTATGGTAGTATAAGTAGAAAAAGATGCACTGAACTTTTTAGTTTAGTTTGTGAACACGGGAATCGGCGCCATTAGTTATTTAATTTATGTACAGACGCCAGCACATCAAGCTACTACAATCTGTCAGATTTATTTAATAGATTTTCAACTTTAGCGCTAAAATATAAGGTTCAAAGTTGATTGGGAAAATCTGACAGTTTCGGGTAGCTTGATGTGCTGGCGTCTGTACCTATGTCTGATTTTCACTTAGATACGAAGTACCAACATCGTATGTACCATGTATTGATAGTTTGATACCGAGTTTCGCAAGAACTGTACTAATCAATATTTTTCTTTGTTTTAGATTCGATGAAGGTCGCGACGGTTACCTAGACTTGACTGAAGTAAAACGAATGATGGAGCGACTGGGAGCACCACAGACTCATCTTGGACTGAAGGCTATGATCTCGGAGGTCGATGAAGATGGGGACAACAGAATTAGTTTCCGGGAATTTTTACTTATTTACAGGTACGTAACTAAAATAATTTTGCTTTTATTAGCACTAAATGAAAGAAAGGCACGATTCTAAGCGTAAGGAGGAACCGGCCACGCACATCCTCGGCTTTGTCCCTCTACGAACTATAGCGCAATGGATCGGTTAATTGGGTCGCGGGTTCGATTTCCGCATAACGACAAAATAATATAGTAAAAGAAACATATGGCTTACACATTAACATTTGGAGTCAGTGTTACTTACAACAACCGCAGTGTTCGGTTTAAAAAAAAAC
This sequence comes from Eremobia ochroleuca, assembly GCA_949629135.1. NCBI lineage: Eukaryota > Metazoa > Arthropoda > Insecta > Lepidoptera > Noctuidae > Eremobia > Eremobia ochroleuca. The sequence continues at coordinate 10,150,288 of OX451402.1, read as the reverse complement.
GTTGTAATGGTGGTGGTTGGTTTAAAATAACTGCAGTGCGTGTGGCAAGGTCTGGCAGTCACGTTCTTAATCAGATATAACGAAATTACTGATTAAATATTTAGTGATTAAGTAGGCACTTCCTGTTTTGGGCGTTTATAGTTTAGGTATCCTGGAAAATTTAGCCCAAGTTAACCACATTATATTATTTTTTGCGATCAAATTCAGCGTATCTATGTACCTAACACCAGTAAAACAATGGTTTTGAGTTGGAAAAACGGTAGGTAGACTGTTTAGAATTATACTTTTTATATCATCCGGGAAAGAACCTTGTGGGCCCCATTAGAACAATAACATTTTACACAATACCTATGATCTTTATAATGTAGGTAGGTACTATGAGTTGACTCACAAAGTCACAACTTTACATGTCAGAATGTTGGTTGTTGACTCAGTGCTTTGATTTAAAATTAAAAAACCATAGACGGTTTGAAGAACCCAGTCCCGATAAGCCGCGTCGTCGTCGATGTGTCGATCTAATATAGGTACTTCCACGGAAAAGAAAAAACACTGGAAATAGTAAGTAGGCGTGGCAGTGTCGCCGCTAGTAAATACTGCAGTACGCACTTGCTGTTCAAGCGCTTTCATTCGCAAACTAGACTGCGTCAACATATAATTTAATTTAAATAATATTAAAATGCCTTATTGTGCCATACTGGACTGTAAAAACCATAGTCGGACTAAAAATCTAACTCATGGAGGTGTATCATACCACCGGTAAGTATTATTTCCGGACTTATTTTAATAAAATGAAAAAATAAAATTTCGTCAAACATTGCACAAGATATACAAACAAAAATTGTCCTTAATGTCATGACAACAAAGTTGATTTTCTTTTCCCGGTTATTAGCCTTTCTAGAATATTTGCTTGTCTACCTATACTTTTAACGCTATCCAAATAGTGCGTGACTTTATCGATAAAATCAATCGACATGTATTACATTGCCTTTTTAAAATAAAAGTATTTGGATATGTATGTAAGTAATATAATACAGTTAATTATTAAATCAACAAAGTTAAAAAATAAAAATTGTAGGATGATATTCGTGATGTAATTTTAAATACATCTAGCTAAAGAGTTAGTTACAACATAGCAGTGGACGATGACGATGATTTCAGCTGAGATGATGGTAATGATGATAATTGTAAGGTTATATTTTCCTTCCTTAATAATTTCAGTTTTCCTAATGATCCAATTTGTAAAGAGATATGGATCAACGCTACTGGAAGATTAAGGTGGTTCCCTACAAAAAACAGCACTATATGTTCGCAGCATTTTAAAGAAGACGATTTTATTATAAAAAAATCTGGTAACAGATACTTAAAGGATAACACAAAACCAATTAAAAACGTTTTAAATCGTATTTCTCTGGTAAGTGCAAAAACAACATTTTAACTAAATTAAAATACTTTTCAATACTCTCGTAAAGTGGCTCTTATGGCACCGTATTTAGGGACGTCAGGCGGCGTTTTACGAAATTGTGTTTTTTACTTTACCATTGTTATTTTTTTAATCTTAGCATAGAACTTAGCTAATTATACCAAACTATTTTGCAAAATAAAATCTTCATTTTTAATTTATAGTAAATTAACACAATACGTGTAAATAATGGTCTTATTATTTATGCCATAGGTTACTGATGGTCAAATTAATGCTGCAAAAACAAGCTCCGCTCCAATAGCATCTACATTACAACCCCTAGTTGAGGCTGACATTTTTATGCAACCAAAAATAACTGCGCATGTCAAGGTACCTTGTCTGATTATAATATCAAAATAACAGGTTTTTACTAAATGCATATGAAAATACTGACAGGAAAAACACAATTTAAAAAAAATTGTCTGTCTGTCTGTCGGTTTGTTACGGGTAATCTCCGAAAAGGCTGGGTCAAAGATAGCATGAAATAATTTGGGCTACTCTTAGAAAAAGTATTAGGGGAATTAAGCCTAAAAATAATTAAAAGCTAAAAAATCATTTATATGCGGACGAAGTTGCAGGCAATAGTAATTCTCTTATCTAAACACTCAAAGGTGGTGTTACTCTGAAATTTATTTTTGTTTCAGTTTGATGATTCTCAAAAGGAGAACGAGCCCATGTCGACTAACCAAGACTTGATTAATATTAATTATAATAATTCTCCAAAATCACAAAAAATGAAACAATTACTTGAATTGAAAAATAGAAAAATAAATCAACAGAATTTGAAAATTAAAAGATTGCAAGCTAAAAACAGACGATTTAAAAAAAAAATTACGAACCTTGAAGAACTTTTAAAATCTCTAGAGGGAAAATTTTCTATTCAGAATGAGCACTTGAGAAATTTAGAGAATACAAATCTATCAGTAAGTTACTTAAAAGTTATAGGTATAAAATCTTAGATGAGAAGTAATAAAATGACATGACAATAAATTGTATCTAACAACAAGGCCTACAATATGAACTAAGGAACCACCTGGTTGGTTCTAACTTGAATAAAATAAATTACCGGTATCAACAAAAAGTATTATACTTTTCAGGTTCATGAATTGATTGCTCGGCAAGCCCTTACAGAGAAGTCAGGAGTAATATCAAGACGAAAATATTCGCCAGCACTGCGAACTTTTGCCTTGACTTTACATTATTACTCCCCAAAGGCATACGATTACGTAAGAAGAACGTTCAATACTAGTCTGCCTCATCCACAGACACTTAAAAAATGGTACTCCAAAATAGGCGGAGAACCAGGCTTTACAAAGGAGGCCTTTGAAGCAATTAAATTAAAATGTTTGAACTCAGAACATTGCATTGTTGGTGCTTTAATAATTGACGAAATGGCTATTCGTCGACGTATTGAGTGGGACGGTCAAAGGCTGCATGGCTACGTGAACATAGGTACTGGGCTAGAAGGGGATCATCTGGAAGAAGCCAAAGAAGCGTTAGTGTTTTTAGTGTCAGCAATCAATAGTTGTTTTAAAGTGCCGGTTGGCTATTTTCTAGTAGATGGAGTTCCAGGGGCACAACGTGCTGAATTAGTAAAGCAATGCATCGAACTGCTTCATAACTCTGGTATGAAAATAGTTGCTCTAACTTTCGATGGCTGCGCCGCAAACTTAGCTATGGTGACTAAACTTGGTTGCCATTTAGAAAAAAACGAAATTAAATTTGAGCACCCTGTGACCGGATCGCCAGTCGTAATTATATTAGACCCTTGCCATATGATTAAATTATTACGCAATACCTTGCAAACATATAAAAAAATTATTGACCAAGATAATAATAATATTGAGTGGCAATTCCTTAAGGAATTAAATAACGTGCAGGTCAGTGAAAAATTTCACTTAACAAATAAGTTGACCCACCATCACATAAACTTTGAGAACCAAAGAATGAAGGTTAAATTAGCCACACAGCTATTTAGCTCAAGCGTAGCAGAAGCTCTAAAGTTTTGCCGTGAAGACTTGAAAATGAAAAAATTTCAAGGTAGTGAAGCTACTGAAAAATTTATAAAAATTATTAATGATATTTTCGATATTTTTAATACAAAGAACTTGCATCAATATGGGTTTAAAAAAGCATTAAAGGAAAATAATGCAAGTGAAATATTTGATTATTTAAATATGGCTTGTCTTTATATAAGTAACCTGAAAACGGAAAACTGTATCCCTTTAATAAAAAGCCCTCGTAAAACAGGATTTTTAGGTTTTATTGGATGTGCTGCTGCCTTAAAACTATTATATAATGAATTGATCGTCACAAAAATGTTGGTTTATTTACCATTCTATAAATTGAACCAAGATCATATAGAATTGTTTTTTGGAAATATACGTGCACATGGAGGTTCCAACAATAATCCCACAGCTCGTCAATTCGTGGCGGCGTACAAAAAATTGTTGATACATGTCGAAATTAAAAATTCAGATTTAGGAAATTGTACAACATTAGAAAATATATCCATTTTAAATTGTACCTCGGCAGTAGAGCGAATAAATAAAACTAGTGGACCGAACTTATTACAAGAGGATTTGAATGAAGAAAACATTGAAGCTGATATTCAACTAACGATTGAAAACATTTCCGATTTTAGTTTACAAGTAATTGCGTACATTGGAGGGTACGTTGTGCGTGTCTTAATTAAAAGTATTAGATGTGATATATGTGTAGCAGCTTTAACGACACACGAAAGTAACGATTTACATTAATTTATTATTGCTAAAAATAAAGGGGGTCTACTATTTCCGTCAGCAGATACAATCAAAATTTGTAAAACAGCTGAATCTGTAGTGCGAAGCGTAGAGGGAACAATTTTTAAAAAAGAAACATTACTTATTAAAATAGTAAAAATGTTTATAGGGACGAACATTTTTGAAAATATTAATTACCATCAGATTGACCAATTCCCAGCATCAAATCATGTTACAGACCTAATTAAAGCAATCGCCGAAAAATACATGAATGTTAGAATACACCACATTCTAAAATTAAATAAAAAAATATCCAAACGGCAGGTCCTTAGTAAATACGTTTTATTTCAAGGACAGTAGCTTTATCCATAGTACGTTTGTACGTTTTCCATAATAATTTAAAAGTACCCGTAAATGTTTTTAGTAAATTATTTTATTTTTATGTTGTATAATACTTTTTTCATTGTTTTATACTGTCTAAAACTCACATAGCAATTTAATAATAAAATATTGCGATGTTTTCAGCATTTTTTTCAATTACCCTGTATATAATTGAAAACTGCAAACAAAAAGGTATTTGATTTACATGCAAATAAATACCCTTTTCACTTCGTTTCAAAAATTGCCCTACGTCATATTAATTTCATTATTTTAATATTATCACACTATCGCATACAATATTTTTTTCGCATTATATGTTTTAAATATGTTTAAATACTATCGATAATATTTCGATCGAATTAGGTTACTTCACTATTTGAGTAGCAACCTGCATTCCTGTCAGTGATACGCCATTCAAATACCACCCTTATTTTTACGTAGTTACAGTTCATACTGAACAATGCCATCTAGTGACGAGTGGCGGTACTTGGTAGACCAATATGTATTTCTATCTAGTTTTTGTCAATTTGATTTATATATCGTTGAAATTAAAGTTGCATTTCGTATAATATTTTTTTTCCATTTTGTTTACGCCCTTATTTTTTTTATAGCCAATCGTATCTTCGGGTTTGCAGTAAGAGTAAATCGTAAATGTGTGAGTTTGGCGACACCGGTTCTGGTACAAACATTCCCTCAAGCTAATTCCAGTTTGTTTTTTCTGTTTCGTGGGTACTTCACACCCGTCAATTCCTAAATGCACATTGTTCTCATTCTAATGTCAGCTGTATTTGTTCGCAGAAAAGCGCGTGCCGGGGAACTGGAGACCGACTCCGGTCTGGACGCATTCGCAAGACTCACAGAGATCAACGTGGACCAAGTCGGAGTGAACGGAGCGAAAACGTTCTTCGAAGCTAAGATTGAAGAACTCTCCAAGAGCAACAGATTCCACAACGAAATTATACAGGAACAAGAAGAGAAACGTAGAGAGGCCGAAGAAAAGGCCATGAGGAGGCAATTATTCAAAGAAAAGGCAGCTTTATTTCAATAATTCTTAGTGTTATTTTGTAGTATATCTAGTCTTAAGCTGTTACCAAGGCTTTATTGAGGAGGGAATATTATGGATTTTATAAATTACGTTTATACTTTCCTCTCACATGTTTCAGATTAGTATATATTTCTCTAAATACTTGGGGGAGCTAAAACTTGTAAATAAGAGTATATGATAGATGAATTCCAAATACAAGTTGGAGAATGGAATTGAAATGAATGAGGAATATAAGAAAATGTGAATGTTTCTATCTCACGAATGTCTATCCTGCCAGTCGATTCTGTAAAAATCTCACGGTGAAATCATAAGTGAAGTGAGCACTTAATACTGTTAATCCCTAGCGAATGACAGCTCACTCCACGCTGACTTCACACAAGCTTTCACGGTGAGATGGTTACAGAATCGCACGGCTGTTTATGATTAGGTACTAATAATTTACTCAGATCTAAAATAAATGTTACTAGTAAATCATTTAACTGTTTTTATTAGGATAATAATGTAACTATATAGTGGCCGAAACTTGCTGCTTCTAATGTAATAAAATATTTTTTTATACAGTCTGCCAACTAGAAAAATATTGTAAAACAATAAAATTTATTTACTGTAACCATATTATGGCCTAGAGTTAATGAAGCTCAAAAATAAAATGAATGTTGCCTTGTATATTATGTTACTTTGTTAATAAAGGTTTTATACTAAGTTAATAATATTGTGATTAACTAATAAATTCGTCACAGACAAAAGAAATAAAGAATTTATGTATAAAGGTGCTTTTTATTCTTAAATCTTAACCACTAGAACATGTAACAGTCATTCAACTCAAAACCTCTTTATAAATATCTTCTATACAAATAAATAAAATTGAAGTGTCTCTTTGCTATGTCAAAATAACAGCTTTTTCCATATGCTTATGAATATATATACCTAATTATAACCAAATTTCTGACATCAATGCGGGAGAGGCCGCGGGCAGAAGCTAGTTAGACAATAATTTAACAGAATTTTCCATTAATTGAAAAGCTTAGGACTTTTGATTCTTTTAATAAACAGATGGATAAGTTGTGTTATTTATTAACCTCCTTACTAAAAAACATTATATCAGATGAATACATAATAATAATAAATAAAATATAAATAATACATACAGATTTCTCTTTCAGTCGTCAGTAATTTGACTTTTGAAAGAAGGAGACAAAGCGTAGTGTAACTATACAGATGCTATGCGACATTTATTAGTAAGGAAGTTAATATACATATACATATATGGCAAGTGTAAATCAAATGAAATAAAAAAAAAAAAAACAATTTTATCAACAAATCACAGACACAACATGACACTATTGAAGCCTTCTATACGGGGTGTCTGAAAAGTCATGGATTACCTTTTACCTGCTAATGGGCCACATTGAGATCTACCAATAAAAAAAATTACCTACTAATAATTTTTTTTTCACCAGGGCTGATCAAAAATAAGGTAAAATTTTTTTTGGTGAAAATTTTAAGTTTGAACCTAAATTTTAGGTTTTTAAAAGATGATATCTGTAACTTTCTTGTATTCAATCGATAGTAGGATGATTCAAGATGAAAATAAAAAAAACCTGTACTCAAAAAAGTTTTCATTCATAGAAATGGCATGGAAAAAACTGATCAAAGGTTTTCCAAAAATTAATTAAACATCAAAAAACTCGGAAACCATAAGACTTTTACTATGTTCATTTTTTTTTATTGGTAGATCCCAATGTGGCCCATCAGCAGGTAAAAGGTAATCTATGACTTTCCGGACACCCAGTATATTCTTTCTTTTCAGTACATTTTTTCTTGCCATCTTGTCTCTCTGCTTATACAAATCGGGCTGTTTAAAGTCTGATGCATTTAGTGGCTCTCTTCTACTTCAGAGTCATTTCTAAAAGTATTGTGTTCTTCATAAGACACATTTTCATTTGCATGCATACTCATATCTATTTGTTTTCTAGTGAATGGAGGCAAGTTCTGTAAGTCAACTTGTTGAAGCTTTGCTAATTCTTTGATTAGTGTTGTGTTCTGAAATTAAATTAGGAAATAATTAAGTATGTTTTAAAAAACCATTCAACCTTCTCAATTTAGGTATTTTTTTGAATCAAATTGGTTTATCTACCAATTTAATTGAAAAAATACCTAACAGAACGTTTACCTTCAAAACATTGGCTTCAAACTCTCCCCCAGGCCTAGTAAAGTGTTTGATTTGTTGTAGTTCTACTGATCTGCAAATCATAAAATCAATTATTGAACTTAGTTACCTATAGTTAAGTAGGTACCTACCGGCTTTCAAATTATTCGAATGCTAAGAACTGGCACGTATATACATACCTACCTTCAGCCTCCAGGACAGAAACAGTAGTAGTCAGCCAACTTACTACAAACATGCTCTACTTAGCTATTAGGTATTAGTAATATAGTCATTTACACAACGAGTACAGTAAATAGACAACACTTTACTTACATTAGTCTTAACAGTTGATTAGCAGTGTTTAATTCATTTTGTAAGTCTTGTTGCAACTGTTTGGTTACTTGACTCTCGTTTCCTAGAGCTGACATTTTTGTTCTGGGTTAAAAATAATGTTACAGAATAATACGTGTCAGGCAGAGAACAGTTTGATACAACAAAATGATATTTCAAGCTGTGAAATAGTAAAAACAAAACTAACTAAAGTATGGCGCCAACCGAACGTTTGTTTTGAAATTGGCAGATAATTTGGATTTGACACTGACACCAGTTGTCAGTACGCCGTCGGCGTTCCTGCTGTATTGTACTACATACACACGCATCGACTTTAGCATCCGGTGACTCGCTGGCGAACCGTCGTCGCTGCATGTGTGTCGAGCATTAGAACCCAATGGCTTGGCAAGCGATGATGGCAATGAGGCGGGACAGTATGTCCATGAAGTTGGTATGTTTTTATTTCTATGGAAAGTTGGCAGAACTTTAGTGTGGAACCACAGACTACATAGCAGGGCTCTGAACCGGTTTAAAAAGAGCGGTTAATTTCGATGAAATACCGGTAAATATATCGTTCCCTCATTAACCGGTTAAACAAGTGAACTGTTCATATGTAACCCAAATGACAAAGGTTACCGGTTACATAAGCACAAACGGTTTTGACACCCAAATTAACCGGTTAATTCCGTAAGTCGTAAATATTTTTCGTCTACTTTTTTAACACTTCCAACAAGTTATAGTGACATTAGTACATTTAGTACCCCAGAAAACGTTAGGAAAAAAAATGTTTGATCTGAGGACGTCAAATACAACCGGAGAATTTAAATGGTGCGGGTAGATTCATGTTGCGACTTGCTTAGTTAGGGGGCGGGGGGTGTTTAACCGGTTAATTTTCACTTTCAAAACCAAAATTCATGAAAAACCGGTTTCTTGCAAAAAACCGGTAAAAACCGGTAAAGTGCAAACCTTAACCTAAATCGATTTCGGTTTGGGGTCAATGACCGTAACCGGTTAAGAATTTCAACCGGTTTCTGAGCCCTGCAACATAGTGATATGTGTGGAACGCAACTGTGTCGATACTTCTGCCTGCACCATCCCATATTCCTGGATCGGTGTGCTGTGCTGGCGCTGCTGCTACGGAAAACCTCAACTATTACAATTACAATATTAACCTTATCGGTAATTACATTTTCAAGCCGCTTGGGGTTAAAACCCTCGGGTCGTGGTGTCCGAGTGCTCATTGTCTTTTAATGAAATCTCTAAACGATTGGTTGGCACTTACTGTGACCCAAGGACTGGCTTTTACGTTGGCCAGGGGCTTAGGATTGCCATACAACGTGGTTTGTGGTATTGCTAAGACGATTTATAGTTATAACATAATGACTACCTCACAGCGTTGCCAGACTTTCCGATCTAGGATGCGTTTAATGTTTAGGTATGATTACTCTGGCTGACAACAACTATCGTAATAATATTTAGAACGTGACCCTAATCCTTGGCGCCGATCAGTGAATAATTTCTGACAACTTAACTTTTTTTTCTGAATGGCATCTCGCAGTTCAACCTATGAGATAGTCGTCTGCTAAATTAAGACTTCCATTCAGGGCTCAAAAAACTTAAAAACTACATGCTAAGGGCACTCCTGTGAGGTATGGAATGTACCTTGGCTTAGGGCGTCGCTGGGAGAGGGTAGCAAGGGACAGACTGGATCGGAATTATTTAGGGACGAATTTAAAACTACAGGCTCAGCGGCACGAGCTGGCTCGAGGAAGGGTCGGGGCGGACATAGTATGGGCTCCCGCGACGGCAAAGACGGGAGGACGGCTACCGGGATTTGTACTTTCTGAGAGTACTGGTGGCCTTTAAGAGAGTCGTGGCGTCGTCGGGGATGGGGAGGGTATGCCTTTGTCGGCGAATCCTAATTATGCGGGAGGGAGTGTAACCGGCGGCCACCGCAAGCACGGGATTGGGGTGCTTTATAGTAGTATCAATGAAGCGCTTGGAAAGGCGTTTCATGAACTGCATTCTGACATCTAATTGTAGACTCTCATTGCCGACATAGAAGGGGGCTCCCGTGACCTTTCTGAGGAAACGGTTCTGGAAGGTCTGCATTCTATGCAGGTGGTGAGGCTTAGCGTGTGCGAAGACTACGCGAATAGGTCATGATGAGATGGATGACCGCGGTGTAGAAGCGCAATTAGCACTTGAGTGACAATTTGCAACGGGCGGTCGGTAAAAAGTGGAGCCTAGTGAGAGCGAAAGAGGCGTGCGAACGAGCAGTATTTATGTGCTCTCTGAAAGTAAGATGGTGATCGAGAATAACACCTAAGTATTTAGCTTGTTTCTCCCAAGGGATCGGCTTGCCATACATAGTGATCGGACTGGCTGACAACTTAACGAAACGAACTGTCAATTTATCAGTATCCGTTCTGCTGTTCCTCTTTCTTTAGTCTTTGATTATTTAAATAAGTATATTGTTGTCTTTGATCTTTGTGTTGTTGATTCATTGAAATATACAAAACAATCAGAAAAAATGGAAGAAGCTGTTTCTGTCAAGCACGAGGGCAAAAACATTGATATAAAGCAAGAAAAACAAGAACATTTGGAATCCTACAAGTATGAATATGATTCGGGAAGTCAGGATAGCAGTAAAAGTGGTAGCGGAGGCTATCAACGATGGGCGCCCAATTTAAACGGTGTAAGAAAAAGTGCATTTACGCCGTATAAATCTGTCCAGTGCACCGCGTTAACCAATTTACAAAGAGGTAATTTCATTTTCAATGTAATTCCTCCCTAGCACGATGTCTGCATCTATTGATTTCTAGGAGTTTCTTTGTGGGTTTGAAGTAGGTAAGTATAACGTTCAAGGTCGCTTTTGCAGGTAATACGCAGGCGCGAGTCCCGGAGTTACCCCAGCCAGATTGTAGCTTACACGCGAAGGCTGGCCGCGGTGAAATAACCCGTGACGACGTGAAACTGGAGCAGTATGTTGACATCACTGATGAGCATGGACTCACTGCCCTGCATTGGGCAGCCAGCTATGGGCAGTTAAACAGCTGCCAAGACTTAGTATGGTGAGTACTCTGTAGGAGATCCTTTGTTCTTTGTCTGCACTTAGATTGATTTTGGTGTTCTATGACAAAGGGTAAGGGAGGAGTCTGTTCTTATCAGCTTTTAGTTTATTGCGAAATTGGTTTTAACTAGTTTCTACCATGAATAAAAGCTTTCTTTTGTTATAACTAGGTGTGGTGCCAATGTTAACATGCGGGGTCCGGAGGGTGAGACAGCACTACACTTGGCAGCTGCAGGCGGACATCATGAGGTTGTGAAGTTTCTTCTGAGTGAAGGAGCTGATGCTGACATACAAGATGATGTAAGTATCACTTATCTTTGACCTGTGATAAAGTTTTTTATTGGCAGTTATTTATTATGATGTGATAATTGTTTCAGTCTGGTAGCACAGCATTGATGTATGCAGCAGCAGCTGACTTCCCCTACACTTGCAATGAGCTTCTCGTCAGAGGAGCTGATCTCACCCTTACCAATGATTATGACCAAGATGCTTACACACTAACCACTACCAATAACTGCAAACTGGGTAATTATTTATATGTATTATTCATTTAGTTTAGATAGGATGTTTGAAGTAATATTTTTTTGAATGGTGTCTGTTTTTTCTTTCCAGCGCAAACTGTGATAGAGAACTTTTTGATCGGTTGCCTCAGCAAAATGTAAAGGATATTACTTATACAATTTCTGCTCATCTTATGTTGCTCTGGACAACCAAGACAGCAGATTCATTTGCCTCCAGGAGTTAAATGAAAATACAGGGATTTAGTTTATAATGTAAAGTTTATATATATTTTTAAGTTCATTATATACAAATTACAGCAACGTGACCATAAATATGACTCAATTACAGACAATATCAAAGTCCGTGCTTGTTTTATTTTTAAATACCTTAACACATAAGTGCAACAGATTTTATAATATTATATACAGTTATAAATACTTTTTACATGTATACATTATTAATACATGTATTTCACAAGAAATGCAATAAGAATGTATGTAGTTCTTTGAAGTCAGTTTTACCACTCAAGCCCCACCACCCTGTTCCATGTTATTATTCATACAAAAATTATTTAAATAATTAGATATCAAATGTAACAGTAACCATATCACAGTTTAGATTCAGTCAACCAGTTGAATGTTTGTGGTTTCCTGTTGGACTGTGGGTCAATAAGTATGTTGATGATGCTGGGTTTGTCTGTGACTGCCACGGCTTTTTTGACGGCGGCTTCGATCTCTTCAACGGTGCGGCAGAGGTGTCCAGTCTCGCCAAACATTTCCATCATCTTCTCATACCTAATTTCGCAACCGAGAGCAGTTGGTGGAGTGCTGAAATAAAGATAGTACGTAGCTGTGTTCAATATATAGTCCTTATGGATTTCGGTGAAGGCGATCCTTCGAAATCATTTCCTTGCGTCATTGCGTGTGATGGCTTAGATGGCTCACTATACTGAATTTATGACCAAAACAAAATGTTGCCTAATAGGTACTCTTGTCTAAATCATCAATGCATTTGCCAACTCATTGAGTTGAGTCAGGTTCTAAATCTTAGTCCATAACTTACCATTGAGCAATATCACCACCAGACTGTATATCTTCCATAACGTCTTTAGGGAAGCCGCTGTAAATACCGCTGTTGTTTACTATGATGATAATCACGGGCAGTCTGTATCGGACCATAGTTTCGATCTCCATACCTACGAAACATAAAAACATCAATAATACGAACATATTTGTACGACTCAGAATAAAACAGCTCGGGCAATCATAATGATTGATATTGTAACATGAAATTATTGACATTCCTTGACAATTGTTAGTGTTAAAATATTAAAGAAGTTTACACTCATTGTATTGTATTATTTATACTGGTAAATGATAACATACCAGAGAATCCGAAGGCCGAGTCTCCTTCTACACAGATGACGCGTTTCCCAGGCGCGTGGTCGCGGCACCACATCGCTGCAGCTACCGCGAATCCGGGGCCCACCTTGAATGAGGAAATTTTATTTTTAAAACTAGGGTTTGAAGAGTACCTAAAATAATACTATTATTATTAAATGTAGTACAAGAAGGTCTATTGCTCTTCATATACATTTAGTTATATAGATATAACATCCCTAACTAACATAACTAGAGATCAAGGCATACAATGTCTGAAAATGTTTTAAAAACAAAAAACCGCATTTATTTTTTGTTTTTTCGTTTATGATTATCATCTTTGTTTGGATTCATCAATGTTATGGGAATTTTTGATTACAAAATTATTATATTATAATTCAATAAGATTAAATGATTTTGGTGTACTTATAGTTAAAACAACTCTTCATTTGAATTTTTGTTATGTACATTATAGAATTTAAAAATACCAGCTGTTAACAATGGTTTGACTACAATATTGACGCGTTGTTTATGTATGATAAGACTTACCCCCATAGTGCCGAAGGTACCAGCATCGAGCCTGTGTCGCGGCTTGTTGTTGAGCAGCATGCCGCGGCCGATGTCCATCGTGTTGGCGCCCTCGCTCACGATAATGGAGTCCTTCGGGATGTTCGCCTGAACCGTCTTGAATACTGCGAAGTAGTTCAACGGCGTTTTTGTGTTGCTTGATTGTGCCTGGTGATAGAAAATAGGTTTAGTAAACAAAAACAGTAGAATCACTGTCTAATAAGGTTACTCCTTTAATAGGAGCTGAACTTTTTAAAGAGGTTTTTCTGTGCTTGGGTACTTTAGATTATTTTTGGGGGTTGAGAGATCCTATGAGGCACAGTAAAATGTGGCAGGACAATAGGAAGTCAGGAAATATAGTTTCCTTCAATGTCAAATGATCTTGAATGAATGATGATGAATTTGAATGACTTTCTGGACATGTCTTTGTGAACTTTCAGAGGTCCTGTGTATCTTTATAAGATATTTTACTAGTCTATGTTATACGTTAAAATGACGCTTTTTCGAGCCTACTGTCAAACTTTTTACACCTGCAGCCTTTGGGTCAAGTATACGCAGAAGGCATACAGCGCCCTGCGTGTACAGTATAACAATGCCTTCAGGATGCTTGTGGGGCTGCCGCGGTATTGTAGCGCTTCGGGTATGTTTGCCGATGCGAGAGTGGATGATTTCTATGCTATTATTCGAAAACGATGCGCTTCTCTCCGGCACAGAACAGATACCAGCACCCACGGCACGTTGAGAGCATTGAGTGACCGGTGGGACTGCCCGATGCTTGGTCGATGGGTGAGACTGCACACACAGGTTGGTTAGATAGCTGTGCGTTAATTTATTTTATTTTAGTTTTATCTTTATTACTATTATGTTATTATTATTCTGCCTAATTTGTGATTTTTATGTGTGTGTATCGTGTTATTTTTATGTGTCAATGTCAATTAATTTAATTCTATGGACTTCAATGTCTGCAAATAAATGATTATTATTATTATTATACCTTAACGAACTCAGTATTAGCCTTCTGTTTCTGCTGCAATGCTTGCCACCAGTTGTTGGTAGCGGACTGCAGGCTGAACTTCTTCTCTGCCAGTTTGAGTGCAAGGGCCTCAGTAAATGGCTTGATGTCTGAGTGCACTGCCACCTCAGATTGAATACTGTTGTGGAACTCCTCAGGGGTTATATCAACCTGGAAAAAATAACAATAAGTTTTTTACAATTTTTGTGTGAAAGTGTCTATGACTTTTGGAGTCTGGTGAGAAAAGATGGTTGTACTTAGTTATTTTGGTGAATCAATCATAACAGCTAACTTGAAATTTTACAGATTTATTAAGATTTGAACAGGCTTTCAGAAATTATAGTTTATTGTATTATAATACATACAAATAAATAAAATAAAAATTGAAGTGTCTGTTTGTAATGTCAAAATGACAGCTTTTTACTAAATACATATGAAAGTATATACTGTACAAAAGAAAACAATTCTTGTCTGTCTGCCTGTTTGTTCCGGCTAGTCTCCGAAACAACTACCGATTTGATAGGGCTTTCACTGGCAGATAGCTGATGTTATAAGAAGTAATTTACTCTTTTATTTTAGAAAAATAATGAGAAAAAAAAAAACAAAAGCCGCAGACACAGCTAGTTTTGAATATAACATACATTTGATTTAAAGTCGTCACACGAAATCAATGTAGACTGTCACTGGGTCGAATAAACTCGTTTTGTTTGTAGGATTCTCCCATTACCTGTATAACTTTGACATCAGGCGCGAACCGCGGTTGTTGTCCGAAGTGCAGCATCCAGTTGAGTCGGGCGCCCAGCAGGAGGATGACGTCAGCTTTGAGCAAGGCTTGCGTGCGCGCAGTCGACACGCAATATTCTGACTCGTCCGGTACCACTCCTTTACCTGGATAGAATTACGCAGTTATTAGAAGACATTTTTATAGGGTTTTTGTTTTTCATTGCGAAATGGGCCTTTGTTCTTGTCTTCGATATCGCTGATGGAAAACGACGGTGATGAGTCAATATCATAATATAAAATCAGGACAGTTTTCCTCGATTGGGTAGGCAGATGTGTCACTCTCATTTCGTCAGATATGGTTAAGACCTAGGTATTTACCCCAAGATAATATTAAAAAAAAAAAAAAAAAAAAAATTGTATAGAGTTCATTTGTTATTTTACTAAAGATTTCGACATTTTTGAGCATTGTCAATCATTACGTTCTTTTTGTTCTCTTAGCCTACGCTGTCCCACTCCTGGGTGAAAGCCTCCCTCGAAGAAGTGGAGGGAGGGAGACCGTCATTCACGAGGCCGCGCGTCGTTCTCTCAGTTTTGACGAATCCTTACAAGGTTATTTCTACACATACCCATAGGCGTAGGTAAGAACGGCAACTTAGTGTTCTCCACTAGCTTGTTGATGGCTTCTTCGGCCCGCGCGTGTGCGGCGCCTTTGCCCACGATGACGAGCGGGCGCTCGGCCTTCGCCAACAAGTCGGCGGCCTGCGCCACGAGCGCGGGGTTGGGGTGTGCCAGAGACACGAGCGGGGCGTTGTAGAAGTCCACCGGTACTTTGTCTTCGTCTGCTTCAGCCTGATAAGAATTCATAAAAAATATATTTTGCGTGGCAATTATGGTATGTTCTCTATAAACTAACTAAACTTGTTTAAAGAAGACTGTTTTGAATACTGTTTTATGAAGCTGAAAGTTAATAGCGTCGCTTGAAGATAATTAATATTTTTATTTGCCTTTTTGGGTTGGCCGTTTGGTATTGTCTCAGTTTTTTGCTACTGAATACTTAATAATAATTATAAAATGTATGTCTGCAACTATTTGAAAAGCCTCTAGTCTATATTATTCATCCCGAGGCTGTCCAAATGAGCTCAAAAAACGAAGAAACATGATTCGTACTAAAGCGACAGTTGCCTTATGGCGCGGGTTTCCTCAGGTTCAGGCAATGTCTTTAGGCTTTAGTGCAAACGTAGCCATAGCGTTAGAAGTAAAATGTGTTACCATGAGCAGTGTTCCGGGCATGTCGAGGTAGGACACTCCGGGCCGGCCGGTGGCGGCGAGGCGCACAGCCTTCTCCACGTGCAGCGGGATGAGGCGCGGGGACGGAGGCCGCGCCGCGTACTTGCAGTACAAGCGACTGGACTCCACCTGCACGTTATACCAACCAATTAATATATGCATAACCCTGTAAAGTACCTAAATATAATCACACTAATATTATAAAGGCGAAAGTTTGTTTGTTGTTGTTTGTGTTTGTTTGTTACTTCGTCACGCTCAAACGGCTGAACGGATTTAGATGAAATTTGGTACACAGATAGTTTATAGCCCTTCATCTGCCTTTTCCCAACACTATGTTGGGGTCGGCTTCCAGTATAATCAAATGCAGCTTTATACCAGTATTTTACGTGGAGCGACTGCCTATCTGACCTCCACAGCCCAGTTACTGGGTAACACGATACCCCTTGGTGAGACTGGTTGTCACACTTTGGGGCTTCTGACGACCCGTAACGACTGTCAAAGATCCACTAATGACACAGCCGGAACAACGGCTTATCGTGCTTTCCGAGGCACAAGGGGTCTTGGTATATGAAGATGGTCACCCATCCACGGACCAACCGCAGCAAGTGTGGCTTAACCTGATCGATCGACCCGTGCGGCTGTTATTAATTTGCCACAAGACCCTCACTGAACCCTGACCCTTAAGGGTCACTTAACTTAAATCATCTTTTACGTTTAAATAAACCCTACTGAACGTGGACAAAAAAGTTTTTATTAGTTATCAAAACAAGATAATTTTCTATTAAACTAATTTCCCAAGTTAGGTTGCAGTCGTCAACAAAAAGATCAAAGTTCATTGTTATAACAATAACACGCGTGTTGATTTGATTGGATGGAAATAGGATTGTTGATTTTTATTGAATAAAATATTTTAAAGATATTGGGTAGCTTATCACTAGATATACCCAGTGAAGTAGTGATAAGCTCAGCTCAGATATAGTGATAAGCGAGATATAACAGCTTAATAATGTCACTTGTTTCATTATCAATTCCTACACGAAGAGAAAATTCTTAGAAAAATTACCGTGTTCGTCACTGTAAAGTGAGTGCAAGTGACATACAGAAAATTTTGTAAGTGAGATTGGGAAAAATTCACTATTTGTCCAATAAATTTTACTGTACAGCATAAGAATTTTTACTGTGCTAGCATGGTAATTTTTCCTTTACCACTCAAATGCACTCAGATTATGAGACAGCACAGTAATTTTTCTAAGATTTTTCTCTCCGTGTAGCGAATCTATGACACGGGGGTTCTGTTACGCTCTACAAAAATAAGGCTAAGAAATCAGTTGTTAGTTATTGGCCGGATTTACAACCTCCACTCTCCAGACAAATTACTATCAAGACTTCGCATCATAGTCACCACCCATTGAGCTATTGTTGATTTATTGATAGTTTAAAGAACTTTTTTTTGTAAAGCTAATTGGTGGCTTAATCTAAGTATATTACATAACACAGTAATAAAAGAAACAGTAATAATAATGAAAGTGTGTGATTTTATAGTGACCTTTTCAAAGGTGAGATGAATATTCAGTTAAATTCATTTGCGTTACATGCGAAATGTGAATTATAAATAGGTACCTACTATTTATAATTATGTACTTAAGTACCTATTTAAGTAGTATGAACGGAATGCATGCTTTGTTGGATGATTTTTGTAAGTAGAAATACGAATGTAATCCTTAGATAAACATAAAAGCGGATCTAATAATTTAAGAATTGCTTGGCCACAAGTTTTGATTACATTATTATTTTTGTTTAAACTCCGCTTACGGCTTTTGGTGACGTCAGTTGAGCGGCAAAAAGCCAATTTATTATAATTTGCATCACAAAAGTTAAGACATCTATTACGTTTTTTTTGTTTCCGAGTTTTTACAATAGGGAATATTTTATAAATAATTAAAAACTCGTTTTACTTAGATTTGTAAGTGTGAGATGATGTAGAATTTTGATCTTTGTTAAATTATATATTTTTAAGAGTTTTTTTTTTTCAAATATTTTTATAGTTTAACATGTTACAGGGAAACCATAAATTATAATTATGAAATCCATCTCTATAATTATGTGAATAGGGGTATGTACAGGGATATAGGTATTTGTGTTTTGGTATTTGTTTACCTGTGGCCATTCCTGGAATCCTCCAATGCCTTCATGGTCTTGTGGACACGAGCCGGCGATGACTATGAGCGGCCAGCAGTTGACCTGCGCATTGGCCATGCCGCCGATGCAGTGCAGCAAACCAGGACCAGATACTGCAAGACATACTCCTGGCTTTCCTGGAATTTGAACCAATAATACTTAATTATGTTGTCACCGCAAGGTGGGAGCAATATTGTAGTAGACTGTGGATTGGATGACATTGAAGATGGTTTAGATTTATATGAAACTAGCTGTGGCCGTGACTTTGTTTAATAATAATAAAATAATAATAATACAATAATATAATATTCCACAACTTTCACACAAACATCTAGTCCCAAACTAAGCAGAGCTTGTGCTACGAGTACCTACTAGACGACTGATAAACATACATACATACCTATATATTTCTAAATACATACATATTATCACTGAGATAAAGTATAGGCTAGTACCTACTAATAGTTCTATGCATATTATAGATAAACTACACCCAGACAAAGAACAAGAGATTGTGCTCATCACACAAACATTTGTCCTGGGTGGAAATCAAACCCAAAAAAAAACCGTTTACGTGAATAACGGAAAACAATAATATGTCTCTTTACTAATATTTTTCTAAAGTAAAAGTAGACTACATCAGCTATTTGCCAGTGAAGTCCCGTCTAAATCGGTCGAGTCGTTTCAGAGATTAGTCCGAACAAACAGACAGACAGTAAAATATTTTAAAAATTGTTTTTTGTTATAAGTACTGTATAATTTCATATGCATTTACTAAAAAGCTGTTAATTTGACATTACAAACAGACAATTTGAAATTTATTTATATGTATACAAGATGTATTTTACAAATGCTTGCGGTGTTTGAATGGGTGATTGAATTACGTTTAACCTCATTACTATTTAATCGGTTGAAGGTCACTGAAGGAGACACAATAGTGGTTTTATTGTTACTATTTTTACATCTTTTGACATTTCTCGGTACCCTGGGGTTCGGAACTTTGGAAGGCGTACGAGGGGCTGAAGCAAATGCGCAGAGGCCCGTTACACGTATTTAATGAAATGTATTATTATGTCTGTCGTACTAGCTGTGAATGGGTATTCAAAATGATGATGATGATGTTAATGTTAATAATCTATCACTACTTACCTAGGTACTTCATAATTTTTTCATATCTACTAAACATTTTTATTAATGATAAAAGTAGCCTAAGTTACTCTTTATTACATCAGCTACCTGCCAATAAAAGCTACCAGCCATTTCAGAGCTAAGCCGGAACAAACAGACAGACAGACAAAAATTGTAAAAAATGTTATTTTGGTGTATGTACCGTATATAAATATATTCATATATGCATGTAGTAAAAAACGGTTATTTCAATATTACAAACAGACACTCCAATTTTATTTATATATATAGATTAGAAAAACTATTCATTAGAATAGCTAATTGATTACATTCCAATCATTGTTTGCTAGTATAGAATTTACAGAATTTAAAATTATCTAACTTATCAAGTAAAGCCTGTTATATCATATCATAATACAATTGATTATCCATAATTTGTTTTCAGATAGTGATTTAGCACACTATTTCTTAGCACATACAATTTTGGGATATCTACACTAATATTATAAAGAGGAAAGATTTGATTGTTTGTTTGTATTGAATAGGCTCCGAAACTACTGGATCGATTTGAAAAATTGTTTTACTGTTAGAAGCCAACATCATCCCTGATGAACATAGGCTACTTACTATCCCTGATGAACATAGGCTACTTACTACATAGGCTACCGCGGGAAAATGCTTCATTCCTACGGGAAAACGGGTAATAGTATAATAGTAGTATGAATTTATCCTTCCGTACTTATCTTTTTCACATAACTTCTAAACGGCTGAACCGATTGGGTTGAATTTTTATATAGGTATTTCGATGGTTTCCTGGATTATTTTAAAAATACAATTGGACCCGGTAGGTGGCGCTGCTGTCGGTATGTCAACTACTAAACGGATTGACCGATTGGGTTGAAATTTTGTATGTGTATTTCCATGGTTTCACAGATAGGAATGTATTAAGCCTACTAACCTAACCTAATCTATCTTTCTATACATATATAAATAAAGCAATTACATTAACCACATTATTTAAGCAACATATTTTTAAACGGCGGGAATTCCGAATTCTACGCAAACGAAGTTGAGGGCGGATGCTAGTTTCAAGGAATTTTAGAATGTAAATTTATAATTTACAAAATGTATAAGATTCTTTACAATGTTCTTCAGAAAAGTCAGGCGCGTAGTGCTCGCAACTGGCGTGCGTGTACGACCAGATAATAGTATGAAAGTAAACAAGGCAAAACGTGTATGTAAGGATTGTAGCAGGTGGCATTCTGATTACCCCCATGGGAAGAAGGCTTGAGTTTATGTATGTATATATGTACAAGCTTGAAGAGTTACAATCTAGCAGGCACTTTGATTGGCAAGGTTATGTCAGAGGGAGGTTCAAATTAGAAGGGTATAAGGGGATATTCTGAATTCCTGCATGACTCTTCAAGGATTCATTTTTCATTATAATATATCCAGACTAAAATAGTTTTTGACTAATTGTTTAGTTGCTCTAGTATGCCAGATAAATTAGTATATGGCATACTAAAGCAAAGAAGAAAAGTGAACCCAGCAGTTGACATTAACATACATGTTTCTAAGTATGTACATTTTTTAAATCAGATAATAAGAGATATAAAACTCATTTGCTAAAGTAGTTTAATAGTAAATTAAATCATTTATTTACCCGTGAGGTACCCAACAGCCTGTGCAGCGTAGCATGCCGCCTGCTCATTGCGCATGCCCACATATTTGAGGCCGGCCATTTGGAATGCCAGAGCTGTCTCAATTACAGGGATGCCCACTATGCCAAAGACATATTCCACTCCCTGGAATAAATCATATTTGTTAGTAAATCATAACAAAATCATAGGCTGAATATTAGAAAACCATGTCATTGACTTGTTAAAATTTGCATAAATGCAATGCTATTGCCTATTTGGTCCTTTGCAAATATCCTTTCAAAAATTCTAATCAAAGGTTTTATAGGAAATTAATCGAAATGACAGGAAATGGGACAAATAAGTTTTTGAAACAATGAGATAAAAGTTTCACTTTACTTTTAAGACTTTATTACTGTTAAAAACTCACCTGTTTCTTCAAACTCTCTGCTAAAATAGTATTACCGTCGACACCCATTGCTTGGCTTAATTTTGGCGACACGTGAATGGAACGTCTTAATATCAGCTGGCTAACTCTCCTTAATAACATTTTAAGCAATTGAAATTAAATATTATCTCTAATTACAAGTTATCTCCGGAGTTACGATCCGAAACTAGAATACTAATAAACTTTAAACACTCATAGCAACACTTTTTATCAAGGTTTATAAAATTAACTCGGAGGGAGTAATTTATTTAACATAATCTACCGAACAACGGTTAGTATCTTTTACATATAATCCAGTATCAACACCCAGTGCTCAATTTACAACTCTAAAGGATTACTTACCATTCCTAAATAATCAGCTATATGAACACACTGGAGTTTGACCTAAAAATAAGATAATAATTTGATGATAAACAAAAATAAACTTTGGACTTCGGATTTAGCGCGTCAAACTGACAGACAACAGTGACAGTGCCATTTTAAGCAGTGTGCTAACTATTGTGATGCAAGATTCCACCCTTTATCACTTTATTAACTTCCTAGCAATACCTAGTTAATAGCAATCCTAGCAAAACTGATCATGTTGCTTGTTTCAAGATAGGAGAGACAGAATGATGTTTTAAATATGCTTAACGCTATTTATGAGATCTTGAATTCGTTTCTTTCGGATAAATTTCAAAGATGGAATTTTTTGGGTTCCTCGACATAAGGGTGCCAACGGGATCGTACTATTAACAATAAGCATAAGCCACCGCTCCGTCAGCCTGACAGGGCTCAACACACAAAATACGTAATTAAAGTGATTTTCAAAACTTACTTCAATACCCATCTAGACGTCTAATCGATATTTAAATAATCGAATTTAAATTAAAAAAACTATAAATTAAAGGCAGGCGGTTCAGTCCGACTCCGACAAGCTCACGTTCACGAGCACTTGTTAATTATACTCACAATCAAATCCACCAATATTTAACCATTCAAACATTTTTTAGCGCTGGTCACATTATGACTGTTGTTTGACAGATGACTTTTTATAATGACGTTCATTATTGTAGTTTTATGAAGTTAGCTTCGTCAACATTGTTTCGACTAGTTAACACAAAACACGTTTCTCTTATTTAATGCTAGCTTTATAAACTATTTCAGGGATCCTCTAGTCTAGACTAGACCATACTAGAAAATATGACGATTTCATGAAAATATTACGTTTCCGAGCCAATTTAACGAAGGTTACTATTATATTGATGATTTCTATAGATGTGTATTTTATTTTCTATTACACATCCTTCCAGTGAACTTAAGTCATACTTTAACAATAAACTTCTGTACTAAAATACCCGTCTGTTGGATTTGGTATGTAGCTTAACGGATTAAAAGATGACACGTGACTCAAGTAAACAGTTTAGCCTGTTCGGGAATAACAAAGGACTCACAAACTTATTTATCAAAGCCTAAGAGTAGCTGTGGGACGGAGTAACGGGCAGAAACTACAACTACAGTTAATATATAAAATAGCTGTTAGAGCAAGGGCGTACCCAGGTAGGGGCAGGGGGGGGGGGGGGGGGTTGGCAGCTGCCCCCCCCCTAGAAGATAAAATAAACGTCATTTTTCTTGGCAAGTGGGAATTAAAAACGTGTTAAAGTGCGTTTCATCAAAGAATTCCCTTCGCCGTTATATTGGTACACCTGATTGTCAAGCTTGGACGCATCACAGAGTTGTCGAGGTTTTCAGAGATTTACAATTGTTTTGTGGATTTGCATCATGCCGAGGACACTTAAAAGTGGTGAAAGAGAGATGGTGTTAAAAGTAAAAACGTTTTGTGAGAGTGAAAAACGTAATAAAGCGCCAATAATTCCATTAGAATGTGTGCGACTTCGCGTCGCCGCCATGACAGGTTAGTAAAATAGGGTTACCAGCTAAATGTTCCGAAGTCCCGCTGCTACCCCGTTGTGTTGTATGTGTACTAAAGTATGTAAACTAAGATTTGTTTTACAACTAGAAACTTTACAGATTCACATTCTTAAAACATATAGATATTTGACGAATGATACTAATTACTAATAAATTAAGTAATAAATATCGGTTAACCGTTTACGGCTATGTCTATTTGGATTCCTCGTTAATACATTGAGCTTTATTGTACACCCCAATTTAGGGCCTTAGATACCTATAATGTCTATAAAATTATTAAATTTGGTCTTTGTTTTAGGCATTTCTGAAAAAACCGTTTCAAAAATCACGGAAGAAGGTAAGGTTGCTGCCAGTACATCAACAAAAATTTCAACACCGGGCAAGCATCGTCCTAGAGAAAAAACGGTTAAGCTTGACGATTTTGAACTTTGTGCTTTACGTCAAAAAATTCACGAATTTTATGTCGTGAAGAAGGAGTTACCCACTCTTACTAAATTGTTGCACGAAATGCGAAACGAAATTGACTTCAAGGGTAGTCGTACCACTTTGTGGCGAATCATGAAGGAGTTGGGATTTTATTTCAAAAAATGTAAATCTAAGAGAAAAATACTGATGGAAAGATATGACATCGTGGCATGGCGTTATCGATATTTAGAAGAAATCCGAAGCAATCGTCTTGGTGACCAACAAAGACCAGTCGTCTATTTGGATGAAACATACATTCATTCCACATACTGTGCCGGTAAATGTTGGCAAAGTGAAACTGAAGAAGGGGTTTTGTCATCAGATTCAAAAGGCCCAAGATGGATCATTGTAAATGCAGGTGGTAAAATGGGTTTTATACCCAATGCACAGTTGATTTTCAAATCTCAAACTAAGTCGGGAGACTACCATGATGACATGAACAGAGAAAACTTCATGAAATGGATACAAGAAAAGCTTTTGCCAAATCTGCCTGCGCAGTCAATAGTGGTAATGGACAATGCGTCGTACCACACGGTAGCGGTGAATAAAGCACCCACCATGTCAAGTACGAAATCAGAAATGCAAGAGTGGATTGTGAACAAAGGCCTTGCATATTTACCAACTATGGTAAAAGGTCAATTATTTGAAATTATCAAGGAACACAAAGAACCACCTCTCTACGAAGTCGATTTATTATTGCAAGAGCATGGTCATAAAGTGGTACGACTTCCTCCTTACCACTGCGACCTGAACCCAATCGAGCTCATATGGAGTCTTTTGAAAAGGCGGATAGCTGAAAAAAACGTGGGTCAAGAAACAAGAAATATAGTCAAAATAACTGAAGAGGCATTTCGTAGTATCACACCAGAAGAATGGATAAAAGAATGCTGTCACGTGGAAACCATTGAAGACAAGTATTTCAACGATGGTATATCTGTTGATAATGAAATAGATCGTTTTATAATCGAAGTAGGAGATGACAGCGATACTTCAGATAGTAGTGACTCTGGAGATAGTGACACCAGTACTATATCGGGTGTAGGTCCGTTGGAGGAGCACAATTATTTAAAAAAATAATTACTGATTTTTTTGTATAAATATTTGTATGGTTAAAATACAGGAGTTTAATTTTTTGAACACACATTCTTACTCGTGTACCTACTTAATAAAAAGGGATATTTCGTGCGCATTCACAGCTACAGTAGGACAACGTCTGGCGAGTCGGCTATTAAAAATAAATCCAAATTTTTTAGTCAAAATGTATCATAATGACATCGTGAAATCTCCTCATTATTAGGTAATTATAATCTTCATAATCTGGCAACACTAATTTAAGCACTACCAACATAATGGCGAAGGGAATTCTTTGATGAAACGCTCTCTACCTACTTTGCGCAAAATGAAGTGTTGGAAACAAAATATCTTTTCAGTCAGATATTTTAATTTAATATTTTTTATCTATAATTAAATATTCTACAATATTCGATATAGTATACTGTTAGCGACGCAATATAATTTAAATCTCCCGCGAAACCGTCGCATCTTGTAGTTTCCGCTCCCGACGAGACAATCAGAGCCATCTAGGATTAAAGCCGAATATAATTTGGAGAAAACAACATCTAGCGCTATCTAGTTACGGACGACAGTACTTTTTCCAGTAAAGAGAAATAGCATCAATTTATACAAGAAAATTTAATCATGCTTGGTTGGATCAATATGCACCATGGCTAGTATATTCCAAGCGACTAAAAGGCGCTCTTTGTAAGCATTGTGTTTTGTTCCCTCCGCCCATCAGCACTGTGAGAGGAATTTTGGGATCATTTATGGTCAGGCCATATATAAAGTTCAAAAATATGCATGAAGACTGCCGAAAGCATGCAACGACCAACCTTCACCTAACAGCTACAAATGCTGCAAAAGTTTTTCTTGAAAATCTTCCTGTATACATCCAACTGCAAAGTGGACACCAAAAAGCAATCGATGAAAACAGACAAATATTGTCATCAATTATTTCTTGTATAGTATTTTGCGGTACACATGATATGCCTCTTAGGGGAAAACAAGCAGATGAGGGTGTTTTATTAGATTTATTGAAGTTGAAAATCAATTCAGGGGATGACAAATTAAAGAGTCATCTAGAAAAGTGCCGTCGCAATGCAGTTTACACATCGCCAAAAATACAAAACGAATTGATAAATTTATATGGCGAAGTTATTAAGGAGAATATAATAAGTGTGGTTCAGAAGACCATGGCTTACGCAGTCTTAGCTGATGAAACAGCAGACGTAGCTGGGAAAGAACAGCTGTCAATAGGCGTGCGGTTCTACGACGAAAGCAAAAGGAAAATCAGAGAAGAATTTGTAGGGTTCGTTGAACTAAAAGCACAAAATGCTTCAGCAATTGCCGAAGAAATTGACAATTTCTTGATTAGTTCTAACCTCCCAACCGAAGATTGCGTAGGGTTTGGATTCGATGGCTGTTCTACAATGGCAGGGAAAGAGGGTGTCGTACAAGCCATTTTGAGAAAAAATATCCTCGTGCTTTATATTTTCATTGCTCAAGTCACAAACTCAACCTTGTTGTGAATGATGCGAACGCAGTGCCAGAAATTAGAAATACTGTCGCCACTGTAAAGGATGTTATAACGTTTTTCAGAGAATCGACTACACGTCGAAACTACGCTCCAAGCCTATCACGATTGTGTGAGACGAGATGGTCCGAAAAATCTAAATCAATCAGAAAGTTTTCTCAACATTTCCCAGATCTTGTGAATTCTCTAGAAACGTTATCCGTAGAGGGAAATTAGACCACCAGAAAATCTGCATATCAGTTGCATTCAGCCGTTACAAAACCAGTTTTTATTGCTGCTCTACAAACAATAGCCAAATATTCAGCAGTTTTAGAACCAGTAGTTAACGCACTGCAGGCTAAATCGATCGACATGATCTCGGTGGGGGAACACATCAAACATATCAAGAACATTCTCAGAAATGACCGCGAGTTTCCTGATAGAATAAGTAATGAAATACTTCAAAAAGCGCGAGCTGTTGCAATGGATTTGAACATAGAAATTTCGGTTCCACGTCTTGCTCACAAGCAAACACATAGAAGTAATCCGCCATCAGACAATGATAACGAATATTGGCGGCGTTCCCTGATAATACCATACATTGATTCACTAATTTCATCTTTGAATATTCGATTCTCCCATGAAAATACTCTGGCGTTTGCTTTAAGTAAGCTACATCCCTTGTATATGACCAAAACCAGCATTACAGACTTACACAAGACCGCAGAATCATTCCAAGAATTTTATAACCTGCATATTACCGGAGAACTGAACCTTTGGCATAATTTATGGGTGAAGAAGGCTTTATCAGATGATCAATTATATTAAGGGACATAGAAGTAGTTGATCTGTTCAACGAAGCCAACATTTTTTACCCTGCTGTCAGAAAGGCATTGATTATTTTAAGCACTATCCCATGCACCACGGCGACCTCAGTCTCAGTTTCAGTACGCTGCGAAGAGTTAAAACGTGGCTTAGAAGCACCATGGGTGAAGAAAGGCTTACAGGATTATGTCTGATGAGCGTACATCGCAATTATTTAAAAGAAAACAGTGAGTTTATTGAAAAGACTGTCATAAACAAATTTTCGGCAAATCCGAGAAGATTACTGTTAAATTAATATATTAAATTAATATATATATAATATTTTGTTTTGTGTCATAATCAAACTAATTAATAAAAGTAAATTTTCATGATTTTTTGTTTCAATATACCCGACCGACCATCTTCTCGGAACAGGTATGAGCTGCCCCCCCGTAGCTGAAATCCTGGGTACGCCCTTGTGTTAGAGGCCGAAGATAGATACACCTGGAGGTAATTAATCATCTAAGTGTTTACTTGGGCTTCGGTACAGTCGACTCTCGTTAATTCGAAACTCGAGGGACTCTTAAAATATTACGAATTATCGAGTGTTTGAAATATCAAATGGTTCGAAATTTTTGAGAGAAAATAAATAAAACTTCAAATTATTAAGTGTTGCGCCGATAAGTTCGAATTAACGCGTCGATTTGTTACGTAGTAATGATTTTTTTCACGTAGTCCTGGAGAGCTTCTTAAATAATGGCGTGATTTGAATGGATTTGGTATCAATTTAAAGTTGACAGTTAAACCATTAAAATGGTTTACCATTTTTATTATTCTTAACTAGTTAATAAGTACTCAAGTTCGCGCGTAATCAATTCCAAGTTAGTGATTCCATACTTTTGCTCGCGAGTGCTGTTCATCTGTCAATACTTACGACTTTTTTTGCAGTCTACTTATAAAGTATTGTATACCTACAACACACAGTCAGACACATGTGATGCTATCATATCTATTTACAGAGAATAAAATCACAAAAAAGCCCACTAAAAACTTTGGTACACGAAAAGAATTATATGAGAATCTATTCTTAATACTCCGCTTGAAATCGTTACCTTTCTCAATCTTGCGATTGCTTTTGCAAGGTAGGTAATAGAAAATGTCGTACCTAAACCTAACTTCGTGCCAGTGGCGAAGCTAGTTCTAAAGGAGTATAAAAACTTGTTGGGGGCGTTTACCCGACTACAGCAAAGTTCCACAGGAGAGTATTGTTTTTACAAAATAAATAATATAGTATACTGACTTGAAAAAAAAAATGCTGTAATAATGACTTTACTGAGAAAAATACAAGAGCGAGCGAAGTAAGTTGGAAAATTGGAGCATCCTGACTCGGATCCGGCTTCATCAAACAGTGAGCGAAGCTCGGTAATTTGAGCATTCTGTACCGGGATAGGTTAAATTTTCCACGTGATTTTAATAAAAGAATGCAAGACCGAATGAAGTGAGCTAGAAAATTGGAGAACCCTAACTCGGGTAGGTACTTGATTAAGCTGGCGTTGTGATTTTACTAAGAGAATGTAAGAGCGAGTAAAGCGATCTCGAAAATTGGAGCATCGTGACTGGGATACTAGAATAACCTAGCGATTGCGAGCGACTAGAGATGAAACGAAAAAAAAGAAACCATGCTAACGCCGATCCCAAATAAATTTTGCAGGATGAGGACGAGGTGGCAGAGAGACACTGTGGTGTTTTCATCCGTTTTCTTTTTCCGTCCGTGTTTTCATCCGTTATCTATCGTAACTTGCCTAACGCCTTCGCCTTCCTTATTAAAGCTCAAGAGCAAGAGAAATAAAAAAAATGTGCCTAAGTCAATGACCCAGTCTGAAATAAAATACATTTGTCTGTTATAGTTTTGTTTGCAACTTTATTTTTCTTCCTAATTATACCTAGCCGAATGTAAGTAACCTGTATTCGTAGAAATTAAACATATTATAAGTGGGTCATATTCAAAATAATTGTAAGTTACGGATAGGAAACAGATATGAATATTGTTTGATTGTAACAGAAAAATAACAGAAGGGAATTATTAGGGCAAGTTTAAATAGCACACGTTTATAAATTAAATAATTAACGTTGAGCTAATTAAAACATCTGGAATAGTAGAATACCATCATCACTATCACTACTTATGCATACCTATTACAGTTCACCTACTAAGATTAAGTATAACAGGCTACGAGTGCGAAGCCGGTGTGGGTCGCTAGGTGGGTACATAATGAAACAACATTTCGATGATCGTATTTTAATTGGTATAATTGCCATAAATCAATAAACAATTCGTAAAGCAGTTTAAACTGCATGATTTTAATAATTAGAGTTCTATGTTACTTTTTTGCTATCTGACTAAGCACTTACAGTATTAACAATTTAGTTTTTTAATGAAAAAGAGTTTCTCAGATATTAATTTAAAAAATACTCACAACATACAACTTTACACTGACCTGTAAATTGCAAAAAGCCTGAGACATTTTGAATTTCGCGGGCTACCTTGGCGCATCCCCCTTAACTGATACTGAGACGGCCAACGAGAGGCTGGGTACGCCTCGGCGAGGCTGCGCGGTTAGTACAAACGGCTCAAGCGGTGAGGACTGAGCATACGCAGTAAAACATGCACACACAGACAATACATGGCACAGCAATGCAATACATGCCACATTATACGCAAACTTTACATACTTCTAATAAATTTAAGTCAATAAAAAAAAAAATGTTTTGGCTAACCTGCGGTGCAGTAAATATTAATATTTTATTTTCATTAATTCATACAACATGAGACAATGTGAATAACGCCTAATCATTCATATCTGTTACGTAACAGAAAGAAGTGATGGATAAAATAACGGATATGAATTAATTGCACGTATCTAATCTACAAATCTATTTATTTCCACAACAATTCGAAATGTTATACGAATATTTTATAGTTATAACAAATATCACAATACAGCCATTTCCTAGTATGAGTATTATAACAGTAATTACTTACCGCTATTGTAAACGACTCACATTGGATATTTACTTTTAAAAGTCTAATTTTCTTCGACAACGAAACGAGCTGAAGAACTATATTGAACAAAATCCCCGAGCGTTTATTCTTACGTTGTGTAGTGACAGCTAGTGAACTCATGTTGCCAGTATATCAAATTTCTTTATTGCCATGGAAATACTGTGAAAATAGCATAACAGAGAAGAATAACAGATATGATTAAAATCAGGAGACTCATTAATAAATTAAATTTGGAGAACACTAAATAGTATTTTATATTTTTTTTAGTGAAGTGTTGAAAGTTTAAACAATATTCTCTGAATATAGTTTTTTTTTAAACTTTTGTGTAATGGTTAATAATTAAATTATTTTTTTAAGTTTACCGTCAAAGACGTGGACATTGAATACTTGTATAAAACGGAACCTACGCAATGACTGGTTTAATTTTTTTTAATGAATTGTTTAGCTGTACCAAATGTTTCGTTGGTTTTTATTAAGCTCAAATAAATAAATAATCTGTTTGTTTATAAAATTCTAGTCAGTTGTATCTCGTTATGAAAATAATTGGGTAGGACATTAAGACAATAGTAAATATACAATTATTTTGAATATGACCCAAGTATCGTTTTTTGGAGGACTATTATAATCTCATAACAATATTGCATTCCATTTCTTTTATTATTTTGTTTTGTATTTCTTTTTCGTGGAGTAGGTACGATCTGCAACGAAAGATACAAAACGTCACAAATGTTACAAGGAACAGTTATTTATAAGAATACAACTTGGGATAGGGTTTTTTAGTTGACCGAAAACTTTACAAAGAGTTTTTATTTCTGGTCTTTTAACCTAACACAGCTGTAGTTATAGTCCTGTTTTTAGGAAAATAGTCTATAGAAATGATACCTCTTCACGACGGCGTTCGCGTGGCGACGTCTATGCAACATCTACACCACGTTACGTGGCCCCTGTGGCGTTCTATGCGGCCTCTACGCCAAGCTACGCGGACTCTACTCAATGCTACGAGGCTACTACGTCATGCTACGAGGCCTCTATGACATTCTACGAGGCCTCAACGCCATGCTACGAGGCCTCTACGCCATGCTACAAGGCCTCTACGCCATGCTACGAAGACTCTACGCCACACTACGTGGCCTCTACGCCATGCTACGAGACCTCCACTCCACGCTACGCGGCGTCGTGTACATAATAGTTTCCGGATTCATACTTGCATTGCATGCATTGATATCAAAATGATGTCCAGATTCCTTCATTGTTTAATCACGTGTCTTTTTTGAGGCATTTTTCTATTACTTTTTGGCGACGCGCGGTCGCGGTCAAATTACGTCCCATCAAGTTCAACGGGTATGAGTATTTTTTTGCACACATCACGCCCGAAAAATTTTAATCAGGGTAGCATCGGGCGACTGTGAGCCCTAGTCTAAGACCACGATGATTTCCAGTCAAGACTTTTTTTGAGTGTTTTTAATGTGTCACTCTCCGAGATACGGTTTCTTGATAATACTTCTACATTTGAGATCGGCTTCCACTAACCATCTCCTGTTAGTATCATGAGTAAATATTAGGAGCCTTTTGTGACCCCTGTTCCTGGCCATAATAATTAATAGATAACCGTGGTTTCTTATTATAAAGTAGCTTGCGGCAGTCGATTTACGTTGTTGAGCAGACACATTTTTCGAACATATGGAGCAATTGATTAGCAATATGCTTCAAAATGATTCAAATTGAGAGTAATAGTGTGTTACGCAATTATGTTGCTGGTCGATAATCGACGTTCTTAGTGACTGGATATCGCTTTATTTACTTCGTCATGAATGGTCTTTTACTTCTTAGAATACTTCACAACTTGATCATGTGTTATTTTAGGTGCCGTCGACAGACTCACCTACACTGCCTACAGTGCTGTGCCGTAGAGCCACCGTGTCTGTCAACAAGCGGCCATAGTGATTAGTGATCCATAAAACATTGACGACCGTGCCGCCTACACACGGCGAAAAAACCGTAGTTTTTCACAGCAAGAAAAACTTGTGTGTACGAGTATAAGGGACCTAACACCGTTTGTCCACCCGCCTCCGTCAACGGGACGTCAACAAGAAACGATATTATTCGAACCGAGCGTGACGTCTCGGTGACGACGTGCGGTGGACATGCGGCCATAGCACATGTTTGTATCGCTACTTTGGCGCTGTCATCTCTTTTTCGTTAACATGGCGGTGGACAAACGGCTAAGGGTTTAAGGGTGCGTTCACATCTGGCGAATGCGCCGCGAATGCGCAGCTATCGAGCCGTTCGCGAGCCGCCCGGGAGCTGCGCGCGTGCATTTTACGTGAGCTGGACGCGCACAGATCGCGCGCCGCGCGCGATCTGCGCGCGTCCAGCTCACGTGCTTATATTTTCGTTTGCCTAGCCTCAGCGCGGGGAGGAGCGATAGCGCACGCGCGACACTTGCGTCGCTCGCGCACGGCGCGTGAACGGCGCAAGAGCAGTGCGCGAACATAACATGCACGCGCGCAGCTCGCGGGCGGCTCTCGAACGGCTTGACGGCTGCGCATTCGCGGCGCATTCGCCAGATGTGGACGCACCCTAAGATATTGCACTGTTATCTTCAGCACTGGCAGATTGATGTGAGAAATGGACGAAAGTAGAATAAAAACTAAAAGGTGTAAAGATAGTGGTACCTATAAGTGGTTTCGAAAAACTGGAATTTAGTTTAGAAAGACATAAAATTCAGCCATAAAATAACGGAAAGAGGAAAAACTACATGCTGTAGCGCGATACAGCAAGATGATGATGATGAAGATGACGTTTCTAAATTTTTTGTTCTTATTGAAATCCGCCATGGAAAGGAACCTACGTTAAATATTAGCCATGCTTGTCTTAGACAAAAACACTAAGTAATATATTTGTTTAGCCATTCAGACGAAGTTTGGTTTACAAAAAAGATGCTTGATAATTATTATTTTGTGCTTTGAGCAGTGGTTTCGGGTGGTCGCTCCATGCGAAATACTGGTATTCAGCTACATCCGGTTAGACTGGAAGCCGATCCCAACATAGTTGGGAAAAGGCTAGGTAGATGATGATGATGCTTTGAGCAGTGGTTTCGTCCCCGACTTACGACTTGTCCTGAGTTCGGAGCCAGGCAGGCACATTACTTTGTGTATTTCATTTCATGAACACTGCTCTCAAAACCGGCAAACATGGCGAGGAAACCGGCATGTCCTAGAATAATAATAATTTGACATCTACCAACCCACACTGGGCCCGCGTGGTGGATTATGGTCCACTCACAGAGAAGAGGCATCTGTCCCAGCAGTAGCAACATTATTTTAGGGCTCATTATGAGTTACGAGTGCTTTGGCAGAAATGTTGGAAGATAATCGTTTGTCTTTCTATAAAGTACCTAGAATGTGGAGAGTTAAAAATAATATGGGTATCAGACTAATGCACTGATGAATAAAAAATGTTGATGGATGGGGTGGGGGGGGGGGAGGTATTATAAGTAATAATATGAGGGAAAAGGGTGGTATGACTTGTATGTAAACAGTCTACTTGTGACTTGGCGAACATCTCGGATGCGCTACAGAAACTGGGAAGCCTCATCAGCACCGAAACGAATGGCTGTATTGTCTGCGCGTAAATGAGAGCTACCGACTGTGCAATGCTTAGTCATTATCTCAGTAGCAGCCTGGAGTCTAGATTTCTGCCCGTTTGATGACAACAGGCTCGCCCCCTTTTACTTGGGACTTTTAAACATAAGTGGTGCGAAATGTGGATGTCATTTTAGGTACAGGCGGTCGATTCTGTAAAAATCTCACCGTGAAATCATAAGTAAGTGAGCACTTTAGTGTTAATCCCTAGCGAACGACAGCTCACTCCACGCTCACTTCACCCAAGCTTTCACGGTGAGATGGTTACAGAATCGCACGGCTGGTGTTTGAAAACTATTATCGTTCCATAACGTACAATACATAGAAGTAACAATTCAATTTATTATAGGATATTTGATTTGACTGTTCTATTAGCTTATAGAGCTAAAACATCATGCTAAACGCTTATCATTAATTATCCATGACACTACGAAAACCAATACCTGTTATTCTAATAGTAGTGTAAAAGTCAGTCTTATTCCTAACAAAGTATTTTGAATTCTTTATCACTCAGTTTTTGGCTACAACTTTTCAATTTTACAAACTATACATTTTTAAGGCACCGAAAACTTAAACAACCGGTCGATTCTGTAAAAATCTCACGGTGAAATCATAAGTGAAGTGAGCACTTAATAGTGTTAATCCCTAGCGAATGACAGCTCACTCCACTCTCACTTCACCCAAGCTTTCACGGTGACATGGTTACAGAATCGCACGGCAGTAGTTCTATTCTATGTATAAAAATCTCACCGTGAGAACTTAGGCGAAGTGAGCGTGAAGTGAGATTCAGTACACTAATGCTAGGGATTAACACTATTGTCTGCTCACTTCAAGCTCACTTCACCTATGATTCACGGTGAGATTTTTACAGAATCGATCGGCAGTTCTGCCTAACCCTTCGTAGATTACAGGCGTGATGTTATGTGTCATTTTCAGAATATTTTATACTGAAAGCTTCACTATGCAACAATCTACGCAGGAGATATGAAATGATAAGTATGTAGGGTCTACTCTACTTATAGTGGGACTTCTAATTAGTTGCAGTAAAATTACATTTCTTACTGTCATTCCGTAAAAAAATGATAGCACACAATCTCTACTAGTGATGTGATTAAAACGCTATGAAACGTCGTTTTAGGCCAGGATATTTGAAATTTGCCAATTGTGATTTAACTGTACAGTCGAACGGGGTGACTATGTGCCTAGCAGGTGAAAATGTGCAATCACTACATAGTATAAAACAAAGTTGCTTCCGTCTGTCTGTCCCTATGTTTGCTTAGATCTTTAAAACTGCGCAACGGATTTTGATGCGGTTTTTTTAAATAGATAGAGTGATTCAAGAGGAAGGTTTATATTAATACATGCATAATATAGTAGACAAACAGTGATCATTTTAGAGGTTTCTAATGTGATGTCGTAAATAAACACATTTTTTGCGCTTACATTGCAAACGCTAGCTGAACCCTACGAGATAGATCGAAATAATGAACTACAGTATTGTACACCTTAAAAAGGTCTACAAAAAAGTCCGCGATGGCATATGTCTATCTCTTAGGGATAACCCACAATAACCATTTTTTATCCTATACTTTTTACGAGAAATAATGGCTCTAAAATTATCATTGTTTCTCTACTATATTATGCATGTATTATACATATATACTTAAAAGATCGCTCTTAGCGATAAGACCGCCCATTGTGTCACCCTTTGTAAAATTTCTATATTTATATCTGTAATCTATATGGTGTACATAATAAAGAGTATTCTATTCTATTCTATTCTATAAACCTTTCTTTTGAATCACTCTATCTATAAAAAAAAAAACCGCATCAAAATCCGTTGCGTAGGTTTAACGATCTAAGCATACATAGCGACAGACAGACAGCGGGATAAGCGACTTTATTTTATACTATGTAGTGATCAGTAGGTATTGCACCCGTGCGAAGCCGGGGAGGGTCGCTAGTTAATAATATAACTATATTTTTAAATCACTAATAGATTCGTAATATCTCGTGAATCTGTTATTGATTTAAAAATATGGCGTTAAACACATTTGAGTTAGATTATTTATCAAAGCATAACTTAAGACCCCCCATTGCACATTTTCACCTGCCAGGCGCATAGTCACCCCGTTCGACGGTAAACAAAATACAGAATATTAAAGATAAAAACATGATAAAAACATTATAGTGTGAATGAAACAAAACATGGGTATGTTGTAGTTTCATTCACACTATAATGACCTAATTTCATTTAATATACTTTTTTATTTTACTATTCTGTATTTTCTTAATATTTTAACTAACTATTTACACTAGGTACTAAATTAAAAGATTAACTATATAAATAAATACAAAAACATAGGAATTTGAAGAGTTTTTTGCAAGGAAAAAAATCAATTCCGATGAAGCAGTCAGAACCGCCTTCAAAGATTTTATTTATTTACGGTCCCACAATTTTTTCAGTAAAGGAATATCAATGAACTACCTATAAAATGGCGAAAGTGCATATATACTTTGATTGATTAAATACATTATTTCATTTTTTTAAATCGTTATGCTTTTTCCATATAAAACGCCAACGTCACATGTAAGGACCTTATTAAATATACTATCATTTTTTATTAAATTAATTTAAAATTTTGAATAATTTTGAAGAGAATGTTAATTACTCGTAAATAAATCGATTCTTTTGTCACATCGCTGTTCAAATGTCGTTAAAAAGTGGGAACACGTAAGCTGTCATTTTACTGCAGCTAATTAAAAGTTTGACTGTATTTTTTTTATGGTTTATAAAAGTACATTGTAACAGTTACTATCTGTTCAATAGAAAGCCCTTGACGATAAAACATTTAAAGGCTTTGCAGATAATAATGTTGATATAATATGGCGTAAAAAGAGTTTCTTGAGTTACAAACAAACTAATATTTTAATTTTGTCGCTCGTTTATCTGTTGTCTTGACATCATTTTAATTATGGCTTGACATTCATCTATTTTACTGGAATTGTTTGACTAAACCGTAAAGTAAATGAAATACTTATACCTATATCTTGTTATCTATCTATTCTGTTTGTAATGTGAAAATAACAGTTTTTATCTAAATGCATATGAAAGAAGTAATTATTACCAAAAACAAATTTTTAAACGTTTGTCTGTCTGTCTGTTTGCTCCGGCTAATCTCTGAAACGGCTGCACCAATTCTGACGGGACTTTCACTGGCAGATAGCTGCCGGTCGATTCTGTAAATATCTCACCGTGAAATCATAAGTGAAGTGAGCACTTAATAGTGTTAATCCCTAGCGAATGACAGCTCATTCCACGCTCACTTCACCCAAGCTTTTGGTGAGATGGTTACAGAATCGCACGGCTGGTATCATAAGGCGTAACTTAGGCTTATATGGTGCTACTTTTATCTCAGAAAAAAGATTAGGATTCCGCGCAAAAAAATATAAAGCCCATGAAATTCAATCTGCTTTCTGACATGCACGCGAACGAAGTCGCGAGCACAGCTAGTGTAATATATATAATTTTAATGACTATAGCTGACATTGTGAATTGCATGAAATTATGATTTGTTTTGCTCTAAAAAAGCGTCGGATTCCTACTGACTAAATTCAAGCGTAACTCCATTTTCCTTCTTAGTTCGGAATTAGTCGCGCAGTGGTACCTATGCGACTCTGGCGTATTAACTCAATTTAAGTCACGTTGAATAAAAAATACGAATGTATTTTTGAGACTGCTGCTGAGTATCTAGCTATAGGTCAAGATGTAATTAAAATAACTCTAAACCTCATAGGGGGTCCCTGTACTTAACATTATGAACAACTTTTACTATGGGACCAAACCTGAAATCGCGAAAAAAATTCAGCTGTTCCCTACATTTTGACGAGTTATGTGAACATAAATTTTAATGTAGGGAACAGCTGATTTTTTTTTCAAGATTTCAGATTTTGTCCCATAGAAAAATTTGTTCATAAATGAGTACAATGACCCCCTTGTGAGGGGTTGTGTTATTTAAATTACACCTTGTAGTTAGTAACCCCTTTATTTTAACGTTGCTTACCCCGGTACTCAGAGTCATTAGTCCTACTTAAATATTAATTAATCATTAACTTTAAATTGGTACGCAGTCAGTCAACAAAAATATGTCAGATTAAAAACATTTTTGTTCACATTTGTGCCAAGATATGCTGGTTAATAAAAGTTAATGATTGATTAATTTTAAGTGAAGTCTCTGAGTGTGGCAGTTAGAGTTAAGAGCCGTTTAAACGTCAAAAATGTATGTCTAAACAGTCACTAACTTTAAGCAACTTTTATAAATAAACCCCCAAGTGTCTGACTATAGTAATAGTATAATTAGTGATTTCTGTGCCTATTTGCTTGTACTGTTCGCTCAACCGTAGCGCGCGATAAGTAGCTGTTCACCCAAAAGAATCGCTATGAATTGATATTTACACTACCCATGACTGGGCGGAAGTGCGGCGATAGCGGTCGCCGAAGCCTCCCTGGTTGTTGATGTAACACGTCGTCGGGTACTCCGCTGACCGCGCGCCCGCCGCCGGCTGCCACTTGTCCACAGGTTTATTCCGCAGTACGCAGCCGTCGCGCTCTGTCCGCTGTCCGCTACCAAACTGTCATGTACCGTTTCATTGACAATATGGTCGTATTCTAGAGTGACGGTTAAATTGTGATTCTTTGGCAGTTATAGTAATATAAAATTATATATCAAAATGGCAGTGATTTTTATAAAGTTTTTTGGTAAGTACCCTCTAAGTTGTGTTTGAAATGCGCTTTTTTATTATCATCCATAGTACCGGAAATTATTTTATTTCTACCACCAATTTGGGGTTTTGAAATTGTTTTGGAATTTATTAAAAAAAAAAAATTTATTCAAAGGTAGTAGAAATAAAACGCACAATTTACTGCAGTCAAGATAAACACTACACAAGGCATTCCATATTCAAGTATTTTTGTTAATTTAATGTGTAATAGAAAAGTGAAATTGTTAATCAAAGGTTGATTTTAGCACTATTACGAGTAGTAGGTACTATTGGCAATAAAGTTTCAAACGTTTCAAAATTTTGCTTCAGAATTTTGTTGCGATTTTTCCGGCAGTCGAAGAGTTTGAGATAATATTGTTTATTAGGAAATAAACAAGCAGTTTTGGTGCTTTTGTCGCATCAGGATACAATTTTCTATGAAGTCACTTAATAGCTTATGATAACTCAAGTAAACTCCAGTACTTACCTACACGAAGAGAAAAATCTTAGAAAAATTACTGTGATGTCCCATAATCTGAGTGCATTTGAGTGGTAATGGAAAAATGACTATGCTAGCATAGTCATTTTTTCACAGTAAAAATTCTTGTGCTGTACAGTAAAATTTATTGAACAAATAGTGAACTTTTCCCAATTCTCACTCAGAAAATTTCCTGTAGATGTCACTTTACAGTGACGAGCACAGTAATTTTTCTAAAAATTTTCTCTCCGTGTACTTGACGAAAAATCTAATCGTACCCAAAATTAAGATATAGGTACCTATAAGTTGAGTTCAATTAGTAAAACAATAGAAAAACCACTACACAGAAATATTTAAAATGCTACATCATCATTAATATATTTTATGAAATGGTTCTGGGCTGAACTCGTAGTTGATGGATAAACCCAACGTCAATTTTCCATAATGACGGTCACATAATGTTCGTGACAGCTTCCTGAACATTTTCCGTTACATCTTAGCAGCACGAACATCATTCTAATTCTTTCTGAAGTCCTTCTACAGTAATATTAACTTATTTTTGATTTTGTAATCAGCCTACAGTTTATAGGTCTTTCATAATTCCAATGGCATTTAAAAACACAGTGGAGTTTTGAGCTGTACATTTTCGTTGGCTTCAACACCTGATCACACACTATCACTAAAGGCCATCGTAAGGTGGTCGTATGACTTCGACTTTGACAGTGAATAGCTCGAGGTCAGACTCTCGGGGGCATTGTGACTTAATAGGACCTCTTGGACTAATCAATCCGGACGTGCATTTCCATCGCGCATTAACCCTTAAATGCATCGTGATGTAGATTTGTATCAACCAATCCAATGCCATATTTTCGTTTCCACAGAGCACGGGGATTCCCCAATTGTTAGAGATATTCAACTCATTTTGTTCCCAGTAGATTCGTTTTGGTTACATAAAGATGTAAATCACCACCAGCCCATTTAAAAAATAAAAAGTATTTTTATGAATAGGTATATTTATTTAAAATATTTTTTCCTTACGAGCTAATGTTACGTCCAAATAAATTTAATTTGCTTAAAAAGTAAAAATCATGCATTTAAGGGTTAAAGAATGCGTACAAAATGATCTGTGCAGGGAACACATACATACATATCTGATACATATACCTAGTACTTTGAATGCATGTAATATGAATAGATGTTATTAAAATTTGAAACATACCATGCTATTGTCTTCACAAGTGAAGGCTAATATTATGTTGAAACATTTTACATGACGGTAAGGTACTTAGCTCCAACTTTTCATAATAATTACAGAAGTATAGTGCATTATAATTATATTGAAAAATTGTTTTGACTTCTGCGTATAAAACATTTATAAACTTGCTACGGGGCAGTCAATTATCATACAGACAAAGACGATAATTTTGCATGATAGATGAGAAATGTTAATAATGATTTTAGTGTTAAGTGCTTATAGGTATACATACTTAAATATATATCTAAGATGATCTTGAAGTCATTGAGATCTGCATTATAATGTGTGGTGTTTATGAAGTTAAGCTTCAGTAGAAATTTGATGAGGATAATCACGTTTTCCTCTATTTCAATACTGCCCGGGGTTTCCGGGGTTGATATAATAATTCTACATTTATTAAACAAGCAAAATCGTTTGAAATTATTCAATATCTGGGCTGAACGGAGAAACAAAAAATATCATTATTCAATAAGATGTTTGTTACCGAGGCTCTTAGAGCAAAGCAACATATAAATCGTTCTAATTATGAATTAATATTACATATGGATTGTCAAGAATGTATTAAACTAACAGTTCTACTAGGAAAAATACTGATATCGCGATCAGCAGCCGTTAATCTGTTAGGATGCCAGCATAAATAAATATGTATTGTGAGTTCTACGTAACCCTAAGTCACAGCTATCTGCAAGCAGTCACGTTAATCAAGATACCTAAGACACCGTTGTAAAAATAACTGTAACCCTGTCGAATCTCAAGTCAATGAAGACATTTGATTTAAAGATTGACGCAAAATTGCGAAAGTAGTAGAAAAGTAGAGAAAGTAGTAGTAGTGCGAAAATTCTCCCCTTTCTCCAAAGGGTTTACCTCGATAGAAAAAAATAAAATAAAAATTAAAATAGAACTTTGCATTTTTTTTTTGTTTCGAGAAAATTTTATTTTATACTGTACTAGCGACCCGCCCCGGCTTCGCACGGGTGCAATGCTGATCACTA
This sequence comes from Eremobia ochroleuca, assembly GCA_949629135.1. Taxonomy (NCBI): domain Eukaryota; kingdom Metazoa; phylum Arthropoda; class Insecta; order Lepidoptera; family Noctuidae; genus Eremobia; species Eremobia ochroleuca. The sequence goes on along the minus strand of OX451402.1, from coordinate 10,108,307 downwards.
TCACTACATAGTATAAAACAAAGTCGCTTCCCGCTGTCTGTCTGTCTCTACGTATGCTTAGAACTTTAAAAATAAGCAACGGATTTTGATGCGGTTTTTTTTAATAGATAGAGTGATTCAAGAGGAAGGTGTATATGCATATAATACATGCATAATATAGTAGAGAAACACTGATAATTTTAGAGCCATTATTTCTCTTAAAAAGTATAGGATAAAAAATGGTTATTGTGGGTTATCCCTAAGAGATAGACATATACCATCGCGGACTTTTTTGTAGACCTTTTTAAGGTGTACAATACTGTACTACATTATTTTGATCTATCTCGTAGGGTTAAGCCAGCGTTTGCAATGTAAGCGCAAAAAAATGTGTTTATTTACGACATCACATTAGAAACCCCTAAAATGATCAGTGTTTCTCTACTATATTATGCATGTATTATACATATGAACCTTCCTCTTGAATAACTCTATCTATTAAAAAAAACTGCATCAAAATCCTTTGCGTAGTTTTAAAGATTTAAGCATACATAGGGACAGACAGCGGGAAGCGACTTTGTTTTATACTATGTAGTGATTCCTTTTATAGTATGCTAGGCCATATAGTCAAAATTTTATTTATTTGTTAGTCATTGTAGTTTTGTACTTAAATAAGGTTAGTATTGTTAGGTGTTAGGGTCTTTTAGGTACGGTGAAAAAGGCCTCCTCATAAGTTTCCAGCTAATTGTACGATATCGTCTACCCTTCCTTCTTTTTTAACCAACTTAAAAAAAGGAGGAGGTTCTTTATTCAGACGTTTATATTTATATTTTTTTGTAAGTATGTTCATATCTCCGTCATATATAGACGGATACGAAATTCTTTTTAATGGATAAGGTATGCCTCAGGGGTCATATAAGGTGCCATATAAATTTGATTAACTTTGCTTGGGTAGTTTTTGAGTTAGCTTTCAATCGATTTTTTCCACTTAGTTTATATTGGTGTTATTTTAATAACTTCTGGTCATTGATAAATTACATAGCAAGTAGTGATAAATTAATTTTTATGGGGTAGGTACAACTAAAAAGTGAAAAATAAAAAACTTTTTTACAAAAAAAAAAAAACCTGCTTCCAAAAAAAAAGAAACACTACAAAGTGAAAAATAATTTTAATGACACCGACTTCCGAGATTAAAGTTTTTCTCTTTGCAGTGTTTTTTTTTTTGGAAGTCGGGTACCAATTTTGAAATTATTTGTGACCATCTTTCATCCATAGCTCTCTGAATATGACCCGAATATTTCCATTTCAGTGTCAGGACCTGTTTTGTCCGCATCTCCCGCCTTTGTTATTTTTCTTTTGACTCTATCTTTCAATTTCATCAAAAACTTAAAACATAAATAAAAATTGAGTCAAAAACTAAACTTAAATGTTAAATTCCTATTCCAAATGCTTAAAAGATACACTAAAAAGATCAAACACTTTTTTTTAATATAATATCACCTTTTAAGGTTGACGCAAAATTGCAAAGTATTAGAAATTCTCCCCTTTAATCAAGTACCTGAGACGGTACTTGGAATTAGGTACAATAAAGTGTGAACTATCTTCTATTTATATCTTGCAGGAGCTGTTGTTGGTTAAACATAGCCTGCACATGTTGTTTATACGCGACTAGTCTCGTAGAGGCGCCATCAGAAATAAGCCGATCCTGTTTCCTGAGGCTTGTTTTCTATTCTCAAGTAATGGCGCGAATAAAAAGCTATTTTTATCTGTACTTTATAAAGTACCTTGCATTACTTACATCTTTGTATGTTTTATGTATGAAGCAACATTTTAATGCTTTTTCGTGCTTCTATGACCTGCCGTGCGATTCTGTAACCATCTCACCGTGAACGCTTGGGTGAAGTGAGCGTGGAGTGAGCTGTCATTCGCTAGGGATTAACACTATTAAGTGCTCACTTCACTTATGATTTCACGGTGAGATTTTTACAGAATCGACCGGCTGTTTAAGTTTTCGGTGCCTTAAAAATGTCTAGTTTGTAAAAATGAAAAGTTTTAGCCAAAAACTGAGTGATAAACAATTAAACATACTTTGTTAGGAATAAGACTGACTTTTACACTACTATTAGAATAACAGGTATCGGTTTTCGTAGTGTCATGGATAATTAATGATATAAGTAGTTAAATTCATGCAAAATTATTATGTTAAAATATTCATACATTCTTGATCTCAATGGCTGCCGGATAGTATAAAAAAGACGATCACCTGCGTGATGCGTCTTGCCAGGAGGCACGCAAAATCGCACATCTATCTATTAAATTATCTAAATATTATATTCAGCAATATAAAAATAATAAAACTGGCCGAGCATGTTAGAATACTGAACATATTTTTACATAACAAATCGTTGGGGCTTGAAGGAATAGCCATATATGTAGCGCATTCCAATTCAGTTTTTATTTGTATCTAGATTTACTAAAAAGCGAAAAAAACCTAAAATCGTAATTTTAGGTTGTTTTGTAGATAGTTTCAGTCCTAGTACCACCTCCCATTTCAAACTCCTACAAACAATAACGATATGGCCTAATTCTGAAAACTGTCGATTGAGGATGCTGCTGTGGCTGCAATCTTTAGCTCTGCTATGCTATTCTCTAAGAACACAGCCTTGCGTGCAGCGCTGTCGCAGCGGTGAAACTTAATTTAGTATTCACTAAGCTGCGTACAGCTACACTAGCGCTCAAGGCTGTGACGGCCGTGAGTTAAACTACCCAACGGCACAGCCACCGGAGGGCAAATTGACAGTTCTTCATACATTTTGGTATTCCTTAAACAAAAACAGCGTCGAACTCGCTTACATCCTCGCCCACAGCCTCGCGTCTAACTGTCAAATCCAAAAGCTCTAAATATTCGTGCGTAGTCTTGACAAAAATAGTAAACTGTACCTGAATTAGATTAAAAATATTTTGATTAACACTTATTTGAAAAAATGGATGCTCGGATAATTATAAAGCTACATTTATTAGAAGAAGCTAAGAAAAGTGATGATTTGAAGAAATCTCGACAAGCGAAACAAATAAGAAAGTTTAAAACAATATCCCGTGACTTTATCCATATTTACAGGATTTAATTAATATTATATTGACTTAACTCCATATATGCGTACGCGAGTTCGTTCCAGTGGTTTAACCAAGAGGCTGAAGGTTTGTTTACAGCTAGGTTTCTTGAAATATGATGGGTACCTTACCACACACCAACAAAAGTGCATTGAATTCCTGATGTCTCAGATATTATGCACACTATCATTTTTGGCTAATGGAAGTTACCAAACAATCATTGGCAAGAATGTAGACACACATATCTCAGACTTCTGCCTCTAGAGCAATCCACGAAGTTGTTGAAGCTCTGAATAATAAGAACATTAATTAGGAAGTATATTAGATTTCCGCAAAACCACAATGATCGACAAGTGCTCAAGTCAACTGGGACAGTGGGAATAATTGTGATAGTTTGAGTGTTTCACACAACATTTGTAATCGAGCTAGGCTACCAGCTCCTATATTAGACCAATGTGACTTAGATGAAGATTCTAGGTTACTTGGAATCCTGACAGGTCAGGCTCCAACACATGATGACTAAGTGAGTGGGCAGATAAGTAGGCGAGATTTAGTCTAAAATGATAATTTGCTTTCCTTTCTTTCCAGATGTGGAAAACATGTTTAGATAGAATATACTCATTACTTATTGATTAGATACACTAAATAGGTTTTTAATGGAAGTATAATTTGTGAATGTTAATGTAGATATAAGTGCATATATTAACCAGTAGTGTTTAATGTGTACCTACATGATTGGTATAATATCAAAAATTATTATTAGCCTTTATGTCCATATTTATACCTTTGTCTCGATTTTTACTATTTTTTAAATGTGTATGGGGCATGATAAATTAAATAGATATCTGCAGAATAATGTTTTCCTTTTTTATTTACCATTAAAAATAATCAATCAATCAAGTAATTTATTCAAATTAGGCTGAGAATCAGCACTTTTCGAATGTCAAAATTACATAAAACAGTCCCCCAAAACGCCCACCCTTCACCACTTCCTAGTACTTTAGCTGTGAAGAAGAAGTGGCGCAACAAACCCCAGCAGCCCAGCTGTCTGTTCAGTTACAAAAACTTGATTTTATACCATTAGTAGGCATGCAAAGTAATTAACATTATGAGAAACAGAACATCAAATTAAATTATTTACTATAATTATGTCAGCTAGCAAATGCCAATACAAACAAAAAAAAAAATACAAAAAAAACAAATACAATGAAAACTACTCAAATAAAAAAATGTAAATTAAATTAAATAAGCCTGCAGGCATAAAAAACAGTTCACAAAAACAGTTCTTACACTTAAATTACCATTTAAATTTCTGAACATCTATCATCTTAATATATTAAACTTCTATAGTAAACCCATGTTTCGGGGATTCAACTCCCTCGTCTGATGGATGCACATAAATCCTGCAGGGCCTGGGTCTGCCTTGTCCACGACTCACTTATTTCCTTAAAACTGGTTGTCAATAAGGAGTCTCTCATTTTGCAAATGCCTCTCTTCAATGGCGACAAAACGTTCAGTCAGGCTCGCCATTTGTGATTGCCTTTGAGAAGGTGGTGAGCGTTGAATCAGACGGCGGCATTATGTTCGACGCCTACGAGGTGCTATAAACATAAAAAAAATTGAAAGAAATTACTAAACTGAGGGAAAACAAATACAAAGGCAATTATGTAAGTATAACAGCATCACATCACTCTCTCTCTGAAGGAATATATACAGTGTGAGTCTTCATAAAGTGCACATATTAAAAAGGGTGAAAATATAAACAATTTTACCGACGGAAAAAATGTCAAAAAAAATCTAAAAAAAAAATTGAATTTTTTATGGGCTTTTAATTTTTTTTATTCTCGTCTTGGTACCCCATGCAAACAAACTGTTACTACTTTTAAACTAAATGTGATATTAAAACAAAACAAAATTAATAATGGTCTCTAATAATAGGCCGAGCTAATAAAGCCATAATTTTTTGAAAAATAAACCTCATAAATTAATTATTAATGATTTTTTGAAGAAAATTTACCATTTTTCTACCAATTTTTGCAATAAATGTAAAATTTATCAAAAGAATGTCCCCTTTACCCTACTTTTTTCTTATTTTATGTTATTCTACATCGTATTAGCTATTTTTTGGTAAAAATCCCATGGTTGTAGCTAAAACACAACATTTGCTATCAGAGGCTAAAAAAGAGGCTCACCGGGTGTGTTATTAATTCGAAAGGATAAATTACTTTCTTATGAAGGCTATGTCATTCATAAAACAAAGAAGCGTAGGTTAGGTTAATCAAAATCATTTATTATTTCACATGAAACTTAAAACTAATGCATTAATTGCTCAAAATGTCCGCCACGCTGTTGTAAACACAAAAACGCGCGAAGGGAAATTTGTTGTGTGGTCCTTCTTATCATTTCGCGATTATTGCGAATACCATTCGCGCAGTTTATTATGCGATCTTGCAAATCAGCCTCGGTTTCGATAGGGGTGTTACATCTACGTAACTACGTAACTACGTATCTACATCTTTTTTCTTATTTTATGTTATTCTACAGAATAACATAAAATAAGAAAAAAGTAGGGTAAAGGGGACATTTTTTTGATAAATTTTACATTTATTGCAAAAATTGGTAGAAAAATGGTAAATTTTCTTCAAAAAATCATTAATAATTAATTTATGAGGTTTATTTTTCAAAAAATTATGGCTTTATTAGCTCGGCCTATTATTAGAGATCATTATTAATTTTGTTTTGTTTTAATATCACATTTAGTTTAAAAGTAGTAACAGTTTGTTTGCATGGGGTACCAAGACGAGAATAAAAAAATTAAAAGCCCATAATAAATTCAATTTTTTTTTTAGATTTTTTTTGACATTTTTTCCGTCGATAAAATTGTTTATATTTTCACCCTTTTTAATATGCGCACTTTATGAAGACTCACACTGTATATTAAAATGTAGTATAGGTACATATAAGTAATTTACTTAAATTTTATTAATATCTCGTGGATCATAGAATATTATTGCGACACATTAGTATTATTATCCATGTAATGCAGCAGTGAAAATATCATAAGTAATAGGTACTCACATTTCAGTAGGTACGTATATTTATCCTCTTAGTAACAGAACTACCTCTGTTTAAAGCACACTCGATACAAATAATCAGATAAATATCGTATGCACCCAAAGTTTAAAAACTAGAAACTCAAGTGGTTTTGTTAGCGTGGCATCGGTTGTGATTGTTGTTGTGTTGACTTTTTAGTTTTTATTCATCGTCGCCGTCGCGTTGATCAAAAAGAGCAAAGGAATCGTCATTCAGCCTTAAAATGTAATAAGAAATATGCAATAAACCCTTTTAATTATTATATTGGTTATAGTTTTACTGTATTCCATAAAATACTTAAAGATAGACCTTTAATATATATTTTAAACCCATAAAACTCTCAGTCGAGATTGATCGATTATAATTTATAGAATTTGTTTCAAGCCCTACGTTCGTCCATGAAACAGCGACGGGAGGTTACAGCCTTGGGTTCGTCGACGACCACAACCACGTTAGTGAATACGGTTTGAATCAGCGCTACACGCTCGGTCTATCTCAAGGCTGTCTCGTCGACGAGCTGGTCGCAGCTTACAGCCATGAAATTGTCTTTTAGAGAATAGCACTGCTGTAAGTGCGTGGGTGGAGGATGTATCAGAGTTGAACAGTTCCACACGGCAGCTCTAACATGAATTTGGAAATAGGTTAACAAATTCCGGAGATATGAGGTAAAATTACCAAACTAACAGCACCCTAATTGCGTAACACACTACTACTCTCAATTTGAATCATTTTGAAGCATATTGCTAATCCATTGCTCCATATGCTGGAAAAATGTGTCTGCTCAACGACGTAAATAACGCAATGAATGTTGTTGAACTGTCAAAATGAAACCAATTGCTACCGATAGTGTGTTACGCAATTACCCTGCAGGCTAACTTACAAATTCTCGTTAAAAACAGTTTAAGTTTATGTAGATACTTTAGACTATTGTGTCCAGATAAAGGGACCATAATTATGTTAGAATTCCTACATACAAAGTTGTGTGGCTCTGCCTGCACGTTAACGTGCAGTAAGTCCTATCAATCAATGAGCATCATCATCTGCCAAGCCTTTTCCCGACTCTCTTGGGGTCGGCTTCCAGTCTAACCGGATGCAGCTGAGTACCAGTATTTTACATGGAGCGACTGCCTATCAGACTATCATTACCTTTATTATTTATTTCATACTACCCAGTTACTGGGTAATCCGAAACCCCTTGGTAAGACTGGTTGCCAGACATTCGGACTTCTGACGACCCATAACGACTGTCGAAGTTCCACGAATGACAGCCGGGACTTTCCAAGGCACAGAGGGGTCTTGGTATGTAAAGATGGTCACCCATCCACGGACCAACCGCGGCAAGCGTAGCTTAACCTGATCGATCGACCCGTGCGGCTGTTATTAACTGGCCACAAGCAACTCGATCAATCAATGAGCATACTCAGTAAATCAAGTTTAGGTGCTGCCGCAAACAGCGTGATATATGGAAAATGCATTTTCCTTATGCTGTCATCGAAACCATCAATCAATGGGACAGTGTTAGTGGTGCCAACAACTCGTGCCAGAAGAAAAACACATTTTTCCTCAAGCCGACAGCGGAACTAGTACCTACTACTAACTACTCAAATCAATTAAAAATAATTAATCAAATTAGGCCGAGAGTCAGTACTTTTCGAACGTCAACATTACATAAGACCGTCCTACAAAACGCCCGCCACTACTCTACTCAGGATATTATAGTGTTGGAGCTGCTGTGTTCACGCGCCAGGAGTACTGGACACTTCTCATGCTACCAACGAAACTGTTCACCTCTGCTACATACTGCACTCACGCACTGTAGGTACGTTAAGAATTGCAGCCCAGCAGCATCCCGAATAATCAGCTTCCAGAATAAGGCGACGCTATTGTATGTTGGAGTGTGAAAGACCGAATGTTGATAAGACTATTGTGTCTTAAGCAAGTGTTTTAAAATATACGAGTAATTCATCAACTCGTCCTACATGCTTACGGACCACTTGAAAGTTCTCACAGCATTCAATGCGTTCACAACTGCTTATTGTTCAGTAGTGGACACCAGAGGGATGTGCATCGGTACTTTAATATCCTGTGGCACAAGCTACATGAGTTAGTTTCATTGCATTTTGGCCTGCCTCTTCGATCTCATGTATAGGTACTATTCATGTAGGCACCATCTACATTCCCGCAGCACTATCTGCGAAAATAGGTGCTTTTGTAAATTTCAAGAATGTTTGCCTGTTATGACGATTTTGACATTTACCTGACATACCTACCTGTTTTTTTTTGTTTTTAAATAAATATATGCGTTTGCTGGTAATTAGTCATTAAACAATTTTATAGTTAACTCGCCGACTAATATTATTAGTTTTCGGTTGGATGAATGGTTAATTACCGATAGTGCAATCGTCTACAGCAAAACTATGCATTATTATACTGTATAAAAGCCGTGTACCCGATGGGATTTCCCAACCGTGACAACGTTACAGGGAAATATGAAGAACTGCGATACAATTTTTCATCTTCTATTTAACCATTTTAGGGGAAGAAATTTAAAAATATCTTCATTATCGCTCACCTTCGTTATAATATAAGGAATTATTGTGCAAAATTTCATGCTTGCAGTGTTCTATACCCAGCGGTTTAGGCTATGCGTTGCCAATCAGTGAGTGAATTAATTAGTAGAATTTTGATTTCACACACCTATAATGTAAAAAAAAACAAACAATCGAAAATTAATTTCACATAATAGAGCGTTTAATTTCTAATTGTATTATCACAAAACATAATTTTCTATTTGTTCAACAACTGAAATTGATTAAATTTTGCTATAGATACGAGTTTCGTCAGACAGAAAATCAAATTTATTCTGATTTAACGAATAGGATTCTCTCTTTATGAAATGACTAGTGCAAACATTACCCAAACGTTAACGCAGAATACTTATATGATAACATTAGTGTGCAACAACTGTCGTAGTTACAAATATATTCTGGAATAAACCAACGCTACGTCGTGGGCTACGGCTTTCACTTATTTGTTGAAATATAGCGTCATTATAGAATATACTGTAGTAATGGAAACTACAACCATTTCTAGAATGGCGTGGTTCTGTGATAAGCTGATTACAAATTCCGTAATTATAATACTTACTTACTTTCAACGATATAGGTAATCTTGACTCATACATATATACTATTTTGAACTTAGGTACTTCTACTCGCCTACTTTAGAAGGTTTATACGTGTTCTGCGATGCTACAAGGTTTTGCAAGCCATTAATTTGTTGACTTCTAGGACTCATCATATCATTAAGTCACACGTCATAGATGTTACACATGCCACACACAGGAAAGGCTGTGTTAGGTGACAATGTGTATTTTAATTCCGATAACAAGATGATGATCTTACAAAATTGTGGAAATTCGAAAGACATTAAAGAATAATATTTGTGAAATCGGAGCGATTCATTCGTATCGACCGACATACTAGTTATGTCAACAGTCGGTTTGGTTGGACGGACCGTCGACTGCGTGTTATCAAATACTCGGCGATGTTGACGTTATCGAAAGGACGCTGACGACAAAGAATTTTCGCTCATTCGAGCAGCATGGACGTGATTTTATAGGATTTTTATCTCGCTGCGTGTAAAAACAATTGATTTGTTGTAACTTTATTATGGCCGGAACACTCATGAGTTTGCATTCCGATGCACATACTTGCACGGCCGTTGCACATGCACAACATACACAGCCGTGGAAAAAACATGAAGTTAACTAAATTGTTTGTAGATCTAAACATAATCCGAGTTGAAATGTTGCAATTATCAAGTATTATAGTAGTAATATTACAAATAATATCGTCCGGCGCCGAGATGGGCGGACGACATTGTTACCATCGCGGGTAGAGCCTGGATGAGGCTGACACAGGGGCGTGGGGAATGACATTTGAAAAGAGAGGTCATAGACCTCTCTTTTAGCACAGCATAGGTTCAGCCGTGGGTGAAGTCTAGATATTACTCAAATCATAAAAATTAGAATAAGCCGGATTACTTCGTAAAGGTATTTAAAACAAAAGTAAAACTTCGATTAGTCTTAGGTAAATGTAAAAGGGAGGCGAAAGAAGAAAATTCTAAATAGGCCAAACAAAACGTTATTTTCTTCATATACTCGTAAGGCCCAGTGACTTAAAAAAAGGACAAATCATTTCAACATAATCTTTTCTCAAAGAAAATCAAATCTCATTTTCTTTCAAAGAATTTAGCCAAAAGCGACGCACACGCGACATTTAAGCACTTTTTTACTAATTCAAAGTTCTGGGCCGCAACTACTTGCACCTATTTTTAGTACATTGGGTCGTAATGTATACCGATCTAAATTTAGGTTGGGCCTTACGAGGATATTGTATTTGCTTTGCCTAGAATCATTGATACTGCGTCATCATAGTACGGTTAATCTTTACAAACGCGGGTCCTATAATTAATGATAGTATTTCATTAAACGTATTTGTTTTGCCGTTTAAGGACATCGTATCAATTAACCTTTAGAAAGTTGTTTTTTTTTAGCTTTTTAAATTTATTTTAAGACCGACTTGGTATTTTTTATATTAATTTGTCTTGCTTAGCAGTGAGTCTGCAGGTTGGCCTCAGCGTAAAAATATGCACGGTCGAAGTAAAAACATGTTATAAGTTTGTTCAGGTTTAGAATGCTCCATTCTCGAATAATCAGGAGCACTTTGCGGGACATTTCAAACTTCTAATGTGTCTCGTTTAAATCTAATGTCATTGCTGCCCCTAATAAAAAGACTGTATTTAGTTTAATACAATGCGTACAGTCAAGTACAATCACAATATTAGTATGATTCAGACACATGTGAACATAATATTTTCGTGTCTATAAAACAGAAAATAAAAGCTTTTATAATTATGTTTCCCTTGGTCCACTGAAAAAAGACACCTAAACCTAGGCGTATAAATAAGAATGAACAATGACCCCACGAAACATTACAAAGTACAGTTTTAAATCTCTTCTAAATCTGGAACTGGTTAATCTCGTTCAACTTTGCGTTTGTCACTTAGTCTTAAATCAGTCGGTCGATTCGGGAGGAATCTCACCGTGATAACTAAGGCTGAGGCCAAACGAGCGTAATTTTGTGAGTTGTGAGTCGCGTAATTTGAGTTGCGTAATTTCTGCTGCATTCGGTTTCATACAAAAAGGCAACTCATTTTGCGTCGTCGTGTGGCATCAACTGCCTTTTTGTATGAAACCGAATGCAGCAGAAATTACGCAACTCAAATTACGCGACTCACAACTAACAAAATTGCGCTCGTTTGGCCTCAGGCTAAGGTGAAGTGAGCTTAGAATGCGCTATGAGTCATGCTGATGCTAGGGATTGACACTATTGGCGACTCACTTCACGCTCACTTCACCTTTGTTTTCACGGTGAGATATTTACAGAATAGATAGGCTGTTATCTTTTCATCATCGCACATGCTAATCTTCTCAAATTCTACTTGTACTTTTTGTTTAGTTGTAATGTCTAACAATTTATTCAGTAAATACAGCAAAAATAAGGCATCAATCGGTCTGAATCCCTTTTTTAACAACTTGCTTTTCTTTCGCTGTGTTTATAACAATATTTCAGCAACAATTTTCAGATTCCTGAAGCCTGCTTATAAGATCTTGATTGATTTTAATGTGACATTCACGTGATGTTGGAGGTGACTAACAATACTTTTGTAGTTTAGTAGGTATACAATCGGTATATAATGCAACTCATGTGCGTAATCGAGGTCATACAATAAAACGCCATTGACATTGAGTTGTGGTGGTTCGGTACTAACATTAACGTCCTTGATGACATTTCCGGAAAAAAACTTTTGAAAATACTAGTAGATACCTACTGTGTGTTTTTTCTTAATTATGAGATTCTCCAATAGGCGATAAAGATGCTTGTTTCTTTTGCTTAGGGTTCGCGCATTAATATTTTCTCCTTCAGTCTCTGTCATCACATGAACTTTTTCTTTACATACATCTTTTATTTTAAAATAAAGATGTTAGTATATTTTATTTTAAATGAATAATATATAAATATATATAAATGCCCGCGGCTAAAATATAATAACAGCCGCACAGGTCGATCGATCTCGTTAAGCCACGCTTGCCGCGGTTGGTCTGTGGATGGGTGACAATCTTTACATACCTACTCCGTGCCTCGGAAAGCACGTTAAGCCGTTGGTTCCGGTGGTCACTCGTGGATCTATGGCATGTCGTTACGGGTAGTCAGAAGCCCGAATGACAACCAGTCTTACCAAGGTATTGTATTTGTGGAGGGCAGATAGGCAGCCGCTCCATGTAAAATACTGGTATTCAGCTGCATCCGGTTAGACTGGAAGCCGACCCCCGGGAAAAGACTAGGCAGATGATGAAGTATATTTAAATAAATGAATCTTTTCTTTTGCCTTACATTGTGTTTTGTCAATTTTTGCTTACAACTTGGTTCACTTCATTGTCACTTGGATACGGTCTGTACTCAAAAAATGTGTAACGTAATTGTTAAAGGACGGGTATAATAAATAAGGTATTGTCTCGTATGTGCTGGTGATATCAGCTGAATGCTTCTTCTAATGGCTTTGACAGGCATATTCTCTTGTTTCGGAATAACATTGAACGTTAAGTAACACTAATATACCTAGTTAGTAATTTTCTGCCAATTTTGGTAACTGTCAACATACGAGTACCTACACTTGAGCATAAATATTGGCCATTCACTGTCAACATTGCAGAGTTTTCCCATCAGTGTTTGTAATTTAGATTTATGTTTTATTATCGTTGTGATTAAAGGTACCTATATTGCCATGGTAAATTGCTTACAGATTAGATTAAAAAAAAAAAAAGTAAATCGAATCGTTTATAATCTTATATTGTTATAGAAGTCTTATCCTTAGTTGTTTTTATGTTAAGGTCCGATAAGAGATAGGTACTGGCGAGTTGCAATAGCACTGGTTCAATGACAGAACCTTGGGGAACACCTGCCTGAACCTGCTAAACAATAACTAACTTACTAATAAACGTATTATATCAGATGAATAGTCATACAGCGATTTCTCTCTTTCAATCGTCAGTAATTTGACATTCGAAAGAAGAGGACAAAGCATTGTGTAACTATACAGACGCTATACAACGTTTATTAGTAAGGGGGTGTGATTTTTTCAGCTTTTTTAATTAACAAAGAGACGTTCCATATATCCTGTTCTAAAATTAAACTTCTAATGCGATAGATAACACCAAATAATGAGTTAATCTGAATTTAAAATGCAAAAATGAATGTATGAATGCTATAAAAAACAACATCTACTTCAGTCCACATTATTTATTACGAAAACGAGGAGAAGTTGCGAATATTTACTTTAAGTACTGACTATTTATTTATTCTCAGATTACGCCAGTGTCGCACTTTACTTTAAATTAAAGTCAACTATAAAGAAACCGCAGTCATCATTGTTACATCTAAGTTTAATTACTTTTGTGGCTGCTAAATAATGTTAAGCTTGCTGTTTGTACATTTGTTTTATATTGCTATTAGCGAGTTTAACGATTTAAAAAAATATATATTACAAGACAATATATGTATATTTACGGTTTACCTATGTATATTGAAGTTTCATTGTGGTGATTCTTAAAGGAGGCCTACATATATCGTGCCGTGAAAGTGATGATGATGTCGCGAAAGGTGTCATGTTGTGTGTAAAGAAAAGGCACGTAGATCCCTAAAGTACGAGTAGCAAATCAGTTCATTCCGAAAAACTAAAAACTCCAAGCCGTGGCCACATAAGTTGCCTATTATGAGCATCAAGATTAGATTGTTTGTCATCTCTAGTAGGAACAATTTATCTGTCATTAGGTACCATGTGCTAAGTAGCCAGAAACCTATTAACCACAGTAATATTAGGTATGGTTGGATGATCCATGTAATGTGTATCTTATGTTTCATGGGACACTGAACTGAACGTTCGTAATTATGATGCTGTCAAATTGATTTCCTGGATTGAGTTCAGTTGTATGCATGGGCTTCATTGGAGTGACGTCGCTTTTGATGTGCAGTGGTAAGCCAATCTCAGAATGAAACTGTCAAGTCTTCGAAACCAATTTAATTTTGAGGATCGGCCTTATAGATAACCTGACTTAATGATGAACCTGACACGCTACATAATCATTAAATCACTGATCAGATCACCTTATGTTCCCCGAAGGGACACCTAAGTCTATGTAGTCAATCTTAGAAAACGTTTAGGTAATAATGCCCGAACTTTTATTTTGCTAAACTATATATCCGACTGATGATTCCAATTTGGTTAAACATTTTTAATTACTTTTCGCCAATATTTCTTTGCCCCGTTGATGGCACAAGATTTGCCCCCTATTATGGGACTTAAACATAACTGAAGGACATCACCCATTCTGGGATTTTTATTTTTATTTTTTGGCGGCCATCAATAATAATTACATATTTTTAAAGTACACATTATTTTTTACAAAGGCGTCAAAGTCGAGAACAATTTGGATTTGGAGATCACTACATAGTATAAAACAAAGTCGCTTCCCTGTCTGTCTGTCCCTATATATGCTTAGATCTATAAAACTCCGTAACCGATTTTGATGCGGTTTTTTTAATAGATAGAGTGATTCAAGAGGAAGGTTTATATCTATAATACATGCATAATATAGTAGAGAAACACTGATAATTTTAGAGGTTTCTAATGTGATGTCGTAAATAAACACATTTTTTTGCGCTTACATTGTAAACGCTGGCTGAACCCGTCGAGATAGATCAAAATAATGTACTACAGTATTGTACACCTTAAAAAGGTCTACAAAAGTCCGCGAAGGTATATGTCTATCTCTTACGGATAACCCACAATAACCATTTTTTATCCTATTTTTTTACGAGAAATAGTAGCTCTAAAATTATCAGGTTCTCCATTGCACCCGTGCGAAGCCGGGGCGGGTCGCTAGTATATTATATATATCTGTTTGGAGGCGGATCGAAAGATAACTCGCTGTATATATCTTTGTTCTCATATTCATTACAGCGCGCTGGAGCCATAAAAATAAATGTTTCTACTACTGCGACCATTCAAATAAAATGTAATTCATTCCTGGCCGTTGAACTTTTATTTTTTATCCGAAGACACCGAACAAAATGGGTGATGTCCACCTCTGCCTAATCCTTTGGGTAAGACAGGGGTGAAGTTTTGTAATGTGTTCTTTGTCAAGTAAATGGAATTGCGAAGTCTTCGACCTTATACACATTAAAATTTTTCCATAATTATGTAACATACTTGGTTACTAAATAATGGATAACGCATTAGACAAACTTAGTTTTAAATAGTGTGGATGTGTGTAGACTGTAAGAAATAAAGCGTTTGTTCTAAGTTGTAAAAAAAACTTCTAATGATAATCTATGATTTCTGTACTCGTCATCCATCCATCTGCCTAGCCTATGTCTATGGCCTAGCCTTTTCCCAACTATATTGGGATCGTCTTCCAGTCTAACCGGATGCAGATGAATACCAGTATTTTACATGGAGCGATGGCGTATCTGACCTCCACAACCCAACTGGGTTACAAACTGGGTACTGGGTTACTGGTCTTACAAAGAAGACTGGTTGTCAGAGTGTCAGGCTACTGACCCCCGTAACGACTGTCAAAGATCCACGAATGCCAGCCGGGACCAACGGCTTTACGTGCTTTCCGAGGCACGGAGGGGTCTTGGTATGTGAAGATGGTCATCCATCCACGGACCAACCGCGGCAAGCGTAGCATAACCTGATCGATCGACCACACATACGGCTTTCGCATACGGGGCACCGAGCAATTAGTGCATTATTGTAGGTACCTATCAAATCGAAAAGACAATCTTTTCAAACATTTTTCCATCGCTTCAGATCGGGATTATCCAAACTCTTTACTCTCTTCAATTTGACAGCAAAATGTTTGATTTTGACAAGTTTACTTTGCAGAAGTTATTATGTATTAGTATTTTAAGTAGGCATAATTTGGGTGTTTTTTTTAGTATATGATAAAGTCAGATAAAATAAAATGACCTTTTTCGAAATCAAAGAAAATGTGAAATTTAGACTTCCTGTAAGAGAAATACGTAAGTATATCATAAGTAGGTTCCTATAGTTCTACATACCAAAGTTCTATAAAACGATGATTGCTGTGCCTTCTTTCGACCTACTAGCTACTAGTCTAACCTGAACTTCAGAGTAAGTCTGCAGGCTGATGGTAACAATGGTCTTCATTGGTTTGCCCTCAGCTAGTTCTATTCTGTTAGTACAAGTAGTAGTAACATTATGCCTACATAAAGCTTACCTAGGCTTTACTTTAGAGTTGAGCTGCACGGTTACTGACGAATGCGTGCACTGACTGCACAGGTCCACTCAGTGTGGTTCTTTCCTCAAAAAACCACTTCAGACACCAATCATGTAGATTGGTGTCTGAAGTGGTCCTCAAAGATTATATCCGGATTTTTATATACACATTGACATTGATGAATTTTATATAAACAATGACATGGATATTTACTTTGTAAAGTATCTTATTTTTATTATTATTACTGTGAGTGTGAAGACTATGTGGGTCATTTCTTTTTTTCGGTTTTCCTTCTTAGTTAGTTTTAATCATGATCTGGCAGTTTGAGTCATTTATGCGGCCTACCCAAATGTCCTTTCATTGGTATTGTTCGTCGAATCGTAAGGCTCCTCAAGTTCTGAGTTGAGCTGCATGATTTTTGACAAATGCGTGCACTGACTGGACAGGTCCGCTCAATCTGTGTGGTTCTTTACTCAAAAGACCATTTCAGACACCAATCTACATGGTCTTCACATTATCTGACCAAGATTATGTCTGGACTTTAAAAGAGACTGTGACCTCTGAGTTTGTTTCGGCCTTTCTTCTCAGAGTAGTCAGATAGGAAACGCCGTCCTCATCTAGTTTAAAAAAATATGATTTACATGTAAAAGTGTTTGTACAAACCTACTTACAGAAAATAAATCATTTATCATTTATCATTTATTTATCATTTATGTAGGCATAATGTTTGGTTGTTGATCGTTTTGAATAAAATATCTAATAACCAAAACCCCTTGTTGAAAAATATTAATTATTTCTGTAACCAAATTCAAACAACGTTTTCGCCTATAATACGGGCGTATGGTGCTTGTATTCAATTTTCATGCTTGTTTGCCATTACGTATACAAAAGGTAACATAGCAAACAACTTCTGTTTATATACATGTTCGCAGTAACTCCATATCGCTTTGAATTACGTTTTTGAAACGCTCGTTTGGTTATAATTTAAATATCATACAATCGGACATAGGACATTACTCTTCTTACTGAATAGATAGTCCGTTAATTTAGTGGACAATACAGCTAACAAAATGAAAATGTTCTTTTCCACAGACGTGGTTCCCGTCCGTTTCAACTTGTGGGTGATGTTGTTCACAAGTTGCTGGGTGGTGTACATGCTCCGCGTGAACATGAGTCTCAATCTTATCGCCATGGTCCCACAGACATCCAACAACTCTACGTAAGTCATCAGCACACCCTAATCCTGCCCCAATCTTAATTTATTTGACGTCGACGTAGCATTTTCTGCCTAACAGCTATTAGCTGTCATCTTAGTAGATGGCAAACTCACACAATGTATCCATCTTTTCTTTTATTCTCAACACAACTTCTACGTAAGTGCCTGTTAGTAAAAAAAATGAAGTTCATGGCTAGACATTTTGTGAAGAATTTATAAAAAAACAAAAAAAGAGAGGTCGCGCACCAATAGTTGTGGAGGGATATTAATAGGCATTATTAATAGATACTATGCGTAATAATGTCTTCGTATATTATTAATATTTAGAGCTTTTTCAAAGTCAGAGATATTTCCACGTACGTAGCTAACCGGAAAAACTTATATCTTTACTTAACTTATTGCTTAGATACCCATGAATATTATGATGGGGAAAATATGATGAGGTTTTCTTCTCTGTACCTATTTGAATATTTTCCTGCTAACGACTGGTGTTACTAATGCGTATTTTGTTTTATCAGATCGCGATCTCAATGTGACCCGAAAGACGACGCGGTGACAAATGAAACTCTCCGTCGAGTAGACGGTATTGATGTTCACGCGGCTCATGTCAAGGTAACTCATATGTACTCGTATATAAAAACTAAATCATCATTCTTATGCCAATAATGTCTAACATAAAGACCGTCTACGAGCGCCTCACAACATTATTGTTTGCTTACTAATGTTAAATCTTAAACCATTACAAATCATTGCGGCTGTAGGTATTGAAAATGGTTTAGTTATAATAAAAATAAAAGCTAGGTAAAATAAAATAAAAAATCACTAAATGCGCCATTTAGCATTGTCATCTTTTCTTCGAATAGAAGCAGAAACGAATAGGAAAAATTGCAAACAAATGTGGTCTATAGTTGAGTAAAGAATTCAAATTGTCTGCTATTAATAAATTTTAACATGCTATAAACCAGATACGATTTATAGCATGCATAATAATATCAAGCAGGAGTTTAAAAAAAATATTGAATTTTATTATTATATGATGATGATATTTTTATAGTAAGACTGCATATTTTTGGACATCCTAATCTCGTACGAATAGTTTCTACTTTTGTTTTATGTAGGTAAATCTGTTTTTTTTGGCCATAATATTTAAGTAATTAAATTCAACGGTGCCAGCCCTAGTGGGGAAAAGTGAACTTCACTACATAGTATAAAACAAAGTCGCTTCCCTGTCTGTCTGTCCCTATATATGCTTAGATCTTTAAAACTGCGCAACGGATTTTGATACGGTTTTTTTTAATAGATAGAATGATTCAAGAGGAAGGTTTATATGTATAATACATGCATAATATAGTAGAGAAACACTGATAATTTTAGAGGTTTCTAATGTGAAGTCGTAAATAAACACATTTTTTTGCGCTTACATTGTAAACGCTGCTGGCTGAACCCGTCGAGATAGATCAAAATAATGTACTACAGTATTGTACACCTTAAAAAGGTGTACAAAAAAGTTCGAATGGTATATGTCTATCTCTTAGCGATAACCCACAATAACCATTTTTTATCCTATACTTTTTACGAGAAATAATGGCTCTAAAATGATCAGTGTTTCTCCATTGCACCCGTGCGAAGCCGGGGCGGGTCGCTAGTAGACTATACAACGTGTAACGTTAAATGCGCAAAACCTCAGACACCCCAACTGATTTTTGATTCAATTGACCTATTTCAGAGAGAAAATAAGTCATTAAAAAAATTGTAAAGGTTTTATATGCTGTTTTAGTTTTACTGGCCATTCTGATCGTTTCTTGCGTCTGCGACGACGCTTTATCGAGGGAGGAGTCGTCACCGGGCCGCTGCGCCGCGCTGACATTGGGTTTCTTGACTTATTAATAAATCGACACAGCAACGTTTTTAATGAATATTTTTTGAAAAATGTGACCTATATTAAAAAGTGGTTCAATTAATTCTGCTCGTTATTCTGATCAAACTATTTTCGGGTTTTGCGCATTTAACGTTACACGTTGTATAATGCTAGTGTAATTTACCCCACCAAAAGCAAATAGTGCTAAGCAGTGAACAACAAATTGTGAACATTCCATTTTGTCCCACTGGTAATAGATCCTTTTAAGATCCTTGTAGAGAAAAATTATACACAAATATCCCTTTTGCAGTTTTCTTTGAAACACACTGGTATCCCAAGAAAAATAAAACTACTACTTAACCACTTTACAAGTAGTTAGAGCCTCCCAGTATGAAAGTTGAGGAGAATCTAAAATTCAATGTGTAGTCCACGCACAGGACAGCCCGGCCACCTAGGTAACCTGCGAGAAGACCTTCCTAAAAAAAAAAGAATCCGAGGAAGTCATGTTAGTCAAAGTAACAATGTAGTAATACTGTTCTTTTCGATTCATAGCAGATCCCAGGGGGAGCGTCATTCAACTGGTCAGGGGAGCAGCAGGCTCTGATCCTCGGGTCGTACTTCTGGTGCTACCCTTTGACGTCACTGGCGGGGGGCATGGCCGCCGAGCGGTGGGGCCCGCGCTACGTGGTGCTCGTCTCCTCCTTCGCTAGCGCCATTCTGACAGCATTGAGTCCGCTCGCTGCGAACTTGGACTACATCGCTCTAGTTGTTGTACGATTCTTCTTAGGTTGTGCTGGGGTAAGTTGACATTTCAGAAGCTATTATTTTTTTTACGGATTGTTGGATTATTGCCGCTGTACTATCATACTTATATGCTATGGTAGCATGCGACCACGGGAAGATACTTTTTTGGTTCATACTTTTCAGCAGTCGGGTTTTAGTGGTTAAACTTATTTTTTAATTAATTATTTTGGGGCTTATTTCAGTAATATTTATATTTTTTAAATATGCTTAATATGCCCTTTCATTTGATACCCAACAAGGCACCATCCCAAAATATTTATTTTTAAATTGATCATTTTATGTCCTCTAGACGACGCCATATTAAATTTAGTGTAACATCAAATAGCTTACCTATAACCAGCGGACGGTCAAGTCACTTCTCATTTGCCAAATTATTATAAGTACTTTTGAAGTTATGAGGGAACAGATGAACACACATACATACATATATACCGGTTAAAATCATATACCCTCCGTAGTCGGGTATAAATGAAATTAAATGGAATGTTTGTTTATTTATGCCAACTAGGCTCAATTGTCAGTAACACTGTTCCTAAAAACTATTGTTAGTAAACAAACACAGAAACAAAAACAAAGATTATATTATGATTGCCTAATGAATCGGATTAAAAATTCAGTTTAAGGGAAATTGTTGGTCCGCTCACAGCCATGGTCGCAACTCCATTGAGGATCCGAGGAGAGAATTCCATAAGAAATATATGTATACATATTTAGTAACATATAACGCTATTTACAATCAACTTAGCTAGTAGCCTGTCGCAGTCCAATTGCTTCACCCGAAAGGGGAGTTTATTCCTAGACCCCTCCTGAGTGACACAGTCACACGCTAGGCTAGCGGGTTGGTGACCGCTTCGAGACTTGTAATGAATACGAGTGAAAACGTACAGCGTAGAAACTTAACCGCAATATTTAAATGTCTAAACTTGTTTTGAAAAATTACCTAAAAAAAAAAAACAGTCAGTTGCGTGTTGGGGTGAGGTTGCACTGAGGGTTCCGTCCTTATTAAGAGCATGCAATGAAGATAATTTCTATAGACACAAATAACTCGCTCATAGATCTTGTAGGTTCAGAGCTCTTGATGCTGTATGCAAACATTATGATGCACAATAGGTATTTGTGATAAAAAGCAGAACTTACAAAAATATTGTTTGTATATTCCTTCTTGAATTCACTAGCAGGATTATGAGCTGTGATAATTAAGTTGGTTCATACAATAAGATGAGGGGCCCGTGGCTAAATAATAACAGCCGCACAGGTCGATCGATCAGGTTAAGCTAAGCTTGCCGCGGTTGGTCTGTGGATGGGTGACCATCTTTACATACCGAGACCTCTCCGTGCCTCGGAAAGCACGTTAAGCCGTTGGTCCCGGCTGTCATTCGTAGATCTTTGACAGTCGTTACGGGTAGTCAGAACCCCGAAAGTCTAACAACCGGTCTTACCTAGGGGTATCGTATTACCCAGTTACTGGGTTGTGGAGGTCAGATAGGCAGTCGCTCCATGTAAAATACCTACTGGTATTCAGCTGCATCCGGTTATACTGGAAGCCGACCCCGACATAGTTTGGAAAAGGCTAGGCAGATGATGATGATACAATAAGATGAAGGGACAGGTGACGCGTTCAATCTCGTCACCCACTTAATTTATTTTAGTAAGTGATTCATAGGAGACAAATATTATATTTGCCAAATATGTGTTTTGCCTAAGATAATATTTTTTTCCTCATATTTCGAAATGTAAATTATAAATTATGCATATTAGCAAATCAAATAGGATGCTAATTTTCTAATTTATCGGTTGAATATATATGTCTTCTTACGTTCTTTACTCCACTGCGGTAGAGCCCAACAGAAGGCTAATGTTTTTAAACTTGTAGTAAGAAATTAGATGTCACACTGTTATTTGCCATGGTCAAAACGGAATGTTTTATTAAACTCGTTTGATTACTGTAAATAATTTGTTCTACTTTCCAGGGTTTCATATATCCGGCACTTCACGTGCTGGTGGCGCGATGGGCCCCACCGGCAGAAAAAGGCAAGTTTGTAAGTGCTATGATGGGAGGAACTCTGGGCACGGTCCTCACGTGGTCTCTTACCGGACCCCTCATGGAAAAGTTTGGATGGTCGTCAGCTTTCTACGTGCCAGCTGCACTAACAGTGGTCTGGTGCTTCTTCTGGTGGTACCTTGTGGCCGACTCACCAGTAGAACATCCCAGGATAACAGACGCAGAGAAGAATTACATATTAGACGCATTAGGAGACAAGGTCAAAAAATCAAAGGTGAGATAGAATAGAATCGCACTGGCGTTGTCATGGTAAGGTAAAGTAGTTCGCACCAAAATGATACATTAGGAATTACAGTGAATCGTTCGGATTTGCTGTAACGATGCTAATTGTTAAACATATTTGGTTGGGTAAACGTCTTGTCAATATCGTTGTCCAGTTATAGTTTGACAAATAATAAAGTGAACTAATGGAACATAGAGCGAAAACCCCATTACGTCATCCATAATAATGTTTGTGTATATGCAAAGTTAAATGTTTGTTATGTAGGTTTACTCTGAATATGCTAATTGTAACTGAAACATAACACGTTATAATATAACTTATGTATTTTATGTTATTTTCAGGGATTGCCACCGTTCAAGAGTATTGTTTCCTCATTCCCGTTCTTGGCAATGATTATTCTGCACTACGGAAACCTCTGGGGCTTGTACTTTATCATGACAGTTGGACCTAAGTTTGTTTCAAGTGTCTTAGGCTTTGAATTATCGGCCGCTGGAGTAATATCTGCTCTTCCGTACCTTGCGAGATTGTTCTTTGCGACGATATTCGGAGTGGTCGGGGACTTCATATTGGCAAGAAAACTAATGTCGACAACCCTTATAAGGAAATTCTTCTGTCTGTTCTCGCACGTCCTCCCCGGTGTCTTGTTAGTGTTGTTGGTGTACGCTGGATGCTCTACAGCACTATCAGTGTCGCTGATTACAATGTCAATGGGATTCAACGGTGCGGCAACATTGACTAACCTACAGAACCATCAAGACCTGGCACCGAACTATGCGGGGACCTTATATGGAATTGCTAATTGTATTGGCAGCACTGCTGGATTCTTCACGCCCATGATTACAGCATACTTTACGAGCTCAGGAGTAAGTATCTAAACCCAAAAGAATAATTAAGTAATTCAACTATACCTAAGCGAATAAGCTCCTTTTGTAAATTATGTAGAACTTCTAACACATTCCTATTTTTCAATTATATTAGCTAAATCTGTAAGTATGACTAAAATCGGAATATGTCTCATATTAATACTAAACCATGTTTTAAAGAACTTATCTTTATTTATAAGAAAAATGTAAAACACAATGGCAGATCGAATTAAAAATACATATACATAAATATCTGATGAAATCGTTTAGATATTACCTAATAGTAAACTTTCCACTTACAGAATAGTTTCGAGAGTTGGCGTCCTGTGTTCTTCGTTGGGGCATCAGTTTATATAGTCTCGGCTCTCTTTTTCATATTCTTTGGAACCGGTAATATACAACCATGGAACTTTCCTCCCGAAGACAAGGATGCAAAGGAAGACAAAACAAATGGAGACCTCAAGGAAATGAATGGTTCGTCTATCAAACTCGGTGACACGAAAGAAGTAAAAGAAACTCCCCTAAACGTTGCCAAGTAAATGAGAATGTTAACATTATTGAGTCAGACTGGCAATATTATAACCTGTATCTTAGTTCCGAACATCGGTATGATATCGATGCAAAAGGTGTACCGCAAATATGTGATAAAAGAATTAGATACTAGGCTGTGGACGGAATTGAAAATATATTTCATTATTAAATCTCATAATTACCTTAATAAATGAAGGAAGATTATAAATAAAATATATGTGCCTTAAGTGACTACTGAGGCCTCAAATGCTCTATTACAGAGGCGTAGATAGAAACATGAACTTTTCTTAAAATTTAAAGAACCTTGGGGGACGCTTCTGTAATAAGACCCCTTTGTTGAGAAGAAAGTGCATTTTGTTATAATTTAATTGTGAAATAATGATGACTATAACATAATACTATTTTGGGCAGTTTATTTAATGGATTATTTATTTTCTATACTTGTACTTAGTAATTATTGTTAAAATTGTATGATGACGTAAAACTTACGAGTATATAATGTAAATGTATTGTAATCGCTGTGATCTTTATTGAAAATGTAATGATAATTATTCGTATGGTAGATAGTCGGCAATCCCAGTGGTATTATTAAATTTATTTATAGTTCATTAGTGCTAAAGAAACCTCACACTGGTTTTGCCGTACGTGAATTGCAAAGCAGTAATTTTCTACTGCATGGCTACTAGTTTTTGATCTTGACTATTCTGGGATGATGACCTTATCTACAGAATTGTATTAATTAAAATCTAGTATCTATTTTAATCTGACGTTGTAATCGGAGGTTGGAGACAATGTTTTTAAACTAAATAAATATGAGAAATATTTTTTTTATAGAGGTTACGTATTGAAATCTAAGAATTATTCTTGCAACTCGACATTGGGTATTTTAAAAAGTGAGAAAAATGAATAAAACTAGAATTGGTTAGTCCTTTCATGAAGTTCTTATCGCCATAAATTAAGATAAAATTTCCAGAGTAACATGACATGACAAAGAACTCAAAGACTTTGAAATGGTCAATGTAGGTATTAAACCTGTTATAAATTTTAGAGGTAAATTTAATATAAGACTCCATTATATTCGTGTGAAGCTATCAATTCGTTTTAATTAATCATTGTACTTAGGTTTACATTTCGACAGTTATTGTATTTGATGATGTATATTGTAATTAACATGAACATTTTAATTTGTCTCATTGAAAGCATCGTGAATCATAAAATAAACGTAGATTGTGATTTTATTGTTTTATTTATATTTTTTTAAATTTTTTCCACCGTCATGTTTTTATATTTCTCGATCTATACAATTCGTCTGTCTTTAGAATCTACGCAAGTATCCATCTACTGGTTGGGAGCTCAGTTCTATTTTGTTGAGAAGATCGGTTAGGTATAGATGTATTTCAACATGGCCATGGATATTTACTGTAGTAATTAAAGTTGTCATTTTATAAATATTTTTGGACATTGGTTATGTTTAAAATTAGGATACGTGCTATAGTAAGCGTAAACTTATACTGACACAAATGTAATTGGTAAACAATTTCTTTTGTTCTTATTATGTTGTGTTTTAGGTGGGAATAATGATATTTCTTGGGTATTTTTTAATGTACGTCGTTCGTAATAACCTAAGTGTTCACATAGTCGATATGGCTCAAGTAATGAAGAGAGAAGACTTTACAATTGAGAACGACACTTTTGCCGTACAATGCTGTGCCAAAAGAGTTGGGGTATGATCTTATATACTTCACTAATAACTTTGAATGATGTGTAGATAGTATCAGAAGAGTAGCAAACAGTAAATGTTACTAATAACATCGTTGCTTAACTGGTTCAATACCAGACAGGACACCTACCATTTTCGTCACCATTACCCAGAAGAAACAAATGCACTCTTTGCTCCGCTCTTCACATTTGTTTCCAAATCAATTTTCAGGTGGTGGACATAATAAACTGGGATGACACGAAAGTAGGGAAACTTTTCTCTGCCTATCACATAGGATACTGCATTTGCTTCCCGATTTTTCACAGTGTCGGAGATAGGTAAGCAGCTACAGTTGATCTAGGAGGTGCAAAATAATAATACTGAATAGGTTGGATATATGTATAGGCCTCTCTAAAGTTGCGTTATAACATCGAATTCCCCGCCTTCCGTATCCAGTCTGTCTGTCTTAACCACCTTACCTTGGTCATCGGTTCAACTCACACTAGCCAGCGGACATCTAATACTACACTTGCACGTACATGGTCTCCATTGCAGGCCTCGCCTACTCCAGCAGGTATCAGTCTTTTGAAAAACATAGCTAACCCTACAGGCTATGTTGTGAACGCCTGCTCCTCCTTTGTACCTACTTTGCAAACTAGCAAAACGAGATTACAAATTTTCAGTTAAATTTTCAGGCTAGGTCCAACGTGGGTGGTTGGTATCGCTGGAATCATATCAGGAGTACTGACGTCACTCACACCAGCCTCCGCTTATTACCACTTTTGGGCACTGTTTTTAGTTC
Organism: Eremobia ochroleuca; assembly: GCA_949629135.1. Classification (NCBI taxonomy): domain Eukaryota; kingdom Metazoa; phylum Arthropoda; class Insecta; order Lepidoptera; family Noctuidae; genus Eremobia; species Eremobia ochroleuca. The sequence continues at coordinate 10,081,700 of OX451402.1, read as the reverse complement.
GAATCATTAAGGGATTTTGTGCTGTTAGTATTTTTAGTTTTTACCAAGTTCTATGAATCTTATCTACTAGTGAATAATTAGTGACAGTGCCAGGATGGCTAGCAGCAGAATCTACTGATGCACCTATGACTTATGACGACAACCTCACAAACTTTTGAATTATTAACGTGAATGTTAGGAAGGCCATGCTCAGCAGAAATCGTTTTTGAAGTGTTTTATGGGTTCAGAATGAGTGCTTAGACCAATTACTCGTACTTAATCTATTTATTTTATAAAATAATTGTGTCAGCAGAATTACAGTGCGGTGCACCTACTGCCGCCAGTTTAGAGTTCGTAAATCTTTGTGCTTTCTCGAACAGGGAGCCATGCAACCAAGCATGGTTCAGGTGTTACGGTACTGGGTGCCACCAATAGAGAGAAACCATTTCATGTGGGCGTATTGTGGTAAGCTTCTCTTGCTCGTTCCTAATAGAAATTAACTAATGATAAAAATAATTTGCAATTTAACCTAAATTAAAAGACATTAAAGCATTTTGCATATTGAGGATAAATTTCTCGAAAGGCTAGCTAATAACTATAAGATTGAAAGTGACTATTCCGTTATCCTCTCAACAGGATAATATTAAATTTAATTGATGACTGTAACTTGAAACGGCATAGGTGCCGTTTCAAGTTACAATCAATTAAACAATTTCAATTAGACAAATTCGTTAACTAGGGTTAACGAATTTGTCTAATTTAATATTTAGATTGATAAAAACATGACAGTATATTTTACCGGTGTCGCAGTATAAAACTTTACCGGTGCGCACTATCGACGGGGTCGCATTGGAAAACGGCATGCATGACTAATAATGATATATACAAATGTATGTATATTTGTCACCAGGTATAACCACGGGGACTTTCTCCACGTTCCTCATGTGTGCCGCGGTGCACTACTACTCGCGATGGCCAGTAGGGTTCTACGTCGCCGGTGGGACACAGATTACGTGGGCCATTATTTGGATCCTTGTTGTGACTGATTACCCAAGGAGACACCCTTGTATATCTGAGAAGGAATTGGCGTATTTGTTTAATACTATTAGTAACATTTTCCCAATAAAAGTGAGTCCTACTTAGTATGCAAATTAAGTTTCAACATGGTTTTAATAAAGGTAAACCGGCACTTAATATTTACTGGTGTAATATTCACTACGGACTAGGTTCTTGCCCACCAAGATCAAGGTTGTGTAGAATTAAACAGTACAATTTATTGAATAAGAGCTTTGATAGCGTCTTCAGACCTCTTTACATATCCGCAAAACAGACGTAATATTCAACAAGCATGAGAAAGTGGTGATGTGTACTAGGTGCTAAGTTCCAGTTTGCGTTAACCTACTTATTTCCTCATTAACCTGGAGAGGTAACTAAGGGACTAAGGTACTTTTTGATGGTCAGATAATTTTTTTTCTGATGAATAAAACATATCATAACAGTTTGACATATTTTCTTTACAAAAGCTTTCAAAGCAATATTTTTTCCACTAATGAAAAATGAACCCTAAGTATTTATGTTTTAGATGACAAATGCTCAAGCTCCATGGCGACTGATAATAAGATCTGTCCCAGTTTGGGCTCTTTGTGTCCTCAACTTTGGATATTCATGGATGATTATTTCCCTTTGTCTCTACGGTCCACTCTATTACTCTAGGGTCACCAAATACAGCATCTATAGTGTTAGTAAAAACATTGTGCTTTGTTTCTTATGTATTTTGCCATTAAAATGTAACCTATCCCTTTGCGTAGATCTTTATCATAGTCATGACCTACCAATACTTACCTATACCTAACCGACTTTCATTAGTAGTGTACCTACCTACGAAATACGGTTAATCTGAAAAAAATAACCAAGTACTTCAACCTGTTACATCTTTTTCAGGCATCAGCAATTACAGCGCTGCCATTTTTCTTGCGTTTGGTTTTCGGAACAATCCTCATACAAACTTATCACAAGTATAAACACAGGTCCCAAATCAGCCGGATTAAACATCTAAGGAAATATTTTATTATCGTGTGTGAGTAAAGTATTTTCTTCAAGGTATTTATTCTGCTCTTAGTTTGCGACATAAGTTCGCCAAGATTAGATACCCTTGGTGAACTAATGATCTACAGACTCTACCTAATCCACCAGTTTCCGAAAGGGAATCCACAAGGTATCTTCATCATCTCCGTCTAGGGAAAAACATGGTTTTTAATTGGAAAGTTGAATTCGTCCGGCCATGAAAATTGTCTTACCTCCTGTCAAGGCCAACGCCACGCGATGCCTATCAACCTATCACGTCTCTTCATGTCTGTCCCAAAATGATCATGGTGGATGATGATGGAGGGAGCCTTCCTTTATTGATGGATACATTTGGTTTGACTTAGCTCACGTGATCCCAGGACTGTTGGTGTGTATTTCGTGGATACTGCCTATTGTTCCAGGACCTCTTCTGTTATCATTAGCAATAGCTTTAACCGCGGCTGGAATGGATCTTACATTAGACCTCTGCTATGTAAGTTTTGCTCAAATTAAGTACCTACATCTGAATAACTTAGGTATCACTAGGTGATCCAAAAAATCGTAATTTTTCAGGACCTCACGCCGACATTCGTGAATTCCATTAATACAGTTATTAAGATTATTGGAAACACGTCGGGTATAATAATATCACTTTGCGTTGGACATGTAACATATAAGTATAAGGTACCTATCCTCGCTATAAGCTAATGTAGAAAAAGACCTTAGAAAAAGAGTTTCTTCAGTAGCTTGTGAATTCAAATATTGTGGGAGTTCGTATCTATGTAGATGGCTAAATACACTTTGGCAAACAACATTGCATGTTGTCCCTATTCTGTCTACTGTCCTGCTTTTCAAGTCTTGCTGACTTTAGCCACGAAGTTCTTTGTGACTTGGCCACTACTTAGACTATCTCGATCAAAAAGGTGCACTATTGTGCTTGATCACTATAACATTATATCATTAGTTCTGTGTCCTTCTGTGTTCAAAACGGTACTTCCACATCCTACTCTTCCCAAAATCGGTTAAACGACTTAATATTAAAGCCAAACGAGCTCCGATCGACTCGTTTTACCTACCATAACACCGATTCTTCCTGTTACTCCTATGGTGACATAAAAAGCCCATTGCTTTCGGGTTTGACCCGCTCCACTTGCTATAGGACGTGCGTGCGTGTTGCAATTGACGACCTAGTATGGGTCCAAGGCTTAGGTACATTTTCTACCATTATTTAAATACAATGCCCTGAATGCGCAATTCTTATATAATGTGGGTTTGCTACGGTAGTCTATGATGGTTACGTGACATAAAGACATGGATAGTCCTTTCTTGTCATGGGGGAATCTTTTCCAATGACCTACATAGGTATTCTAAATGCATAAAAACACATTTTAGGTAAGTCTTCTTCTGGCTCAAAATCCACAGCTAGGTAAATGTTAGACAAAAAAAAAAACTTTGTGTTTTTATAGGACATTTTCGTCTCTTCTAGAATTTGCCGATTGTATGGAAACATATTTGGTGCTTTCATGCTTTGATATTATTTATGAGTGGACTTGTATTTCTAATTTTTGGAGAGACTGAAGTACAACCATGGAACCAGACGCGGCGAGAAAGACTGTAAGTTAATTTTCTGCAGTTTATGCGTTAGAGCACTTTAGCAAGCTTGGAATAGTTGGAATCTACTAAGCAGCTAACTGAGGAAACCTGAATATTATGTATTTCTCACATCTTGGGCTTGATCACGTGGCAGATATGCCACTATTGTAATAGTACTACAGTAGAATAATTTATAGGGGGATATCGCAATCTTTAATGTAAAAACTTCAGATTTATTTGGATATTGGCGAAACCCTCTGTACACGTCTATAGAATCGATGGGCAGGACGAATCGATCTATTTAACATAGGTTTTTGTTTTTCAGTCCTCGGCGCAAGTTTATGGTTAATCCTTTGCCATCTATAATGTCGAATATTTCCGAAGTTGAAGAAGGTAGTGTCAGGTCTTCACTGGCGTCATCAATGGCAAAAATGCCTCCAAGTTAAAAAAAAAAAGACTGCAAGGCTAAAAACAAGACTGAAACGAACAATTAAATATTTTTTGATAGCTACATATTTGATTTTGAATTAAGAAGGACAATCGTGGAATATATTGCTACAAAAATCAATAAAAAACTGATAAAGAAGAACGTGCAATTATTTATTTTCTCTCTTTCTACATCTAAATAGATGAAGTATAAAAGTGATTAAACACAATCCTAGAGCAAATTATTATTATTATTACTGGATTTTGTTTAATCACTTTTATTTTAGGCGAGTGCATACTAGTTACTAGTTACGTTGTTGTCATCACTGGATAGCAATCTCTTTAGAAACAAATTACCATCTGGGCGCCTTGTAAATTAATTTTTTATCTGACTAGAGTTTTTGTTTCCTAGGAAAGTGGTTGCGGCATATTATAACGGCCGTAATGAAAATCTGTCATTTTCGCGAGTATTTGAAATTAAATCAAACCTCGCTGCCTAAAGATTTAAATCGCTAGATTTTCTCTCAACGTACTTAGAAGAAAAAATGTTCACACTGAGAACAGTGAGCTCAAACATAAAATAGCGTTTCCATGACAATCAAGGGAGGTCTTGGCGTCATTGTGTGTCAGAGGTGTCAAAAGAAATCAGAAATGTTACTATGTTTTGACGCGGTAGGGTGAATCTAACGATTTAAACCTTTGCCACTGCCATCATTTTTAGGGTTCCGTACCCAAAGGGAAAATCGGAACCCTATTACTCCCGCTCCGCTGTCCGTTCGTCCGTCCGAAGGTCTAATTGTGAATAGCTATCCTCCTGAGTTAATAATAATAATAATATAATATTCCACCACTTTCACACAACGCCATCTAGTCCCAAACTAAGCAGAGCTTGTGCTATGAGTACTAGACATCTGATAAACATACATATTTATTTCTAAATACATACATGTCATAGATAAATTACACCCAGACAAAGAACAAATGATCGTGCTCATCACACAAACATTTGTCCTAGGTGAGAATCGAACCAAAAAAAAAAAAAAATTATACGTCAAAATGTCGGAAAGACCGGTTGTCCTTAATAACGAACAAAATGGGCTCTAAGTCCTGAGATTATACAACAATTATACAATAATCAACATTTGAATTCTCATTGGTTGACTAAATCAGGTGTAGCAGCGCCGATTTTAAACGAAAAACTAATATGTGTGTTAGGAAGTACGTCCGGTTATTAAAAATATATGTCAGGACGTATACAATCAGGACTTTATGATATATGATAATTTTTCCGTTATAATGACCTCAGGGACTCAGGAGGGTATGCAATTGTTCTACATAGTACATACTAATTCCATGCTGACAAATATGTTTGTCTCGTTTGTCTTGACAGAGTAATCTGTGGTCTTGACTTGAAATTTGGGTGCGTTCCGAGTTGCGCTGTAATCGATTTGAGCGTGCTTAAGCTCGTACCGAATTAGCGTGAGAGCGATAACTATGTTCCGTGAATCGTCATAGATGACGTCATGACTTGCAAAATTTTGCGATATCGCCGACCATGCCCTAAAATAATATCACCGTGATCGCTGTCGAAAATGACATTCGTGCTGTTTTGTTTTGAGTGGCATCGTATCTTTAAGCTAATGTGGCATTTTCGAAATTGTGCTTCTAGCTACAGTTGCCACCTAAACTAAGAAGACGAAGAAATTGGCGTATATCGTTTTGACATTGAGTGAGCACTGTAAGTGCGTGAGCGTTCCGAATTTGTTGACAGCCCTCAGCTGTCATAATCGTATTATCTAAATCGGAACGCATGTGAGATAATGTAAAAGCTGTGAGCGATTATAGCTAATTCGGAATGCAGCCATGATGTCGCCCAGCACTGGTCTGTCACTGTCACTGCCGTCTACTTCTGTCAGTATAATCAGTGTTATCTTTTCTTTTGCTCTTGGATTTTGTTTGGTCCAGAATTTTATTCTAGTACGTTAACTCCGCGAAATAAGTTGGTGGATATAACTGATAACGGCGTCTCAAAATGCTACGCAGCATTGTAGAGTATTATGCCGAACATGAACAATATAGATGTGGCTATTGTAAGCGCCCCGATACTAATTATAGCCATGGTAAGTTTATAAACATTTTTTGAGGTTGATTTGTTAATACCATGATATTAACTAATTATATTGATTCAGGTATGTGGGCTCATGCTATGACTGTGAGTGATTATCAAGATTTAATTGATAGAGGATGGAGGCGATCAGGAAAATATTGTTATAAACCAACCATGGATGTAACTTGTTGCCCTATGTACACTATACGGTTTGTACCACTTCATGCTTGCCTTGAATATTGCAACAGAATCGATCCTGAAAATCTAAGCTTTGATTACCAAATACACAGTACAACTGATTCATCACTAGGATGTTTGTGATGTGTCTGCTTGGCTCTAGCTATAATATTATTCTGTGTTGGAGTACAAAGTAATTTGTTAATATTGTTATTTGATACTTAGATGCAGGGCCTTAGAGTTCAAACCAACAAAGTCTCAAAAAAAAGTATTGAAGCGGGTCAACAAGTTGTTGGTGGGTCAAGACTCCCAGCCGTCAGGAGATGGTGGAAGGAAGATGTCAACCTGCAGCAGTGGTAGCGAGGTACTGGCTGAAGGGTTTGAAGAGGGTGGGGAGCAGTTCGTAGAAACAATGAGGGAACATCAGGATATTCACTTTGATATTGCAAACAATAGTGAACTCTTAGACTGTAATGCCGGGGAAGGTGTTGGAGGTAACATTTCATATTCAGATCTTTTAAAATCTTTACATATTCCTTAGTTTGATATACAGTGTGACAGGGACATAGACACACAAACTGTAAACATGAATTCAGCACACTATTCTAGACCCCCTAGCATAAATTTTTTTCACTAGTTATTAAAAAAAAAGCTGCTGTTTCATAGAAAAGTGCGTTCAGGCCAGCAATGTCCCCACCACCATGTATTTGAGTACAGTTACAAAACTTTTTGAACAGGAAATAACCTTCATAACAGTCAGTGTGTCTGATTTGTTTTGTATCTTCATGTATTAATTTAATAAAGTCACATACCTACATTGTGCAAGTCACATAAACATTTTGAAAAAATATTCTGATAACACCAGTAGGCAATGATTCACTTGTAAAACATTTCTGTGTTTTTAAGTTGAAGATACTGTTGTGCACTTCGGAAGTTAATAGAATTATTGGATTCTTGATGTGATTTAACTGTTGTTTTTCAGATGGTTTGGTTCAAAAGCATACTAAAAAAGCAGAACAACCTAATTCTATAGCCCCTCAAGAAAAAGTAGTAAAACCAGGTTTGTGTTATTTACTTATCTATACTAATAATAAAGCCGAAGAGTTTGTTTGTTTCAATGCACTAATCTCTGGAACAACTGGTCGAATCTTTTTACATTTGTTAGCCTTGAGGAAGCTCCGAGCAAAAAGAAAAAAAAGTCAGTTATAACACTAAGCGAAAATGAAGTATTAGTGCGAGCGGGCGATGGGGTGCGATGCGGTGGCTTGAGGCCCAAAACACGCAGACAAAGCTGCGGGCCGAAGCTTGTTTCATCGCTTCAGCCTTGAATCACCCACTGCTGGGTATAAGTCTACCCTTTCTTCAGCCATACTTCCCTGTTCTGTGCATCTCTCATCCAGGTATTTCAGCGACTTTGACGATATCGTCAACCCAACGCGCTTTTGGACGGTCCTGGTTTCTTTGGCCTAACTTTGGCCACCGTTCGGTCACAGCTTTACCCCATCGGCCATCTCTTCGTCTAGCTAGATGTCCTGCCCAACTCCACTGGAGGCGCATCGTTCTGTCCCTGACGTCGTAGACTTTCGACCGACTACGGATTTCGGTGTTACACACTGGGTCTAGTAGGGTTATGACAAGCATGGCTCGCTCCATGGCCCTTTGTGCTACTCTTATGCGGTGAACAGTCTCCTTTCTGAGCGTCTATATCTCGGCACCGTAGGTCATTGTTGGTAGGACACATTGGTTGAAAAGGGTTTGAAAGGGTTGAAAAGGGTTTTTAAGCACTGAGGGATCCTTTTCGAAAAATATGTTATAAGCTTGTTGTTGATGTAACCAAATGAACAACAAAATAACTAAAGATACAAAATTAAAAGTGAGTATGTCCATAAGATAGTCAGTTAAGGGGTTAAAGAAAAAAAAAATGAGAGATCTTTTAAAGAGCACCAAATCAATAAACTATTTTAAACACAAAACGAAATTTTGGCCTTAACATCAAGGTCCTACACCTACTGGCGGCATGTTACGGCACGGCAGGGCATCCTTCGCCATCACTACATCCAAGTGCCTACTAACGGCAACATACTGTGGAGTGCTAAGACATGCCGTGGCGTCCTGAGACACGCCGAAGCGTACCGTCGTGACATCGTCCTCGCGCCTTCTTTTCAGAACAGTAGCTCTTCATCAGAACAGCCGTAATAACGCTGCCTCGACATTCCAATGGCTGCCGAAGCATCCCAAGGAGCATGCCTAAGCATAGCGCAACTTTGTTTTTGTACCTACGATGATTATCATAGAAATTTCAATTGTATTGTCATGCTATTAATTTGTATTCCTATTTGTGGCATAAAAATACCTCGTCGTGCCGTGCCGCCAGTGGGCGCAGGCCCTTAGGAAGCATTTTTGCCATGACCAGACATATGGGCCATTTGCATCTTATGGACTAAAAAACATAATATTCAATATTTACTAAAAACTTTCAGAACCGGGTCCTGATCCTAGTAAGGCGCCATGTAAAAAAGCTAAACAATTGAGGAGAGAGAGGAAATTAGAAAAACTAAAAGAGAAGGGAATTGATGTAGCCTCTCTAAGCACACACAGAAACAAAGAGAAACAAATTGAGGATTTTATAAATGAGTTGCCCGATGATGTCAAACACAAATTAGAGGTACTCACTAAGTCAATGTAACATTACTTTTTTGTTTCCCATTGTCAGTTTTTTGTAGTGGCCATTTGAGTGCTTGTACTTACTCTTAGGTAAGGTAAATCATTAGACGTGTTTTTCCAATTGATAACAATCTAAATATGAATTATATTGTTTTTAACTTGTTTTTTTTTACCATTTGCTGCCACCATGGTGAATCTCGAATGTTCCCCTGTCTACATAATTACTTTTCATAAACTTATTTTTAGATAAAACTGGTCAGGACAGCCCCGCCGAGTCCGGAATGGCTGGCAACCGCTAAGGAAACTCATGAAGTGTATGTCAAGTATCAAACAACAATACACAATGATAAGCCAGACAAATGTACGGAACCCAAGTTTAAGGACTTTTTAGTACAAAGTCCATTGTTGGTGAGTCACATGGTGCTTCTAAGTAAGAAGGTATATGGTGTAGAGGCATAGATATGGTAAACCCCCAAATCGGAAAAGCCTAGTGCCTGAAATAGGCAATTATAGATATCGCGTGGTCACACGACTTCATAGTTAAATTAAAAACAAGCTCGCGGTAGGTGCCTTTAAGCCAAACGCACATTACAGCCGCAACGGGCCGCAGTGCAACGCATTTTCATACAAAAAAGTGCGGTGCGGCCTGCCTGTAGTGAGCGATGGTTCATAGAGAATGTACGAGAGTGATGAAGGAGGATTTTTGCAAAGTGTTGCGTTGCAATGCGGCCCGCCTTAATCTGCGCAAGCCTTGACTATACTTTAATTGACCAGTAACATAAAAAATATCTATGGTTCTTTTTGGTGTAGTCTATAATATTACTGCCTCCGAGAATTCAGACCCAAAACCTATTATTTGGGCAAGATGGTAGTGTTTGTCTATAGTATGACAGAGGCCAGATTCAAATTTGGCGCGTACATCTAGTATACAAGGTGTAACTTAAATAACGCACAAGCTCTTAAGGGGTCATTCAACTCGTCATTAAAAAAAAATCAGTTGTTCTCTACATTTATGTTCGCATAACTCGTCAAAATGTAGGGAACAGCTGATTTTTTTTCGCGTTTTCAGGTTTGGTCCCATAGTAAAAGTTGTTCATAATGATGAGTAAAATTACCCCTTATGAGGTTGTGCGTTATTTAAGTTACAGCTTGTATAATAATTTGAAGTAGGTAATGAATAAAGCTCATCATCATTTGCTTAGCTTATTAGCATAGCATCATTTAGTGACTGCTTGTCTGACCTTCACAAACCAGTTACTGGGTAATAGATACCCTTTGCTGAGAATGGTCTACATACATTCAACCTTCTGACTACAAGTAAAGACTGTCGAATATCGACTGTCTAATTGTTAAGAATTTTATCAAAGCGTAATTTGTTTGTGGTGATAAAATAAACATTTTAATATTATTATTTTTACATAGGAAGAGCACAGAGAGAATGGTCCTCACTGCGGCTACGGATCTTTCCACCAACAGTACTGGCTGGACGGCAAGATCATAGCCGTCGGCGTCATCGACATCCTGCCTAAGTGTGTCTCCTCTGTTTACTTCTTCTACGACCCGAAGTATATGAAGCTGACCTTAGGAACTTATGGAGCTTTGAGGTGAGGGACTATGATATTACGTCCTATTTATGTTATGAAATATAGAAAACCTAATAAAATAAAATATACAAAGTGTAAAAAGACACATCACATTGCCATCAACTACGCATTCTGTACAACAAAATAAGTAAAATTGCACAAAAATAATTGCTGTGACGACTTTTGTTTTTGGTGTGAAAATTTGTCGAGTGCGGTAGTGCGCAATGTAACTCACAACATTGTGCTTATGGGTGCATGCAACGGTACAAGGGTCGTGGGGTATTTAAAGTTGTTTTATAACATAAAAAACTTGTTTTCGTACAAAACGTTAGTGAAAATTGGAATTTTGACGTTCAATATCTCCGTAACCAGAAGATTCCCGGGTATGATCCAGTATAAAAAAAAAATATTACAACGACAAGCAGTACAAGTGACTTTCGGCTTTGTTAAGTGTATTTTTCCACCCGTTATAATACCGCCGTAATTTAAATAGTACCTAATTTAGTAAAAATATTATCTGATAATTTTATTGTAGTATTTTATCTACATGTAGTTTTCGTTATATTTTAGGGAGATCGAGTTCACAAGAGGCATGCATTCTGAATGTCCGCAAATCGAGTATTACTATATGGGGTACTATATTCACTCCTGCTGCAAAATGAGGTATAAAGGAAATTTCTTTCCGTCGGATTTGTTGTGTCCAGAGACGTACAAATGGTTCCCGTTAGTGGAATGTATTCCTAAGTTAGAGGCAACGCCGTACTCAAGACTAGACCCCGATCTCGACAGTGTGGATGAGAATTTTCCAAAGGAAAGCGATTTGAACTACATACCGATATGGATGAATGGAGCTGTGATGCTGTACAAGGCGTTCAAGAGGCATGCAGCCGGCAAGAAGAACGGAAACCAGACAAGCGAGCTCATAGAGTACTCACGTTTGGTCGGCACTAAATCTGCGAAGAGCTTAATTCTAGTGCGGTAAATAATTTTATCTAATAGATTATAATAACTAATGTTGTATTATTTCAATTTATTATTAAAGTCGCAAAGTCTTTAAAGTATTTCATCAATAACATTTCGAAGTTCTTGCTGTTATAAACGGAATTTTAACGCCAATCGACCTAAAGCTTGTAAATGCAATAATGTACTATCCACTTTTGCTTCACTTACACAAAACTTAATTACATGTGATATTTTTTGGTTTTAATTATCTGGTTTTGGAAGTTGGGAAACCCAATTGATGTTTTATATATTTCTACATACATGCGTAGTTAATGTGTAAATTAACGAAGCGTGAATCTTGGCACCTCATTAGTAAACGTGTCGTTCTTTTGTTAAGAACATAAGAACGGCGAATAGTTAGTAATAGACCTTGTAAAGGGAATGGCTGTCACACAACCGGGCCGCGTCAAAGATCTCGTGAAGTACGTGTAGAACTATCCACTTACGTAAATGAATACATATATTTATTAATATTTTATTAAGAGACAAAGCTCTGCGCTCTGCGACAGCGGTTCAATTTAACGTGATTGTAAAGAAATACAGTATATGTGTCTGTCCGTTATATGTTTGTCACTTCTACGTGTATAAGATATAAATGATAAATGATAAATGATAAATGATTTATTTTCTGTAAGTAGGTTTGTACAAACACTTTTACATGTCAATCATATTTTTTAAACTAGATGAGGTCGGCGTTTCCTATCTGACTACTCTGAGAAGAAAGGCCGAAACAAACTCAGAGGTCACAGTCTCTTTTAAAGTCCAGACATAATCTTGGTCAGATCATGTGAAGACCATGCAGATTGGTGTCTGAAATGGTCTTTTGAGTAAAGAACCACACAGATTGAGCGGACCTGTCCAGTCAGTGCACGCATTTGTCAAAAATTGTGTAGCTCAACTCAGAACTTGAGGAGCCTTACGATTCGACGAACAATACCAATGAAAGGACATTTGGGTAGGCCGCATAAATTACTCAAACTGCCAGACCATGATTAAAAGTAACTAAGAAGGAAAAAAGAAAAAAGAAATGACCCACATAGTCTTCACACTCACAATAATAATAATAAAAAATAAGATACTATACAAAGTAAATATCCATGTCATTGTTTATATAAAATTCATCAATGTCAATGTGTATATAAAAATCCGGACATCATCTTTGATCTTTGAGGGCCATGTAGATTGGTGTCTGAAGTGGTATTTTGAGGGAAGAACCACACAGATTGAGTGGACCTGTGCAGTCAGTGCACGCATTCGTCAGTAACCGTGCAGCTCAACTCAGAACTTTAAGGAGCTCAACGATTCGACGAGCAATACCAAGGACAGAACATTTGTGTAGACCGCATAAACCACTCAAACTGCCAGACCATGATTAAAACGGAAACAATGACCCACATAGTCCTCACATTCACAATAATTAAAATAATATAAGACTTTAAACAGTAAATGTTCATGTCATGTCATAAATAGATATTTAGAAAGAAAAAAAATAACAAAAGTGTAAATCAGCAAAATAAAAAATAAACAACATTCACTGTCTAGACCTATTGGAGCAGCTCAATCCCAAGCGTTTTTGTCCTCAATATAGTCTTTTACAGTATAATAGGCTTTCTGGCATAGTTTTAGCTTTATAAAAGATTTGAATTTATTAATGCTTAGTTCTTGAATGTGGCTAGGAAGTTTATTATAAAAACGTATACATTGGCATGTAAACGAGCCACCTATTTTCTTGAGCCTTGTTGTAGGAACAACAAATTTATGTTTGTTCCTAGTATTTATATTATGGATATCACTGTATTTCTTAAACAGATTAATATTTTTATGTGCATACAAAAGATTATCATAAATGTACTGAGAAGGCACAGTTATTATATTAATCTCTTTAAATTTGTCTCTGAGGGAGTGTCTGGGACTTAATTTATAAATGGAACGAATTGCCCTTTTTTGTAAAATAAAAATTATCTGAATTTCGGCGGCATTTCCCCACAACAGAATACCGTATGACATCACACTATGAAAATAACTAAAGTAAACTAAACGGGCTGTCTCTAAATCAGTTAAGTCACGAATTTTCCTAACGGCGTATGCTGCAGAGCTAAGCTTTTTTGACAATTTATCTATATGGGGGCCCCATTGAAGCTTGGCATCCAAAGTTATGCCTAAGAATACTGTGGTATTTTCGGGTTTTAACTCTTCACCCTTTATGAGAACACTAGTTTCTACTTGTCTAACATTTGGTATCGTAAACTTAATACATTTGGTTTTTTTTTCGTTAAGAAGTAAATTATTAACATTAAACCAGTTAACTACTTTTGCGAGGGCACTATTTATACTGTCAGTAACCAGCTGTTGACGTTTGAGTTTAAATAAAAGTGAAGTGTCATCTGCAAACAACACTATATCATGTTCATCCTTTATGAGGTAAGGCAAGTCATTGATATAAACAATAAATAAAAATGGTCCAAGTATTGAGCCCTGTGGGACCCCCATTCTTACTACAGATCCGGGTGACCTTTTCCCGTTAACATCAACTCTCTGAATCCTATCACTTAAGTAAGAACTGAGAAGATCCAGAGAGGCGTTCCGGATTCCGTAGTGGTGAAGTTTCCTGATTAAGGTTTCATGAAGAACACAATCGAATGCCTTGGACAAATCACAAAAGATGCCCAAAGCATCGCATTTGTCCTCCCATGCATTATAAATATGTCCTAAAAGTTCAACTCCGGCATCGGTAGTTGAACGACCCCTTGTAAAACCGAACTGTTTATTATTCAGTAATTTATTGTTATTGAAAAATCTTTGCAATTGATTTAAAATAAGTTTTTCATAAATTTTACTAAAGGTGGGTAGTACGGAAATAGGTCTATAATTAGTAGGGTCTGATGTACTACCTGATTTAAACAACGGTATTATTTTACTGTGTTTCATAAGATCAGGAAACTCACCACATTGAATACAATTATTAAATATAACAGCTAAAGTAGGTGCTACAATGTTTATAATTGTCTTAGCAACATCCACAGAATTACCCCATAGATCTGCAGTCTTTTTAACATTTAACATGTGAAAAGTTTTAATTATATCTGTACAAGTGACAAATTCGAAGTGAAATTCCGAATCACAAACTGGAACGTTTTCCTTAAGTAAAGACTCTGCAGCAGTGGGTGATGAGCTTAGAGATTTAGTGGTTGACACAGGAATCTCTGCAAAGAAATTTTCAAAGGCCGCGGCAACCTGGGAATCTGATCTAATTACATTGTCATCAATAGCAAGGCTGTAGTCACTACTTCGGTTGCATGACCTTCCTGTTTCGCTATTAATGACATTCCAAGTCATTTTAATAATGTTATTACTATTTTTAATTTTTGAACTCAAATAACGTGACTTGGCCATACTACAGACTGTTTTAAATATTTTAGAATAATTTTTAACATATAAATTAAATTCAGCAGTGTTTATACAAATTCGTTCATCATATAATTCATAAAGTCTTTTTCTACTTTTATGTATACCAATGGTGGCCCAGTCACTGAAGGAAGCGTTACTATTGACTGATAATGTCTTTGGAATGAATGTTTTATCAAATTGTGTGCAATACATATTAAAAAAATCATTATATTGTTTGTTAGGGTCATCATTAGTCAACAGAAGTGGTAATTTACTTAAGAGTTTAGTTTTAAATGTTTCTAAGCGTTTAGTTGTTTTTGGGTTAACAGTGATATCTTTTTTAATAACTTTTTTGTTTTGATTTGTAATAGTGATCAGCTGTCCGCAATGATCTGAGTCTATTAAATTAATCATTTCTTTGTGGTTTGGTATAATATCTGTATAAATGTTATCTAGGCATGTGGCACTAGTAGGAGTTATTCTAGAGGGCTCCAAAAATAGGTTAACAAGATTGTATGACTGAAACAAACTTATGATTTTAGTACTTAACCCAGAATTTTCTAACAAATTAACATTGAAATCACCGCAAGTGATGATGGACTTGTTTGTATTACAGATTTTGTGCAACACTTCATCCATAACCTTTTCAAAACAATCATACAATCCTGAAGGAGGTCTGTATACACTTAATATAATGAACTGCTCCAATTCTATACAGGCTATTTCAATTGTCCGCTCAACAGAGAGGCTCACAATGTCCTTTCGGTCCTTAAATTTAAGCTGGTTATGTACTAAAATTAATGAGCCACCATGTATAGCATTTACTCTGCTGAATGAACTACCAACCTGGTGATTACTAAAATTGAACATGAACTGGTGGCTTTTAAGCCAATGTTCTGTCATACAAAGAATATCTACATTATAACAATTCAGGAATAATTCTACTTCTAAGTCTTTGTTTAAAAAACCTTGAATGTACCTTACACCTTGATAAATACTACTGATGATTGAAAGGTCCTGTTTGAATTTAAATTAGAATAAAAATTTGTAAAATATTTTCATTGTAAATGTATGAATTAAAAGCCGGATTTTTGAACTAAACCGGTCACTCCATTATTCAATGGATATTTTCCTAGCACCTCATCTTTTGTAACATTTGAAAATCTATAAACACATAAAGATATGTAAAATATGTTAAAAAAAAAACAGAGTGAAATATTTACAATTTTATTAATATTCGTACTTTTAGTATGATTTTGTCTTTTTGAAAAAATAAAACGTTAAATTAGAATTTTATGTCTTAAAAATATTACAATTGCCATTAAATATCCAAAATTCGTTATGTTAATAGTTAGCCGGACTCTCAATAAATGTAATCGTCTCTTTGCCATTTAAAACAGTAAGTATTCATTTAAATTGTTTAATGTTGATACCCCACCTGATATAAAACAACAGATGTAATGTTACGTTGTGTGTACTTAATGACATTATGTTTAATTAAATAATTAACTAGTCATGTTAACATCATTTAATTTGCGTTTCTTTGAGGTTTCTTGCAAAATATTATAATTATAATTAATTTTGCGTTTTATTTTAATCTCCCTGTTGCCTGCTGCTTACCTTAGTTGTAACTTTATCATGTTTGATTTGCCTTGAGTGCGATTAGATAGCTATGCCATTATTCATTGTACTTTATTGTTTTCACAGTACTTTATTGTACACCATAAAAATACATAACCAAAAAATACATCGAATACTACAAAATATACAAAGGGCGGCCTTATCGCCGTCTGCGATGTTTTCAAGGTACCTTGGAATGGACAGTGGACCTGGAGTGAGCCTGGACATAAAAAGGGGTTGTCGTTGGTGCAGTAATAAGTAAAAGTAATCTACACCGGACCCTACATGGACCCGATGTAGATATACTAGCGTCCGTAGCCTGGCTGCGTTTCGGTGACCTCTTTGGAGAAACCGAAGGTTTTGTCTGTGCAATTTTGGACGAAGTTATGATGACGTACAATTACCGGAGATTTATTGTGAAAGACGACATGGTTGACATCTGCGGGCATGCCACCGGCCGGGGGAATCAATCAGCCATATTATCTCCGGTTGTTCTCGTCTAGCTAACGGAGAGTACTTGCATAGACACAACCTTGCAGCCAGCATAATCCATCAGCAACTTGCTCTGAAATACAGCATTATGGAATCGGAGGTGCCGTAGTATAGGTATGTGCCCGACCCAGTTCTCGAAAATGGAAATACCACATTGTACTGTGATTCATCCATCATCACTGACCGGAATATTGTTGCCAATAAGCCTGATATAGCATGGTATAGTGATGTATCCATCAGAGCGGCGCGCAATGATTGTTTACATAACCGTCCCGCATGATGAGAACCTCGTGAAAGCCGAGAAGGAGAAGCAAATCAAGTATCTTGATTTGCTTCTCCTTCTCGGCAAGATTGTCGACATATGGGATGTGGACTCGGTGATCATTGTGCCGATAGTCGTGACAGCCAATGAGTTAATAGCCATGAGGCTCGACCGACACCTGAGGATGCTCTCGTTGGGCAGCTGGATCAAGGCCTTGATTCAGAAAACTGTTCTTCTGGACACGGCTCGCACTGTCAGGAGGTTCCTCATTCTGGAGCCCTAACCGCCGGTAGCTGAGAAATGAATTCTGCATATATTTTTAATACCTACTAGGTATCTACTTATAAAAATCTATACTTAAGTTACGAGTAGTTATACATTTTAGTACCTATTTGTTTTCTTTAATTGATAACATAAATTAAAAACGATGTCTAGTCTAATGTTGTTTATTTTACTTAGGAATTCATCAATATCGATTAAGTACCTAAACCTTTTACAATTTATCGATATTTTTACCTCTGCACAACACTAACTCACACTACACACAACACACACACACACACACACTACACTAAATAAAATAGTCGCACTAGCCCCCAAAAACATAAAACATACTTTTAGTCCGATTGGGCCTTTACTGGGTCAACTCAAAGATCCTTTTAAAGTAAATTTTACGCTGGAAAACTATGTCTCCTATTGTGAGCACATACACTACAAAAACCAATGAGTTATTTTAAATAGTTGCAATCATCCCAACATGGGTCTAATGCGGCTTTCTCAGCCTGCATGTGTTATTTATTAAGATCCTAAAAGCTTTTTGGCATTGTTTTAGATCGAAACTAATCCCCGATATATGCTTCAGATCATCCTTATCTTGATTACTCATGCCCATCAAAGATCACAGAGTATACATAGGGTCTGTTCCAAAAGTATCTAATGAAAACATAATAAAGTTGAAATCTTCCTTGCCGACTCGTAGTCACACCAGATTATCACACCAGTATGACAAACAGGATTTTTTTTCACCTTTGTCGGGTATGTATGACAAACAGGATTTTTTTTCTCGTTTGAGTAGTCAGAAGCCCGAAAGACTGACAACCAGTCTTACCTATAGGTATCATATTACCCAGTAACTGGGTTGTGGAGGTCAGATAGGCAGTCGATCCATGTAAAATACTGGTATTCAGCTGCATCCGGTTAGACTGGAAGCCGACCCCAACATAGTTGGGAAAAGGCTAGGCAGATGTTTGTCACACCACTGATTTTTCCACACCATGTATACGATAACTGCTACTGCAGTACCTTTATATTCTAATAAAGATCTGTCTAAATTCAATTTGTACGAATACGAATGTCATAATCAATCAACTCAGTCTATTGCAGTCCACTGCTGGACATAGGCCTCTTCCAGGCTGCGCCACAACAGCCTGTCCTCCGCCTTCCGCATCCAGTCTGTCCCAGCTATCACAAAAATGCGCGTAGATACATGATTTCCTCTTTGAAATTTAATACTATTCGTTTGTTGGTATAAATAACTATTAATTGGTAAAGATAGTTCGTTTTCTCTTCTGCAATAATAATATAGCGGTTTTTTTTTTAAATTATTTATCTATTCATTTAGTAATAATCGTTCTCCTGATGCATGTTTAGGCAAAAACTCATGGAGAGCTGATTTGAGAGCTCTAATTTGCAGATTCTGTTGAATATAATCCACCTAAACATTTTTTCTCATATCAAAAATATCACAGTATACTTTTATAATAATAGAATACATTTTTGATATATGCCTTATAAATAAAGAAAAAAACGACTGGACCTAATCAATTAAATAATTCTACTGGAAACAATTGTGAATATCTCCGAACTTCTACATCATTTTCACGTAGTATTTATACCAAAACAGTCCAATGATTGCTTAAACAGAATCAATTAAAAAAATATATTGATAAGTACTTTGATTTTTTAATAAATTAAATAAAGTACTATATATTTCACTGCGCCTGCGCCGCCGCCGGCGATGCCCGCTCGCCCTGGATGGAGGGCTTAATTTTTTGAGGCATCCACAGGCAAGCCCGGTTACGGAGACGACCACCTCATAGGCTGAACAGCGAGATAAAAAAAAAAAGATTCGCGCTCAGTACCGAAATGTAAGAGAGCTCTTAACACATTGAACGTCGTGGTGGTCACCGGTGACCACCACTGACCACCACTGAACTTTCCATATGGGCTGACGCTGATTCGCGATTTCGGCAAATTTTACACGCTATATTTTATTGGCTCATACGGTTCAAAATAGTCAAAAACCCCACTCTAAATAATTATTTCTTATTACTATTCAAAGAATTAACTAAAATAATTGCTGTCGCTTACCGGTGACCACCATGGCGTTCAATGTGTTAAGGTCGTTGGTCCACCTAGCTGAAGGGGGCGTCCCGCGCTACGCGTGCCGATACGCGGTTTCCACTCCAGCCGTGCGATTCTGTAACCACCGTGAAAGCTTGGGTGAAGTGAGCGTGGAGTGAGCTGTCATTCGCTAGGGATTAACACTATTAAGTGCTCACTTCACTTATGGTTTCACGGTGGGATTTTTACAGAATCGACCGGCAGGAGTCGTCTGCTCTGAATACGAATGTGTTAGATACTAATTCCCTTTAGTGAGTGATTGCATAAAAAATTAACGTAAACAGGATTTGTTTATATTTTTATCTGGTACTTTTGGAACATTCTATAGGTATAAAGATCATCATCATGACGAAACAGAAATCTAGATAGGTAGGTACTCACCCACTTACATTAGGTATGTACGTACGTAAGTACATTAGGTACATTACTACTTAGGTACTACGGCCATTACAAAGTTAAAATTTTTTGCCAATCGTACAAATAAAAACGTCCTAAACGTGTTTTGGGTTACATAAAAAATTGATTAGTTGAAATTTGCGATAAGTTCGCGCGGACGTGTAATATTTCTGTTGGTTATTTATTTTTTATAATCCTGTCATGGAATAAATTTATACCGGGATCTTGTCCCGCATCCAGAACTGGTCTTGCAACGCTAGTAAGTCTTCACCGTTCATGAGAAAACGAACAAAAAATGTACAACATTGCAAACCACTTGAGAGCAATGGCTTTTTATTTAGATCTTGCCTTCGATCCATCGGTAATCGTATTTGCTTGACTAATTTATAATCGTGTGATTTGTAAAGTAGGTACAGACGCCAGCACATCAAGCTACCCGAAACTGTCAAAATTTCCCAATCAACTTTGAACCTTAAACTTTGGCGATAAAGTTGAAAATCTATTAAAGAAATCTGACAGATTGTAGTAGCTTGATGTGCTGGCGTCTGTACCTACCTACAAAATAAGTATGGTAAACATTCTAGCTCGAGGAGTTGATCCGAAACGTATATATTAATATGGACTTTCCTCCGTAATTTCGGAATTGGTTGATTATTAACAAAAAAAAAAAATCCGGAACTTAGGTAGGAATTGTGTTAAAATGAGCAATATTATATTCTTTATATTGTTTTTTTTTAACGGCACAGTCACGATTTGACACAACCCAGCGACCAATCAGAACAAAGGATCATGGGTGGTGCACTAACCGGTTATCAAAACAATGCGTACGCCCACCGACGACATGCCAGGTAGCTCACTCATTTACTTCGGTTCGTAGAGTGCGCTTCTTTGTGTAAATGAAAGACTCCATAAACAGTTCAGAAAACATATTTACTTCATAATATCAAAATACTTCACAATAAAATGGCAAAAGTGTAAATACATCATTACCTTAAAATTAACACCAAGTAAACACGTACACTATTTCTTTTGATGTTCACTGGGGACTGCTCGACGATCGACTGACTACCGAATCCCCGACAGATTCCTTTTACAATTCCAAATGCCCGCCACAACGCGCGCCTCGCTCTGATTGGTTAGCTATACACCAATTGAAACCACAGACTAATAAGAGCGGTTCGGCGTTGCCGGTTAATAACAACTGAAGTTTCGAAGTGAAATGTTGCCAGATAATAAATAAAAGGTGTAATATAAAATACAGACGCTAACAGCTCGGCCATCCTGCGAAAAGCGAGTCCCTTCGCGACATCAAAAAAAAATAAAATAAAACTACATTATAATTAACCTTGGAATCTACCTAAGGTTTTACAATCATAAACCATGATAACATTGCCATCTTATAATAATAGTTAGTACTAATATTATAATCTTAATAAAAGATCTATCAGATTTAACTACATAATCTAAAACAATTTTAATGTGATAACCTAGTTGACAGCTTAAATTATTCGTAGTAATTTATTATTATAAGAATAAACTATGACATTAAAGAACAGTTATTTTCGTGGTAAGCTTATGGTAGCTAAGTTACACTTATTATTATATAAACATTACATAATATCAACATGATATTAATTATATTAATTCTAATAATATTATCTTAAATATTACATCAATGCGGTGTGTATACTTTACTTTATTAAATATTATATTATTTATTATTATATTTCATAAATCAGTCTATTCCAGTCTAGATGTACTCTCTTTAGTATATAGTACTAATTGGTAGGTTCATTACGGTCCTGATTAGCATTATCTTCAGACTCAGACTCTGTAGAGTCATAATTCCTATCGAAAGCGAGCCACGGCTTAATTCTATCTATCGCTATTACATTTTCATATCGACGTTGGCCATGATTGCGGGTTAACGGCGTATCTTCTATTAAGAACCTATCGTTAGGCAGTACTTTAGAAATTCGGTATGGACCCTGAAACTTTGCCGCTAGCTTTTTCGATTTGCCATCGCTTGGCACCTCTCGCTTTATGCTAACTAAATCGCCCGAGTTATATTCGTAAGCGCGCTTATGTCTAGCATCATATCGGATTTTGTCTTTAACCTGTTGTTCGGCAATGCGTGTACCTGCTTTGGATCGTACCTGGCCCAAATCGTCTGTGGAAAATTCTCTAACATCGTCTATAATATCGCTTAGAGCATTTTCGGAGCTACTACGTATGTTAAAACCAAGAAGTAGTTCCGAAGGGCTTTTGCCAGTCGTCTTGTGGACGGTAGTGTTCAAACCGATCTGTATATCCAGAATGTAATCATCCCAGTTCTTATCGTCTTTATTGTCCGTTTTAGAGGTGAGTGCACTTAAGATTGTCCGATTATAACGTTCGCATTGTCCGTTTGCTCGAGGTGTGGCCACAGCATTAAGTATGTGCTTGATACCCATGGATTGGGCAAATGCGCGAAAGCTGTTACTGGTAAAAGAAGTCCCTCTATCGGTTATCAGTCTAGACGGTGCCCCAAAGTAACTAATGTGCTCTTTGAGGGCTTTTATTGAGGTAGAACTTTTAGTGTTTCTGACTGGCTTTATATTTATGTATTTCGTGAATCCGTCTACAATTACCAATAGGTAGCAGTTGCCCTTTTTGCTCTTCACAAATGGCCCTAGATGGTCTGCGTGAATTGTATGAAATGGAGTTTCAACTTTAGGGATCGGGTGTAGTTCGCCCTGAACTTTCCCGGTATGGTCCTTACTACGTGCACACTCTAAGCAAGACTTGATATATTTTTTTATGAACCGACGCATTTTGGGGAACCAATAGATTTGCTGAATTCGCGTAAAGGTCTTGTCAAAGCCGAAGTGGCCCAGATCGTCGTGATTTATTTTGGCTATTTGCCACCTTACCCCCTTCGGTACCACCCACCTTAAATCATTTTCTTCCTTACCTACAATTCGATAAACTTTGCCGTTTTTCAATTTATAGTTTTTTATAACATCTAGCACCTGGTCCGATTTAGGGTCATTCAAAATCTCTCTAATACGTGCTATTTCGTCATCATTACTCTGCACCGTAACTATCCAATCATCCGTACCTACTGTTAGTACGTCTAATACATGAGAATCCTCCTTAGCTTCCCCTACCGGATTCCTACTTAGTGCATCCGCATGGGACATACGACACCCAGGGCGATATTCGATCTCGCAGTTAAATTCCTGAAATTGAACCCACCAACGCGCTATGCGAGGTATAAGGTCTCTTTTTGATAGAGTTGTTCGCAGCGCGTTACAATCTGTTAGTATTTTAAATGGAACACCTATCAGATAGACACGGAATCTGTTAAGGGAGGATACAACGGCCAGCGTCTCCAACTCAAATGAGTGGAGCTTTTGTTCATCGGGAGTAGTTTTCCTGCTAAAATATGAGACTGGCCTCAAATGACCAGCATCATCTTTCTGCAGTAAAATTCCTCCTATCCCGTGTTTACTAGCGTCCGTATGTACCTCGGTTTCGCGTGTTGGGTCATAAAGAGCAAGCAAGGGTCTCTGTACAAGCGTCGACTTAATTGTTTCGAATGCATTCACTTGTTCAGGCCCCCACTTCCAGGTGGTATTCTTTTTAAGGAGGTCCGTTAGAGGCTTTGCGATTGTAGCAAATCCCTTAACGAACCTTCTAAAGAAGCTTGCCAAGCCGATGAATTGCTGTAGTTCACGTTGGCTTTTGGGTGTACGAAACTTCGAAACGGCTTCGGTTTTCCTTCCGCCGGGTTTGATACCGTCAGCATTAATTTGGAAACCCAGAAATTCGATGCTATCCATGAAAAAGTTGCATTTGGATAGTTTGAGAGTAAGACCACCCCGTTTTAGGAGGAAAAGTACTTCTTCAAGCCTACAGAGACCTTCGTCAAAAGACCGTGCTGGGATCAAAATATCATCCATATAGACGAGAGCGTACTTTATTTTCGCTTCAGAGAGGATCTTATTGATCGTTCTTTGGAAAACAGATGGTGCATTTACCAATCCAAAAGGCATTCGTGTATACTGAAACTGGCCATCGGGCGTCACAAATGCGGTTTTGTCTTGCGAATTCTTTTCAATAGGAATTTGATAATAGCCGGACGCTAGATCTAATGATGTGAACAGTTTATTACCTGCAAGCCTATCGAGCTGGTCGTCTATTAGAGGTAAGGGATAGTGATCCTTTTTTGTGCGTTTATTTAAAGCTCTATAATCTACACACAAACGTTTCTCTCCGGTTTTTTTCTTGACCAGCACGATTGGACTCGCATATGGGGAGGTGGATTCTGTTACGATGCCCGCATCCATCATCTCCTGAACCATATCTCTTACCAGCGCTCTTTCGCCGTAGGACATGCGATATGGCCTGTATACCACTGGCTCTGCATCGTTAAGCTCTATGACCATCTCTGTTGCAATTGTGAAACCAAGATCTTTAAGACCAGAGGAAAAACATTCTTTAAATTTCAATAATAATCCCTGGATCTCGAGTTTCTGCTCTGAAGTGATGGTGTTACCGCACTGTACAGACTCATCCAGAGATTTATCATCGAAAGTTACTGAGTATACATTTTGTTCGTTCGTGATGGGGATAGCACGCGTCAGTAAAGACCCCTGTTTTATACCGACCGAATTAGCAGAGACGTTTTGTAGCAGCAAGTTACCGAAACCACCGTGTAGTTTATACTCGCCCGGGAGTAAATAGTGTTCTTTACCTGGGGTGCCTCTAACGGAACCGTTCACATACACAAAGCCAGTAAGACTAGTTCGTGACTTCACAGGTATCACAGTTAATTGTTTTGGAGCAATTACTACATCATACTGAGTCATGAGGAATATTTTTTGATGGGAATCCTGTTCGAACAATACTTCGTTAGGGGTCTTTATGATAGTAATACCAGGTTTCTCTGTGAACGTGTGACCCAAGAGGGCTGGGTATTTCAAAGCAGCGTCTTCAACAATGAGAATCTCTATATTCTCTTTTATCCCTTGCACAGTTACGTCGGCATTACATTTTCCCAGTGGTTTTATGTGAAAGCCACCTATACCCCGCAGGACTGGTAATCTGTCCAGGCTTGTATTTAGCTTCAAACGCTTTGCTTCCGATTCCCTAACTAAGGTACACTGGCTCCCTAAGTCTACTTGACAATTGATCGGCTGACCGTTTACGAATATTTCGAGGACATACTTCTGATTAGTAGCATCTGAATAGTCTACTAGAGCAACCTGCTTTTCATCCTTAACTTCACTACTGGGACGTTCAGTGTTTTGGATAGTGGGCCACTTAGATCTACAATACAAATCTAAATGACCTTCGCGGTTACACAGAGTGCATTTCGTTAGGGGCTTATTGCATTTAAAACTCTTGTGTCCTTCTCCATTACAATTGTGACATTTAATGACAAAAGTGGACCTCTTATTCGCGTCAGATTTGTTCCGACTGTTATTTGACAAGGAGTTCCTTTTACTCGTATCTTGCCCGGATCTATCCGCGGTTTCCCTACTAGTGCCTGGCTTAACAGTTTTAAAATATCTAAGCACATCTTCAGGTCCACGAAACCTAGCCGCTTGTG
This sequence comes from Eremobia ochroleuca, assembly GCA_949629135.1. Taxonomy (NCBI): domain Eukaryota; kingdom Metazoa; phylum Arthropoda; class Insecta; order Lepidoptera; family Noctuidae; genus Eremobia; species Eremobia ochroleuca. The sequence continues at coordinate 10,055,949 of OX451402.1, read as the reverse complement.
CTCCTATCCGTACCGCCCTATCGTCTACGCCGTGTAATAAGCAATCGACTGCTTTTCGACCTACGATACCACATCGGTTCAGGAGATTTATTTTTGCGTAATAATATTGTTCAAGGGATTCGCCGTAACGCACACGCTTGGCCAACATCTGGGTTAGTAGTTCCGCATAGTCGTATCTACAAGGAAAAGACTCAATAAGCTTCCTTTTCCATTCTGTCCACGAGTAAAGCATCGTGCTCAGGCCTCTATACCATGTCTGAGCAAGTCCGACGAGTTTCGGTAGAGCAAAATGAATGGTTTCCCGTTCATCCCAATTATAAATCTCCGCGGCTTCCTCGACTTTAGTTAACCACGTTACTATGGTTTGTTCGGTAGATAAAGGATCGAATTCCGGAATCACGTTTGTCAAAGAAAGCTTAGAGGTCGATTGTCCCTTCACATTATTGAGAACATTCAAGAATTTATTTAAGATGCTATGAGTAGCATCAGGCATCTGAACTTCCGTCAATTCATGTTTTATACGACGTGAGGGAGAACGAGTTCGTCCTCGCTTCAATAAGCGTCTAGTAGGAGTGTCATAGCTATCACTGCTACTGTTGCGATGACGACGTCGTCCTACCCTCATGACCCGGATTTCATCATCAGATGAGTTGTCACAAAACCGTTTCCTACTACGATAATAATTACTAGAATCATCACGAAGTCGAGTTCTATCACGACCTTTATCGACAGAATCGTCGCGATATCGGTCCCTTCTACGATTGCGTTCGCTGCTGTCTCTTCTTGATCGCCGGTTATTAACGTTTTTACTATAGTTTGGCTTTAAAAGAGAGTGCTTGCGGCTTTGCCTGTCTCCAACCAGGCTCCCTTCCGCTCCCTCACTCTCATTATCAGAATCATTAATTAAGCGTTTGCGGACTTGCCTGATATCCAGACTCCCTTCCGCTCCCTCGCTTTCATTATCAGAATCATTAATTAAGCGCTTGCGGACTTGCCTGATATCCAGACTCCCTTCCGCTCCCTCGCTTTGATGAACTTGGCGTCGCTGCGGAGTCCGCCGTGGGCCCTCGTTACGGTCCACACTTATTGGCTCATCCTCGTTATTGCAGCGACGTCCATTACCACTGCCCGCAGGCGATGAATCCATTATCTGTAATTGTGATTAAGTTTAATTAAGTGTTAATTAATGTATTTAACTTTAGTTTAATGCTATTCTTATGGTGGTAGGTAGATTAATATATTTCATGATCAAAGTAAAATATTCATCGCCCCAAACAAGCATCGCATTTCCAGAGTGTAGCCCTGGCAAAATGAAATACATGCTTTAAAACATATTATATATCCACGAGAGTACCCTGGCAATATATAATATGCCCGACGCAATAAATCAAATCAATAATTGTATTGTGTGTACAAGAAAAGCATGCACCGCATATCCAGAGCGTCGCCCCGGCAATATGGGATACATGCTCAAAATGATCCAGTACATATCCGTAGGAGTACCCCGGCAAAATGTACCAAACCGTTATACACGATTTATAAGTGGCAAGGATGCATCCCATATCCAGAGCGTCGCTCCGGCAAAATGGGGTGCATGCTCATAGTCCGTTACATCTCCGTAGGAGTGCCTCGGCAAGATGCAACAAACTACCACATGACGATTTTAAACATAACCTATCAATTAAAAACGCATGCATCCCATTTCCAGAGCGTCGCCCGGCAAAATGGGGTACATGCTTAAAATAGTCCGTTACATCTCCGTAGGAGTGCCTCGGCAAGATGCAAAAAACCAACACAAGACGATTTTAAACATAAACTAACAGTTGAAAGCGTATGCATCCCATCTCCAGAGTGTCGCCCCGGCAAAAATGGGCTGCATACTCCTTACAGGGTATTCATCAACTTTGTAAGTAAGACACAGCACAACAGTTTCCTGAATTAGGTATCTTAAACATGAGTGACAATTAACGTTTTTTGAATTACCAATAGAATAGAATGGTACTTACGTGACTGATGTAACTATCGTTGAAATTTACCACATTAAAACATTTTATGGAGCTTTTCTTTTACAATGTAAGTTAAGGGTGTAAGCAAAAGGGAAGAAAATGAAAAACTAATAAGCGTGGGCGGGATTAACGGATGGGTTTCAACTCTCGTATTTCAAGCCCTCTTTTTTTTTTACGAGTGAAAATCCGCTAATCCCACTTCTGAAATGTAAATGAAAGACTCCATAAACAGTTCAGAAAACATATTTACTTCATAATATCAAAATACTTCACAATAAAATGGCAAAAGTGTAAATACATCATTACCTTAAAATTAACACCAAGTAAACACGTACACTATTTCTTTTGATGTTCACTGGGGACTGCTCGACGATCGACTGACTACCGAATCCCCGACAGATTCCTTTTACAATTCCAAATGCCCGCCACAACGCGCGCCTCGCTCTGATTGGTTAGCTATACACCAATTGAAACCACAGACCAATAAGAGCGGTTCGGCGTTGCCGGTTAATAACAACTGAAGTTTCGAAGTGAAATGTTGCCAGATAATAAATAAAAGGTGTAATATAAAATACAGACGCTAACATTTGTTTGTTACTGTGTTGTTAAAACGTTACTTGACCCTCGCTTGTGTACACACTGACTTCTGGAATCTGCTCAAAAATTGTTTTTATTATTCAAATAAATAATAAATGAATTTAGTTTTGATACCTACCTTTAAATTTTGAATTGAGTAGTAATAATATCACTACCAACATTAACAATATTTAATCGGATCCGGAAATACCGGAATTGCTTTCCGGGAAAATAGCTTATCCATGTTATTCTTTCTGTGGGCATTTATACAAGTACCAAAAATCAATCTACCTACTCCGATCACTGCTTATAACACAAAATTTGGTTTTAGATAATTTCGTTTTCACAAAACTTCGTTTTCGCTTAGCGCTCTTTCTGATTTTTTTCCTTTTGTTCGGCTTTTAAGGGTTGAAGCGTGATGTTAGTAGCCCATAACCTTCCTCAAGAATAGGGCTATCAAATATCAAAATATTTGTTCAAATCCGACGTAGTTACAGAGATTAGCGCGGTCAAACAAACAAACAAACAAGCTCTTCAGCTTTATTATTATTAGTGTCGATTAGTATTAGTTTAGGTAGGTTATAGAATTTATGTAGGTAGGTCGTAAGGTAACTTTATGTTAAATCATCATATTTAAATATGAAATCTATAAAATGGCATTTTTTTGACTGAAAAACATGTAAGAGGCAGTTGACTAGGGGTTCTACGACGCGTCGCGCGTCGCGAGCACCGATCAAGTCACCACTGCAGGGTAGTTGCGTAACACACTATCACTAGCAATGGGTTCCATTTTGACAGTGCAAAAACATTCATTGCGTTATTTCCGTTGTTGAGCAGACACATTTTTCGAACGTATGGAGCAGTGGATTAGCAATATGCTTCAAAATGATTTAAATTGAGAGTAATAGCGTGTTACGCAATTAGGGTGCTGGTATTCAGTAAAATCAAAGGTCCTGCCACGAATCCGCGAAGCAAACGTAACGTAACTTTAAACGATGTTTGAATCAAACATTCAACTATCCGATAGCAATTTTAGTATAAATCTATGGAGCAAGAAAAATCAGTGGCGCCGATTCCCTTGTTCACAAACTAAACTAAATTTAAGTTCAGTGCATCTTTTTCTTTCTATTTCATTAAGAAAAGGACAGAAGATAAATATTAGTTTAGTCCTGTCAAATTAGTCAGCGCCTGACGTAAATTGACGTATTTTCAGTAGCCATTTTTTTTGATCACGTCTATTCTTGTCTATGGAGTATCTAATTTTACAGGACTAAACTAATATGTGAGTGGTTGACCAAAAAGGGACCTGGAGGGATTGGAAACCGTTATTTATTTTTTTCGATTTTTTGAATCTGTGGTCTTTTAGCTTTGTTTTGGTCTCACCAGAATATTTTTAGGTGCCGTAGTTTTTTTTTAATGAATTTTTTTGTGAGCTGAGGCGGTTTTGGAAAAAATACACCTTACACACGAAACTTGTATCTACACGAAACTTCAAACGCGATTTACTCGAAATCAATTTATTTTCCCTTGAGGTCCCTTTTTCGTCAACCACTCACATATTTATCTTCTGTCCTTTTCTTAATGAAATAGAAAGAAAAAGATGCACCGAAATTAAATTTAGTTTAGTTTGTGAACAAGGGAATGGGTGCCATTATCACCCATAGATATGAATAAAGTTTTAAAATTAAATAAAAATAAGTAATGTGCGAAACGAGTTTTTCAATTTTAAAATCGTTCGTATTAACGTTATCTACGTTTAGGTAGTCCGCGCGTTCGTGCTAGGTCCATAGACCATTACATTCTAGTTAATTGATGAAGGATTGCAACTACTTATCAGTAGACAATCTCAATACTTTCACTTCGATATTTTCTAGTACCAACCTACCTATAATTTATCTAATAAGATCTGTCAACTCTAGATGAGACATCATCTGCCTAGCCTTTTCCCAACTATGTTGGGGTTGGCTTCCAGTCTAACCGGATGCAGCTGAATACCAGTATTTTACATGTAGCGACTGCCTATCTGACATCCACAACCCAGTTACTGGGTAATACGATACCCCTAGGCAAGACTGGTTGTCAGTCTTTCGGGCTTCTGACTACCCGTAACGACTGTCAAAGATCTACGAATGACAGCCGGGACCAACGGCTTAACGACGTATTTGAAGATGGTCACCCATCCACGGACCAACCGCGGCAAGTGTAGCTTAACCTGATTGATCCACCCGTGCGGCTTTTATTACTTAGCCACAAGCCTCTCTCTCAACTCTAGATGAGACAATGCTCTATAAAAAGCCGAGATGATCACTAACACAATAAAACGGCTAGTTTTTTATTTTCCTAGCTACTGTGTAGCGCAGTCGCATAGCCAAACAGGTTTGCGTTTTATATTTACTGTCTAATTAATCGTGGCTACGTTTTTCCTTTTACGATCTGATCTAGGGTTTCTATTTCTATGTAATCTCGCAGGATGAACTTGGCGAGTTAATTGCTTGGTTCAAGGTTAGCCAAACTCCTAGCCGACTTCTGGGCAGACTCCACACATAGATTGCCATCTAAAAAGAAGGTTAGCAATCCAGAGAAAACCTGGGTTAGGTGCTACCAAGAATGCAAACCTAGCATACCTATACTACCTACAAATACCTATACCTACAAAAAAAACTTCTGAAAAACGAAACCTATTACCTACTCTGAATTTTAATTTGCTATACAAAAATAACAGCTTACTATACAGGGTGTAACGGAAGGGGGGTATCAACCCTGAAGGAGGTGAATGTGCTCATGAAACTCAACAACTTTCCCCAAAGAACATAGGTCGAAATATGAAAAAAAAATTTGGCCCTCCCTTACAAAACTGACTACCAGCTGATTGATTTACTATGGGAGGGCCAAATTTTTTTTTCATATTTCGACCTATGTTCTTTGGGGAAAGTTGTTGAGTTTCATGAGCACATTCACCTCCTTCAGGGTTGATACCCCCTGTTGCGGACGCCGAACTCCCCGTAGCAATAATGAACAAAGTAGGATTATGATACTAAAATGTTTGTGATTGGTCGCGGAGTCAGGCCTCCGACAGGTTTGGACAAGTCGAAACCTGTCGGAGAGCGGACACGGACTAAAGTGATCGGATTGGTGGGTGGCCAAGAATTTTAATAAAGTACACTAAGGGCCACCCACTACTTCCACCCATGAACCGGTGTATATTAGACGGACAGATTTAGATTTCAATTAGTTCAATAAGTTCAATCAGATCATCGATAGCAGACAACAAGAATAAATCCAGAATAGAAACCAAGACTTTTATTTGAAGACCCAAAGTCTGGTCCTCCGAACTCGGATCAAGGAAAAAAGGAACCTTTCGTAAGTTGAACCGATAATAACTTACCTGTGTATCCTGCTGTGTATCCTGCTGTGCATTCTACTGTGTACCGTCAACCGAGCGAGATGGTAGTCACCCGTAGCCAAGGGGACTTGGCAGAATTGGAAGAACAGCGTCGGGCCTTAGAACGAAGGGACGAAGAACTGCTAGTATCAGTACGTCGCCGGGAAGCGGAACGAATAGAACGAGAGCGACTAAGACGACTGTCTCTCGACCCGCCGGCGTCACCTCAAGTTGAAAGTATGACCGGACCTACTACCGCCGTGGACATCGCAACAGCGGGACCATCGTCTGAACAACGACGAATAAGATCACCGCCGCGCTCAGTGAGATCGAACACGAGTGCGACTACACGGTTACGATTGGTTGAACTTGAGGCGGCCGAGAAACTAGCAAGCATTCGACGAAAGGAGCTGGAAATCGAAGCAGATCTGGTGAAAAAGAGATTGGCTGCTGAGGTCTCTGTAATACAAGATGACCAGGAAAGCGTCCATGAAGATCTACTTCAGGAAGAACACCAGCACCGGAAGGTGGACCAATGGCTACGAACCCACCCCCTCAACACACGGGGGGAGGGGGGCACGAACACAGAAGCCAAAGAAGACCCAAAGCAGCAACGCTTTGAGGCACCAAGAGGAAGATCGCCAACGCCAACGAGAACCAGAAACAGCATTGACCAATTAGCTGCGACCCTGGAGAAGATGGCCAGGCCACGACTTCGACACACAGATCTACCAACTTTCTCTGGTGCGGCCAACGAGTGGTTGCCATTCAAGGCATCGTACTATGACACGACCAACATGTACAACGTGTCACCAGCAGAGAACCTTCAGAGACTTAGAAGTTGCCTCAAAGGCGAAGCACGAGACACAGTAGCGGCTCTTCTGCACGCGGCCACAGAACCGGACGCTGTCATGAAGACGTTGGAGCAGTGCTTTGGCCGACCAGAGGTGATCATAGACAAAGCTCTGGATGACCTGAAAAAGATGCCAAAACCTAGTGCTAGTGCCAGTGACCTAAATAGTTTCGCGATTAAAATCCAAAATACGATATGTGTGTTAAAGACAATCGATCGCAAGGGGTACCTCTATAATCCCTTGCTAACCCGGGAAGTGCTTGAAAAGTTAAGTCCACATCTCCGATCGCGATGGTGCGACTACGCCAGTGACAACGAAGGGTCAGCAGAGCCCGAAATAGTGACACTATCTCGTTTCTTAATGCGTGAGGCGGACAGGGCGTTACGCTATACATACGCCCCAACAACGAGTACCGCAACTCACAAAAACGAAACCAGGCCTGCCATAACCCTGAAGAAGAAGAAGCCTAACGCAGTGTACGTCACGGTTGAAGGAACCGAAGAAGATCAGTGCCCCAGTTGCAAACAGAATCACGTACTGACCCAGTGTCCGAAATATAAAGCACTGACCGTGGATCAACGCTGGGAACTAGTGAAGGACAATAAGGTATGTTTCAAGTGCGCCCAGAAGAAACACAGGCGTGCCATGTGTAAAGCGAAACCGTGCGGTGTGAACCAGTGCCGCCGACCTCACCATGCCACGCTACACCAAGAAAGGAGAGAGTCGCCCGAAATAAAGTCAGCGACTGAACATAAGTCTGAAGAACCCACTCAGGAGGAGGCAGTCATGTCGGTGGCTACCCTAACAGCCGCCGGCCCGAAGACTGTCCTCCTCAAAATGTGCCCCGTGATCATCACAGGTCCACGGGGGGAGGTGAAGACTCACGCACTCTTCGACGAAGGAGCCACCATCACTCTCATTGACGAAGACCTGGCTGTGAGTATCGGGGCAGAAGGAACGTCACAACCACTGCATATCCATGGAGCGAACATGTCCTCACAAGAACGAGACAGCAAGATCGTCATGGTGCAAGTGAGAGGGGTCAGCGAGATCAGCGCACCACATAAGCTTCAGGCCAGAACAATGAAAAACCTGAGGCTTCACCAGCAGTCGATCCCAGACACTCTGCTGGAATACGAACACCTACGTGACCTCCCAACAGACGAGGTGTGTTATGCGCCAACACGCCCCGGAATCCTAGTGGGGACAGACCACTGGGAGTGCATCGTGTCGAGAAAACTCCGAGTCGGCGGCCCCAACCAGCCAGCTGCATCCCTAACGCAGCTCGGCTGGGTAGTACATGGGACCGCACCACGAAGCATCTTCATGAACGAAGACAACGTGTTGCATCTCTATGAATACGAGAAGCAGCAGCAGCACGACCACCAGCGACTGCATGACCTAGTGGAAACTCACTTCAAAATAGAAGCACTAGGTATTGCAAGAGAACCACGCGTGAGTGACGCTAACCAACGAGCGATAGCAATCGTCGAAAGAACCACTAAGAAGATCGACGGTGGCTACGAAGTCGGATTGCCATGGCGGCACGATGACATCACCATGCCACCCAGCTACGGTGCAGCGCTCCGCCGATTGAAGAAAATCGAACAGAAGATGGATGCATCACCCGACTTCGCCGAACAATACAACGCTCAAATAAACAACCTGCTGGAAAAGGGGTACGCAGTGCCGTGCGACGGCACAGAACAGTCAAGTGCCGTCTGCTGGTACCTGCCTCACTTTGCCGTACAGAACCCAAACAAACCCGGCAAACAAAGGCTGGTGTTTGACGCAGCGGCGAGAAGCCACGGAGTGTGCCTGAACGATAAATTACTGGAAGGCCCGGACCTACTGCTATCGCTGCCGGGAATCATATTCCGTTTCCGAGAGAAAGCGATAGCAGTAACGGCAGACATCCAAGAAATGTTCTTACGCGTCAAAATAAGAACTGAAGATCAACCGGCCCAACAGTTCCTGTGGAGAGGCACCAACAGAACAGAGCCCCCACGCCACTACAAAATGACGAGCATGATATTTGGCGCAGCAAGCTCTCCATACATGGCCCATTATGTCCGCAACCACAATGCAGACATACACGGAAATGAATACCCACACGCGTTAGAGGCTATTAAAAACAGCCACTATATGGATGACCTGGTGGCGAGCTATGATAACCAGGAAGAAGCCCTGAAGGCAATACAAGAAACAAGACAGGTGCATGCGGTCGCCGGGTTCACTCTGCGTGGATGGAGCACGAATCATGAGACAGTGCTACGCGACGTGCCCCGAGAGCTGCACGCTACCACTCCCACACAACTGGGAGGAGAGAAGCCCACGAATAAGATACTCGGGCTGTACTGGAACGCCGAACGGGACGAACTCGGGTTCAACACGTCAATGAACCGGGTCCCCGCTCCGGTACGAGAACGGAAGCGCCCACCGACCAAAAGAGAAGCACTCAGCGCAGTAATGTCCATCTACGACCCTCTAGGACTGCTGAGCCACTTCACGATAAGAGCAAAGATTATACTGCAAAGTCTGTGGCGCCTCAAAATAACGTGGGACGAGCCGATACCGGAAGAGGACAACGAACATTTCGCGACCTGGCTCGCTCAACTCACCGACGTCGCCCAGCTTCGACTGCCCAGAAGCTACACGTCAAAGAAGTACAAGGACATAGAACTACATGTCCTATGTGATGCGAGTGAACAAGCCTACGCAGCCGTGGCCTACTGGAGAATAGTGAACTGCGATGACACCGTAAGCATAGTGCTAGACGCCGCCAAAGCAAAGGTGGCGCCACGACAGACACAAACTATTCCTAGGCTGGAACTACAAGCGGCGGTCTTAGGGGCCAGACTCGCTGACACCATCCGCAAGGAACACCGCATCGAGGTCAGCAAAACTGTGTACTGGACAGACTCTTCCACCGTCGTGCACTGGATAAAACATGACATGCGACGATACACGCCGTTCGTCGCGCACCGACTGGGAGAAATCGCCGAGCTCACCTCAAAGGAAGAATGGCGTTGGCTACCAACCAATCACAACATAGCCGACGACGCCACCCGACTTACCAACGCGCCGATCCACATAACCGATCGATGGTTCCAGGGGCCTAGCTTCTTATACTCACCCGAGGAGCAATGGCCCGGGAATATGCCACCCGATGAAGACGATGAACAAGGAGTCCTGCACATTACCGAGACTCCGCGAGACAGCTGGCTACCTGACCCTGCCCGCTTCTCCAAGTACGAGACCCTAGTAAGAGCAGTGGCAAGAGCCTTGGCGTTCATCGACATATGTCGACGCGCCGCTACAAGACTGGAACACAGACATATCCAGCGCGCTGAGAAAGAACTCCTGCAACGAACGCAACAGGAAAGTTTCGGCGAAGAAATGAGACGGATGCAGTCAGCCCGTCCTATCCCAAAGACGAGCAGACTGTACAAACTCGATCCAGTATTGGAAGACGGCCTCCTGCGGGTACGAGGCCGCATTGAAGCATCAGCGGCAACACAAGAAGCAAAACGGCCAATCATACTAGATGGCCGCCACCGAGTGACGAGGCTTCTGGTACAACGGGAACACTGCGCTGCGGGTCACGCCAACCGAGAGCGCGTGACTAACGACTTGCGGCAACGGTACTGGGTCATACATCTGCGACCCACCGTGCGCGCGATCGAGAGAAGCTGTGTCTTCTGCAAGAAGCAGAAGGGGACACCACAAACGCCGGCCATGGGAGACTTGCCACACGCCCGCCTAGACCCCTTCCACCGCCCGTTCACTAACTGCGGGGTGGACTACTTCGGGCCCATGACAGTCAAGGTGGGTCGTCGCCGTGAAAAAAGGTGGGGTGCATTATTCACCTGCCTCACCTCCCGGGCCGTGCACATAGAGCTCGTCACATCCCTTTCAACGAACTCTGCAATAATGGCGTTGAGAAGAATGGCTGCGCGCAGGGGTTGGCCGCGTATCATGTACTCCGACAACGCGACCAACTTCCGCGGGGCCGACCAAGAGCTCCGCAGTGCCTACGCCGAGTGGCTGCCCGACCTGAACAACGAGGGGCTGCGTCATCGAATGGAGTGGCGGTTTATACCTCCTGGCGCGCCCAACCACGGCGGCGCGTGGGAAAGAATGGTACGTTCCATCAAGGCGGCCCTCAAGGTCACCCTACGAGAGAAGGCACCGACTGAAGAGGTCCTCGGCACGCTACTCACTGAAGCAGAATTCTCAATAAACGCACGACCCCTAACCCATGTCAGTGTGGACCCGAACGATCCCGAGGCCCTGACTCCCAACCACTTCCTGTTGGGGTCATCAGACGGCCTGCCTACGACGGGGCCGTGCAAGGAAAACGACCGACGAACATGGCGAGCTAGCCAAGCGCTCGCCGACCACTTCTGGCGGCGCTGGCTGCGGGAATATCTGCCCACATTGATACCCCGCGGCGAGCCGAAGAACAACGTGAGGCCGCTACAAGTTGGCGACGTGGTCCTGGTGGTCGACAACACACTGCCCCGGAACACCTGGCCGATGGGGATTGTGGAGCGCACGCACCCTGCAACTGACGGCAGCGTCCGGGTGGTCGAAGTACGGACCAGAACTGGAATCTTCCGACGCCCGGTGAGCAAACTCGTCGTCCTGGAGAAGAAAGAGGAGGCTTCGCGAGCTACGCCGGGAGGAGAAATGTTGCGGACGCCGAACTCCCCGTAGCAATAATGAACAAAGTAGGATTATGATACTAAAATGTTTGTGATTGGTCGCGGAGTCAGGCCTCCGACAGGTTTGGACAAGTCGAAACCTGTCGGAGAGCGGACACGGACTAAAGTGATCGGATTGGTGGGTGGCCAAGAATTTTAATAAAGTACACTAAGGGCCACCCACTACTTCCACCCATGAACCGGTGTATATTAGACGGACAGATTTAGATTTCAATTAGTTCAATAAGTTCAATCAGATCATCGATAGCAGACAACAAGAATAAATCCAGAATAGAAACCAAGACTTTTATTTGAAGAACCATACAGTCCACACCCTACACCCCCTTTCCGTTACACGTTGTATAATGACAACAAAGGTCGATCGCTGCTGTCATTTTAGTCTAGTAAATTAAAAATCAGAGTTTAATTAGGTATGCACACGAGAAATAACAATAATTTCCTAGGTAAGTCGGAGTCTGAATTTTGAATGAACATAACATGAACGTGACGTAGGTACTTAAAACTCAACAACCGTGCATTCATTATTTGTTAAAAATGGCGAAAACAGATGTAGGTGCTTAATTGATACAATCATACTTTACTCGTACAAAACATTTGAATACATATAAAGCTAAAATTATTACCGAATGAAGATAAAATCGTTTCCGAAACATAAGGTATATAGTCTGCAACAGTGAATCTTACGGGTAAGGTGGAGGTAGAACGGGACGTTATAAAAGTGGTTTGAGTTCCTTGTAGTTTTGTTTTCCTTATCTATTTCCTTATCTATAGTTCTAGGTGATACTTGTCTGTTGATTCATCAATAATTCATTCATCAAACTCAGGTTTCTCAGGGCATGATCCTGCGCTTGCAACTTGGACTATACGTATCGTTTGTTGGTATATGTAGAATGTAGGTATGTATGACACAAACCAAAAAACCTCTTAATCCATCTTTTTTAGATAACGTTAATGTGAAATTGGCCATTTGTAAGTTCTAAGAATCAATCAACTTTCGATTTGATGCTAGACCACCGCCTGTCTATTCTGTAAAATCTCACCGTCAAAACTGACATTTCATTTTGAGCTGTCATTTCATCTGATGGTAGGGAGGATTTGACGCTATTGACAGCTCACTTCACCATAGTTTTCACGGTGAGATTTTTATAGACTGGTTGTTGTCCAACATCAAATCGAAAGTTGATTGATTCTTCGGCTGATCTAAAATAAATATTTCACATGGTCACATCAATCAATAATTTGTATGAAAACTGTTTATAAAGTACCCTTATAAATCAGGGTTAATCTAAGAGTAAGTAAGTATGCGGAATGCGTACAACTAGGTACTTACTAGAGTGCAGACTACAACCTTATCTAAGTAGGTAACAAAAGTCAGCTATTCGTGGAAGCTGCGTCTGACGACCTGAATACTACTCTAGATGCGTGATAGTACCCGGCGTGGTATAATAGTCTACAAGATGTTTTTAATACTTTTATGAGCTAAGGCTTCCTTCTTCAGGTACCTATAAAATTTATACTACTATTCAGGTTTGTTGCACTGTACGCCTTGCAGCAGGATTTCAGGAACTTCTAAACCAAATTGGTTGGGTTGGCCGTTTGCCAACTCCCAACCTCTGCTCTGAAGTGCGACGCTGACATGGATGATCGTTGACATACGCGTCAAGGAGGACAAATCTTCTTTTAGAAAATAAATACCGGCAGGCAGAACTCTTCGACAGATCGAGTAGGTAGCTAGGTAGGTGCAGCCATCTTTTGTTTATTTAACTTCTCCATCCAATAGTATTTTGCTAAATTCCTTCAGTCACGATACTAGCTCACAATGATCGATTTGATTTGCAAAGCTTGTAATTATGTACAATAATTTATCTAACTTGCCCACCTTGCACATTGTGATTTTCTATTGTTATTATGGTACCTACTGTGGCTGGGCACTATCTAGGACTAGGATAAACCCTTGGAGACTCGTAGTTACACCAGATTATCACACCAGTATGACAAACAGTATTTTTTTTCTCGTTCGTCACACTATTGATTTTCCCATACCATGTATACGATAATTGCTAGTGCATTACCCTTATATTCTGATAAAGTCGATCTGCTGATCGGCGTTTGCCAACTTTCGTTCTTTGCCCACTACTACCATACATACAAAGACGGACTTAAGCCTGAGGCATTTTCTACCAGTCAAACTTAGGGTGATGCAGAGACGACTTTTTCATATTAAGCTATGTGTTTTCATTTCTTAGTAAAAAAAAAAAAAAAAAACTAATAGGTACCTAGTACCTACATGGCCCGACGGTGGTTAAATGATGTCACCGACTGGAATATAGTCGGTCAAAGGCACAGAACCAACAACGTTTGTGAAAGTTGGCACTCCCAATCAAATAAAAATATAAATAAAAACTACGTAACCATACTAAAATTATTAACAGTATTATTCAATGAAAAGGAAATTAATATCGAAAAAAAAAGAAGGGCCGACCAAACCGATAAAGATAATTTTATCATTTTCTGCCAATTAAAACTTTTAAATGGTGAAATATCATTGGGAAATTTCCTTGAAACATTGCGTTAAAGACGTCACTTGAAGGTTTTTAATTTAATAAAAACGTAATTTGAAGGTTTTTAATTTAGCTAAATAGTATAACTAGGCCAGCACGTTAGGAATAAATGGTATGGGAAAATCAGTGGTGTGACAAATGAGAGAAAAATCCTGTTTGTCATACTGGTGTGATAATCTGGTGTGACTAAGAGTCGGCAATGGGATAAGCTGCCAAGACACTTAGCTTGAGGACAACAATACATAGATTCTAGTCAATCGTATACACAACTGTCTTAGGTGTAAAAGTAATAAAGGATCATATGCACGTGATGTTCCTTAACACTAGAAAGTCTGAAACTTAATACTTACATATATACCTATACTGCCCAAATGCAGTCAAAATGACTGCTTTTGGGCAGTATAGATAAAACACACATATACATATACAACGTGTAACGTTAAATGCGCAAAACCTCAGACACCCCAACTGATTCTTAATACAATTGACCTATTTCAAAGAGAAAATAAGTCATTAAAAAAATGTAAAGGTTTTATGTGCTGTTTCAGTTTTACTGGCTATTCTGATCGTTTCTTGCGTCTGCGACGACGCTTTGTCGAGCGAGGAGTCGTCACCGGGCCGCTGCGCCGCGCTGACATTGGCTTGCTTGACCTATTAATAAATAGACACGGCAACGTTTTTAATGAACATTTTTTGAAAAATGTGACCTATATTAAAAAGTGGTTCAGTTAATTCTGCTCGTTATTCTGATTAAACTTTTTTCAGGTTTTGCGCATTTAACGTTACACGTTGTATAACGGAAATGAAGGAGGGGGGAGGTAACTACAACTATTCATCATCATCTGCCTCGCCTTTTACCAACTATGTTGGGGTCGGCTTCCAGTCTAACCGGATGCAGCTGAATGAATACCAGTATTTTACATGGAGCGACTGCCTATCTGACCTCCATTAACCCTGTTGCTGGGTAATAAGATACCCCTTGGTAAGACTGGTTGTCAGAGTTTCGAGCTACTGACAATCCGTAACGACTGTCAAAGATCCACGAATGACAGCTGGGACCAACGGCTTAAGGCTGCGTTTCCACAGAAGCTGAGCTGCGCGGAGCTGAGCAGAGACTTATAAAAATTGACCAATCACTTTGCTCAAAATACACATCTCATCTCCACTCCGATTCAGTGGAAACAGTGTTAGCGGAGTTGAGAAGATTTACATTAAAATGTATGGTGCGCGGAGATAAGCGGGGCACAGCGTGTACTGTGCGGTGTAGAGCGGGGCTGTGTGGTGTAGAGCGGGGCTGTGCGGTGTAGAGCGGGGCTGTGCGCTGTAGAGCGGGGCTGTGCGGTGTAGAGCGGGGATGCGCGCGGTAGAGCGGGGTTGCACATTGCGTCCTCACTGTCCGACAGACACCGTACAGACTGAAAACCAAATGTATTCACAGCCCCGTTCAGCTCATCTCCACTTCACAGCTCCGCTCCGCTAGTCTCAGCTCTGTTCCGCTCCGGTCGTCTCAGCTCCGTTCCACTTGTCTCAGCTCCGCCCAACTTGTCTCCGCTCCGCTCGGCTTCACTTCACCCAGCTACACAGCTCAGCCCTGCACCGCTCATCTCTGCGCAGCTTTAGTGGAAACACCTAACTATTTACACGGCTCTGCTCCGCTGAACTCCGCGCAGCTCCGCTTCTGTGGAAACGCACCCTAACGTGCTTTCCGAGGCACAGAAGGGTCTTGGTGTGTGAAGAAGGTCAGCCATCCACGGACCAACCACGGCAAGCGTAGCTTAACCTAATCGATCGACCCGTGTGGCTGCTATTACTTAGCCACAAACCCCTCCTAAGTAACTACAACTATTCATAAACGCATTTTTATGTTGTACAAAAAGTCACAAATTATAAGAAATTGGGTCATTATATACGTAATTGTTTTTCTAATTGAAATTAAAAAGCACTCAAAATGACTTCCTTGGGCAATCTAAGTGTTAAACCAACTTGTTCACGAACTAAACTAAATTCAAATCATTAATAAAAGGACAGAAGATAAATATTATTTCAGTCCTGTCAAATTAGTCGGCGCCTGACGTAAGTTGAGGTATATTAGTAACCAATTTTTTAATCACGTCTAAACTTGTCTATGGAGTATCTTCATTTTACAGGACTAAACTAATATTTATCTTTGTCCTTTTCATAATGAAATAGAAAGAAAAAGATGCCCTGAACTTAAATTTTATTTAGTTTATGAACAAAGGAATCGGCGCCGCTATCAAGATCAACTAAGATGAGGTTACGATGAATGTCGAGCATTTGACACTTGGGTATAAATAATCAATACTGTAGCACCACTGTTTTTTCCGCAAGAACAGATATAAGTAGCACTTTAATACAGTCTATTTACTTACCAGGTCATGTCTTCAAAAGTAGATAGCATACCTATCTAGATGCGCCTGTATTAGCAGTCGAGTATGTGCCATAGGTTTTAAGTTACGTTGTAACTTTGACGTTGATGCTAATGCCCATCGACGATCGGATGTTTTGAAGTGGCACGCGAGGTGAGGCCTTCGTTAAATGCAGTGTGCAGATCTAGGAGCAAGCGCCGATCTACTATCGCCGTGAAGGAAGGCAGTCGCAGAAAGACAAGCGTGCGCGCAACTCGCTAGTACAACTCGCAACCTCTGCCGACGCGCGTGCGTGCTTACATCAGTGCGGCTGTTTTGTGTTCGCTCCATGTTACGTGCATAATACAACAAAATGAAATTCCATATTAAAATTTTCGGTAAGTTTTAATGCCTTAAAGAAAACAAAGGTAGAAAAAAAAAAGAAAATTAATTGATGCTGCAGCGAAGGTAACTGTGAAAAAATAAAAAGTACTTAATTATAATTAAGTCCATCATCAATACAAATGACAAGATAGTCCATGAGCCCATAACATCAGATTTTGGCCGGAAATTCCCATGAAGTAGGTTTATAGCTAGCAATGACTAGTAATTGCGATAAATTGTTGTTTTTACCATTAAGTAAACGCAAGCGAGAGGTGTTGTTAAATTAACGTTAGTGACCGTCAGATACCCACTCAAACTTTTTGCTTGTTTTGTGTACGTAGGTACAGCAGTGCTATAAGGTCGGCGTTTTTCTCGAATAATTAAATCAAAGTGCTACTAAATGTGCATTGTTGTTAACTGTTAGACCGGCAATTTACATTCAATTCAAAGAACTATTATTAAAGAAATATTTTTCCTTCGTTGCCACTAGTACCATTAACAATTCCATGATGGAACTATTGATGTTTTTTTGTTAAATCACTAGTTCTATTTTAAAATAATCTGAAAATAATGTAACTAATGTTGAATTTTGTTATCACTAGGGGAAACCATACAGTTGTTGGCCTCCTCATAGTAATTGGCATAGTAAATGGAAATGACGTGACTTAGAGTGAGATAAAACTAGTGCCAATAACTAAAATTAAATGACCAATAACTATACTGTTTCCACTAGTATCACATTATTCCCGAATGCGTGACAACAACGACGGTGTTAAGTTTTTCGTTCGTTAGACCAGAGTAAAAAGAAATGATCTGTTAATTTATAATTTTAAATCTTAAGTAGGAATAATAATTTAATCATAAATCAGTTCGATGCAGAAACCCATTCTGCTTCTATAATAATTGTTGATCAAGAATAATGTCGCCCAAAGCCTGAAAATTGATAACTCGCTTTTCATACAAGCCGAAATAAATATTTGCTGTCGCCTTCATTGTATCTAAAATGTTATTGTATTCAACAGTTATTTCGTCACACAGGCTATAATAGAAAATATGTCTTATATTAGTAGGAACAAATAACATAAACACTGCCCCCCTTTTGTACCTCCGACTGGTATCATGCACAGCTGTAATAACATGCCAAAAATAAGCGCTTACTTGTACATATTATTTATTCAATAAGTATGTCGTGTTTTATGTATTCAATTACACTGTCAAGAGTCGTGCTCGTGCCAAAAGTGGTGTTTATATTATTATTAATTATTATTTTATCTATACATTTCCTTAGAAAACATCGATTTTTAATTACGTATAATTAGTAATACAGGGTTTAGTATTTAGAATAGAATAGAATACTCTTTATTATGTACACCATATAAATTACAGACATAAATATATACATTTTACAAAGGGAAATCCGAAATATAGCGTGGATAATTGAATAATAGCGTAACTTGCTGTGTTATTGTGATGGTCACAAATGTCACAATTGAGTGGAAACAGCACATCGGAAAAACATTGTTGATTTCGATACGGTAAAAAATATTTTACGGAAAATATTAATTTAAGAGAAATTCACGTGGTGCGGAAAACTCGCAAAGAACATAAATACTAGTTAAATGTTTGAACATGTTTCGAACTCGCCAACTAATCCAAGCGTTAAATAATTATTCCTTTATTTATTTATGGATTACTAGTAAATCCCCTGAGAAACTTAAATGATGTATGATGTATTTGCATAGTAAACATATATACAATATAAATAACATAGTTACAGTAGCACCTACCTATAGTACATACCTATAAAGTTTTGACTGCGCATAGCGCAAGGTTTCTTGTGGCGTAAAATCACCTGCCATCTAATCTCTTCACCACCCTTGGTTGATTTGTAGAGTTCCTAAGGCATTAAGTCCGCCTTTGTGCCTTTTTGTTTGCGAAAAGTTTAAATAAATAAATGTACTATGGAATTATACTGGATGATTTTTTTTCAGGCTCCAAATTTTTACAGGCTGTTTTACTCATGAATATGAACAACTTTGACTACGGTACCAACTCTGAAATCACGAAAACAAAACCAGCTGTTTAATACAAAAGTTCAATACTACTTGACCAAAATGTATGAGACAGCTGATTTTTTTTTTTCGTGATTTCAGAGTTGGTTCCTTAGTGAAAGTTATTCATATTCATGGGTGGAACACCCTGTAGAAATTTGGAGCCAGTAAAAAAAAGCATGCTGTATAGATTACTTGGACCTGAAAGATTGCAACGTTGCGATTCAGCACACTGAAAGTATAGAGGGACGATTCATTTAAGTACAAGTTCTTAATCAAAGAAGCGTAGGTTTTAATTCAATTGTAATGTAAGTTGTAAGTACTTCCCTAAGAGTATGTGTTATTAGGTATAGCAGTCATCTGTAATCAACGTTAACAACTTAACAGTCAGTTAGATGATGATGTGTGAACTTGTAAGTATTCTATCATAAATTGTTTGTTTAAACAAACACGTTTTGAATCTACGCAGCAATAATGTTCATACTAGCGATCTTATGCGAAATTAATAATCCAACAGAGATGTTGTCAGAAAGAGAGAGCTAAATCTTCAATCAAAACGAGTTATAAGTTTTCATTGAAACCAAAAATAAGGCTCTAAAGCGAATGGAATGAATACATGATTAATGTTCGCGAGGCTTCACAAACAACGTTACAATGGCTTGGTTCGCAGAAAACTGTTGTTTTTAGTAAAATATAGCATTCATTATGTACGGGTTGCGTTCATTGACGACGCGACGGTGATGCCCTTGGTGGGATCGGACTAACATGCTTGGTTCCGTCGCGCCACAGCTCAGTGATTTTGCTACTAGTTTCGGACGATCGAATCATCGTTATTTATGTAAAAAATAGCAACATCGCCAGTTATTTAACAGGTTTCACCTGACAATACCGGTTATTTGTCTGAATTATGGATAAGGCCTAATATCGTTATCAAGTACCTAAGGTATTGTTTGACAGACGGATTGCGGATAATGTTTTTCTCACGGCAGCAGGATCTGAAACGTAAATAATATCCATAACAACATTAGTTTTAAGACTTATGTAAATTCATAAATAAGGAAAGTTAATATCTACTCATTACGATTGTAGGTATTGTAGCGAAAAAAAAAGAAGGAAACACTTCTTCGCCACAGAAATACGTATAATTTTGATTGTTAATAGCATACGTGTAAAAAACCATAACAATACAGAATACAACACACACAACAAAATTTTATAAAAAAGAACCGACGGATTGTTTTAAATAAAAAAAACAAAGGAATAACTTAGGCGTATGAACCTTATATTATAATATTTTAGCGTGATTTTGTTACGCGTCGAAATACGATACGATTGCAATTGAATTCTGACGAACGCGAAGCTTAAATAAAACACTAGTGGGTAACGGCACTAAGCGAATTCGATAGTTTTTCAACAGATTTTGAGTTAACGTTCGGAACTATCGGAATGTTTTTAAAAAAGGAGTTACTGTGACTACTAAAGAAAAACTACTAAATATCTGCAATATCCAGTCTAGGGCCCTCGCAATGGCGATGTGATTCTAACTGTCAGATGTCCCGGTGCCTGAAGTCAGGATCTTCCAAGACGTTAACGTTGAGGTGATAAATTGGGAGATCGAAGCGGCCGGCTGACTACGGTGGCCTAGCCTGTAGCTAGTAGGTAGGTGGGTGGGCCGAAATGCGGCTTGAACCTCGCGGTCGATACCTAAAGCAAATAACGTAGAATGATGACCTGAGATGCAAGCAGAATTTTGTATAACAAAGAAGGTAAAGAGATTTACTTACCTTTAGCTGGGATAACAAATCAAGGGGAGTCACTGAATCGAGGATTTTGTTGAACGTTCCCTATGGCAAAGAAAATAGGATGGAAAAGACGAAAAGAACTTTCGAATAGTCAATAGAAGAAATACATTCCCTGGTTCTGGGATAAATTATTCGCCACATTTCACAATATAAGTATAATAATGGTGCAAGTGACATGGCTTTATAGAAAAGTCTTTTATGAAACGAGAAAATTACTAATTACAAAAAATCCGATGGTAAAATTACTGGTCAAGCAAAGCTCCAAAAATGGAGTTGAATATATTGACATTAAATTTTAATCATGCAGTATTTAGGTACATTTATAAGTATACGAGTATCTCTCTCATTTAATTTTGATTTGATTTTCAACCAACGATTAAAATGTGATGATACTGTTGTTTATTTATTAATGGTTTTGTTGTTTTTTTTTTTGGAGGAATTGGAAATTGTCGTCAGAAGAGTTTTGAGTATGAATGTCGATAGTTATAAGAGAAGGGGAAGACTAAAGAAACGATGGATGAACTGTGTGAATGATGGTATTATGGTTAGAAAGGGGGTGACTACCGATATAAAGACTAATGGAGAAATATGGAAGAAAAAGACATGTTGCGCCGACCCCAAATAAATTGGGATCAGGCCAGAAGAATGGTGATGATGATGACTGTTGTTTATTTATTATTATTATTTACTAGCTGCACCCCGCGGTTTCACCCGCATAAGTCTCGATCCCCTAGGAGTATTGGGACAAAAAGTATTCTATGTGTTAATCCTGGTTATAAACTATCTGTGTGCCAAATTTCATCAAAATTGGTCCAGCCCTTTGAGCGTGAAGAAGTAACAAACATACACACACACACACAAACTTTCGTTTTTATAATATTAGTGTGATATATGTGTGATTTATTGCAACCTCATCGTATAATACCCTAGAATGATCATAACAAAATAACTAAGACGCCAGCACATCAAGCTACCCGAAACTATAAAATTTTCCCAATCAACCTTGAACCTAAACCTAACTTTCAACTTTATCGCTACTAGATCGATAAAGTTGAAAATCTATTAAAGAAATTTGACAGATTGTAGAAGCTTGATGTGTTATTGTTATTTTGTTTTGATCATTCTGTTTTGGTTTGGTGTTACTATGTGAGACGGGTTTATGGTATTGACCATAAAATCGTCTCAGGCACACCAAACCATACAAGTAGGTACACACACTAACTAACTAGCTACTTCATATTACTATTCTCTACAGTATTTTCTATTCAAGCATAATTTATTATACTCAGGCAATATAAAACTGAAATGAAAAGTTTATCATAAAACACTTTTGAAACGGAACAATGAGCACTTAGTTTTTACGTAGACGGTATTTACCTACCGATAGGAAACCGTGGAGTTTCCAGTCGCATTTTCCTTTTTGTTCGAAGTGTTGCCCGGTAATCGTGAATGAATGAATGTTTATTTATTTGACAAAACCAGCGAGATAATTGCGTAACACGTTATCAGTAGCAATGGGTTTCATTTTGACAGTTCAACAACATTCATTGCGTTATTTACGTTGTTGAGTAGACACCGTTTTTCGAACATATCAAGCAATGAGTTAGCAACATCCTTCAAAATGATTCAGATTATGATTGTGTTACGCAATTTGTGTATTAAAGCAAAGATAATGTTGTTATGATTGTTTAATTTAGCTTTAAAAAGCCTGGAAGCTCAATATATGGAAGAAAAATCGAAAAGAAAGTGGGTGGAATGTTGATACTTACATAAATTTTTGACGGCACGGTTGGCGCAGTGGTAAAGCGATTGACTGCTGCGCTGCGTGTCACGGGTTCGATTCCCGCACGGAACAAATATTTGTATGACCTACAAGTAGTTGTTCCGGGTCTGGCTGTTTGTGTATGTGAGTTTAAATGTTTGTAAACGCACCCACAATACATGAGAAATTCCAAGTGAAGGGCAACGTTTAAAAAAAAAAAAAAAAAAAAAAAAAAAAAAAAAAAAAAAAAAAATACAATTTAAACCTTAATAAATGTTGTGCTATAAGTTTATTTAACGCGCTTTGTTTAGCAATAAGGTAGAAGTGACAGTTTATTAAAGTGAAGCTGACCTTCCCTGGAGGTTATCAGAATAAATAGGAAATCGATACAATTACCTACCGCTTACACGTGCTTGGGTATTGCGCACCCCAGTCATGTTTAGAAAAATATTATTGTATTCAAAGATTTTATTTGTATACTTACATTCAGCTCATTTCGTCCCGCTGTATCCATTGCAGATCTCATTACTAAAGAGTTGAGACATCTTTTGTGCAATATTAATTGCCTTCTATTTATTCGTTGCTTTCAAAGGTTGAAACACAATACTGCTTGTACGTTATTTTAAAATATTAATTTCAATAGAAATGTAACAAATGACAACATTAAATGTAATTGCATGCATATTTTTCTCCGCTGCTTCGTGCTTCGCCTGATGTA